>OY720442.1:132502574-132761295 GCA_963082915.1 Dolichopus griseipennis
AGAATAGCCAAAAATAGTTTTAAGATTTAAATTTAAATAAGATATAAAAAATATAAAGATTAATTAGAATCAGCCCACAATGGCTCTGGCAGCCGAGGGCTTTACCAATATTGCGTAGTTATTGTAATGCGTAATATTCGAATAAATAAATAAATAAATAAATATTAGTTAATAAGCTTTTATATTTTATTTATTTAATTATTATATTATTTTATTAAATTTGTTATTTAATCATCTTTTTTTAATTAACTTATACCTTTTAAAAACTTCCAAAGATCCTTTTTAATACAAAACTTAATTTAAAATCAAAAAGAATTAAGATTGTTAAAGTTCAACTAAAAGGTTTTGCATACTTTTAGGCGCCAAAGAAATTGTTTAAATTTTTATACACATGAGGTTTTAAAATACGACTATTTGGGAAGTTTTTTTTTTAATTAATTTGATTTATAAATATTAGAAAATATTTAATTTGATTCGAAATAATTTGTAGGAAGATATTTTGTATAATTTGTCTAGTGGATTGTTTGTGCAATAAATTAGTGAAAATGTAATTCCGAATTTTACTATCTATCACTTGTAGTATCTACATTAGTACATCATATTCCATTCAAATTCAATTCAATTGTATAATTTTAATATAAGTAATAATATCTGATTTGCTTTCCGAAAATTAGATCATAATGATTCTATAACTTAGTTTAAAATTTCCAATTATGAACAGTAAGAACTCTCACTATGACTAATAATACCTTATTATATTACATTAAAACCAATTTTTTAAATTTTTACCCATATCTATAATTTTTTAATCTTTAAAAAAAATTTTTTAAACATTATGTTTATATTAAAAATCGTATACATACATATACGTAACAACATGCAACAGGTGGTTTCTATTATACATATTTATTATTTAAAAAGGATACAAAAAAACATTATCTGAAAGGATATCAAACTATTTCAGATAGATTATTTTTTGTATTTGAATACAAAAAAAAAACCAAACAAACCCTTTCTTTATATCCAATAAAATATTTTGACATTTTTTGTTATATTTTTTTTTTTTTTAATTTTTGCAAAACCCCAAAAAAAAATTACAAAAAAAAAAAAAACAAAAAAACCGTTTCTAAATCCCATCATTTTTTAAATTTACACATAAACCTATAAATAATATCTTTATTTCAATTTAGTTTTTAATTTTAAACTTTAAGAGTGTATACTTTAAGTTAAAAATTCGTTTGTAATACTTTAAAGTTTTTTTAAGGACGATTAAAGTAGTTTTTCTTTTCAATTTTTAGAATGTTATTAATAGGAAGTAATGAGTCTTTTTTTTCAAAATGGCGTACAAGGATCATTTGTTTAATGGAATATTTTGCATAATTCTAGGCGCTACGCTAGAATTTTTAATATCTCAAAAGATATTTTTAAGTCAACTTACATCCACCGAATTTCGATTAAATATCGTAAAAATTTTATTAAATGTGGTTTGTTTATAAACCCCTAATAAAATGTCCTTAAAATACTTTAAATCTGAATATTTTTCTTAAGAAATAGAATTTTAAGTCTTGATATGATAAGAAAACTGTAGTGGGTTTTAAAAAATGATATATACTTTATTTTTAAATAAGATTATAATATAAAACAACTACAAAAAATTTATATTATTCAATATTTAAGAACCGTTAAAATCCTGATACCAGACTTAATAGGATTTTCATTTTTTTTTCGTGAATATCTGGGAGTATCATCTTCAACTTTATATTTAGTAATATATTTTTTTTCACATATTTATTTAAATTTTCAATCTTTTATCAACAAATAATAATTCTCAAAAATCTACGCATCACATAATTTTTATATATAAAAATATACTCGTATTATTTAAAAAAAAAAAAAAAAAAAAACATAAAATACAATGAAAGTGGGAAAAAATAAAATGATTTAAAAGAATATTATATCTTTTTTTATTTTGTATTTTTTTATTTGCACTTTGTTTTGTTACTGTATAAAGTGTACACATGTATACATATATATATTAGAACATCTTTCCGAGATTATGAATAATTTTATCGGATAAAAAACTCAAAAAAAAAAAAAAAAAAAATGTGATTGTACCTAAATAATAATATTATGTATATCCTATCTATCTTACCATACAGGCATACCTATAAATTAAAAATAATAAGTATATGTTATTGAGATCTAAATATTTAAAAAAAAAAATTAAAAATAGTGACTAGCTACAGATTGATTATACTAAACTTATGATGTAAGACAAAATTTAGTTCAAGTTTTTTGGTCACATAGGTACACGAAATCCTTCAAACATATGTATTTGTCTATGTGAATTAGAAATTAATGAATTCTCTAACTTTCACTTAAATATTATAATTCAAAAGACTTATTAAGCCTTCCTTAAGTTCTTAATTTAAAACTAATTATTCCTATAGTTGGGTTGGATTAAATTTCCACCAATTGTTAAATTTTTAATTATAATTCTCATCCACTATAAGGAATAAATAAATTGACAAATTATTTACGAAACCTTATCAAATATTTAAAAAAATCAAAAAATATTGCATACTTTTGTGCGCAATTGTATATTTTATTTTTTTAAAGTAACAGTAATAAAAAAGAAAAAAATATACAAGTATATCCTTTTAAAATATATAAGCATACAAAACAACAAAATTAAAAAAAAATAATAACTAAAGGAATATAAATTTTCATCCTTCTCAAAATATGCTTTTCTTTAGACATATGCTTCAGATAAAAAGGATAAGCCTATACAATAAAAATTTAAAGAAAATGAGACAACAATAATAACAACAACAAAAATAATAATAATGATAATATAACCAAAAATAAGATAAAAATAATAATAATAATAATAGAAAGAAAGAGGTATATACTTAAAATCAAAAAAAAAAAAAGAGAAAAAAACATACATTTGTGAAAAACAACAAGAGCAATATCAACATAATATAGTGGTTGTACCATAATACATATTATATATATTTAGAAAGAATATTCATTTTTCTTATTATTATTATTATTTTTTTTTTTCACAAGATAACGTAATATTCCTTTATCCCTTTTTGAAAATCTCTTTTTCTTTTCGATTACTTTTTTTTTTGTCCTCTAAATCCATTTTAGAAAGGATAAGTATCGTCGTCTCCTCTAAATAAAAAGCTTTATTATAATATTACGACAATAATATCCTAAAAAAAATAAAAGTATTTCTTTTTTGCTGTGTGATCTTAGAAAAAGTAATACTTATAGGGGCAATCTTAATAGATTTTTTGAATAATGACTTAATTTTATTCGACTTTCAGTAAAAGTTAAGAGGATCTCCAATTTTACAGGTTTTACTTATTATATGGAGTCATATTTATTAAGTTGTCCTAAGAGTTGGGTGTTATTAATGTACCCTAAGGCTTACTTCATAATGTTTTCTATAATAACAAGTGTAAAAATTTTCTAAAGTTGAATAGTCTAATAATTAGTTGAATAGTAAAATTTTGGTTCAAATTTTCAAACAATTTATAACTCATATTTTAAGTTTAAATAATAACTTATTTTACAAGTAGATTGTTTTATAATATTTTACCATTTAAAAAAACACTTGTTAAATTCTAAAAATTTCTACAAATCCGAAAAGTCGACTTGTTACAAGTTTATTTCTTAATTTAAGTAAGTTTACTTTTAGTATATAATCAAATTTTTTTTAAATTTATGTAAAGATTTACATTAAGTTTCAAAAACTTTAATAAACTTATATAGTCTTGAAATTTAATACAATATATATATATATTTATTAATTAATAGTAGTGATAATTAATTACCAGTTTAAATAGTTAGATATTCATTATAAATTTGTTTTAATACTTGTGGAATAACTTATGGAATGCAACTAATTACAAGTAACTAATTGATAACCTCAAATTAAAACTCTTTAACTATTTATAATTGAACAGAATTTTGAAAATTCGAATCTCTTCTTTATATTTATCCGTAAAGTTCTAAAATTTACAAGTTTCAGATAGTAGAGCATAATAGAAAAGTTACACTTATTCATTATGCATAAAACAAATATTTTAACAAATTGATATTAAAAGCGATTTTACATTTATAGTTACAACTTGTCAATTTGTAAAAACCATAAGAAATAGATCTTTAGTCAAAATATATTTGCAATATTCTAATACTACCTATTTGGCTTAAATTAATAATCAATCAGCCAATTACTACACGATTATACATCCAATTCTCTTTTTACACAATAGATACATTCCGCGAAAATCCGCGTGAATTGGAAAACGTGTAAAAAAATTCATTTTTTCCTTATATATCTTTTTTGAAATATCAAATCGTTTTAAGTCGAATTTAATCATGTTTTTTTAAATCGCGTACTTACAAATTACATCGCGTAATTACAAGTTACAAAGAGAATCAAATCGCGTTATTTAAAATTCGTTTTAAAAAATGAATTAGGTGTATATTATACAAGACTAATATATCTATAATAATTTTTAAGCCAATATACAAAACCCAGTTATCTAGCTATATACGGATGTATATATGTTTTCCAAATAATAAAAAATTTCTATTTTAAAATTACTTTTCTACTTATTTAAATCTTAAATCTTCCCATCTATAGTCTAAATTCTATAGTTTTTAAGAATACATGGACGCTTATACCATCTCCATGTACTCTCAATATCAATGCCCTTGAAATACCAAGTTCACGTAAACAAAACAAATTTTATCCCCAACACTAACACTAAATTAAAAAAAAACCAATTTTAACAGACAAAACTAGTCTCAATGGATCACCCCTACTTATAAATAAATCTTAAATAAGTAAAAAAAAAAAAAATAAAAACACAAAATTTAAATTCTCATATGACTGACTAGCTATGGTTCACTGTTGATAATAGGTGATTCTTAACTGTATATAAATTTTTATTTTCTCTATTCTTATTTTTTTCTTATATACTTTTTTTGAAAAAATTCAAAAAAATAAAAAGAAAAAAAAAAATTAAAAAAAAATAAGATAGAATTTTTTTTATACAATATTATATTAAGAGTTCAGAAAGATTTAGGATCACTTCTTTTACTTAAAATTTAAATGTCTTATTTATTTTTTTTTTATTTTTGGTTTTTGTTGTTGATGTTATTTTTTTTTCAAATTCTCATCTTGAAAAAATATATATTTAGATTTATATATATATATATTATAGCGCCTAATACTCTACATATATTTCTCATATATCCTTTTTAAAAAAATAAGTATTTAAAATAAAATAAAAAAATAAAAACTCTGGAAAATATAAAATGATATCTACTTAAGATGCATCTACATACATAAATCTATCAAATTATAGAAATAAATTTATTTATTTTTTTTTTTTTTTTTTTTTTTATTTATATTCCGTTAAAAATGAAATAAATATGTAAACAAATTTATAAGGTACACAAATAAATAAAAAAAAAAAAAATTATTATTATTTTTGACATTTCTTCTATATATGGGTATTTTTTTTTTTTTTTTTTAAATATATAAACACGTGTATATTATGTACTCGGGGGGCACTTTCTTTATATATGAATTGTGTAAGTTGTATTGTAACGTAAAAAGAAAATAAAGCAGCTTTAAGTGACATAAATTGATAAAAAGGACACAGAAATGTTTTTCTTAAACCTTTTTATTAGCATTTACCTTGTAATAAAAAAAAGGGCTAACAATTTTTTTTTTTTGTTATTTTTGTTTTTTTTTTTTTGATAGACAAAAATATTTATTGGATTTGTTTCCAAATATGTTCTGTCTAAATAAATTTAAATAGATAATAAATACTTTTTGAGGGGGGTGATTTAATATTAATTTATATGCTTATGTATATGTATATATTTTATAGTCCTGTAATACTTTAAACAGAAATATAAAGGGATATTTAAGAAAAAAAATGTTGTAAAATATTTTTTATTTGAGATTTAATTGAAATTAACTTGAGTTAAGTTAAATACGATGCATTATCGTTTTAATTTAATTAATTAATGTAATTATCAACTGCTGGCAACACCATTTTAAATTCATATTACTTATATGTATATTATATTATAATTTTATTGTCTGAGATCTTCTACTTAGTCTGCTCTGAGCTACTGTATAATAAAAATAATTATAATATATTAATCATTTAGTATTTACAAAATTATTAATTTCACTCCATTTATTAATCCCCAATTAGTCCCAATTCATTAAAATTTCCAAAATATAACAAGATTTTAAATCAGAAACTATAAACTTCACGTTGAACTAATATTACAAGAAATAACCACACAAATGATATTTTAAAATTACTCGGATTAATCATAAACTGATTGTTGCAATACATGAGAAGCAGCACATATGATATTGTTATACTTCTTCAACTTTTTCCTTTACCTTGTTAATGGCCTATATTGACATTTTGTAATTTGAAGGACATGCAGGATAAATGCAATCATTTTGATTCTAAAGAATTAGTGGTTTAAGTGCCCGAATCTAAAGAATTAGAGGCCTCTGTGGGTAAGTACATAAGCATTTGGCTTATTAACATAGAGGGTGGGGGTTCGAGTCTCGTACGAGTGACCAATGGTGACCCCATGGCGACCAAATATATATAAAATAAATTATAAGATTTAAACAAAATAAATATTATTACTTATAAAATTAATATAGATAGTATAATTTGCCACGCCTGCAAAGGAAAGGCATGCTACACTTCCTTATCACATTTTATGAAGTAAAGGACTGTTTATAAATAAATAAATCTAAAATCTAAATCTCGTTAATATAAACTAAAGATGAGGTCATTTATTTTAAAATTAAATGGATTTAATTTACGCCATCAAAGGATATTTTGCGAGACTTTTTGAATAGTTGTACTATAGGAATATTAAAAGAATTCTAATGCCTCATACTAATTCTGTATTAGCTGTGTTAATTTCATTCCGTTCAAAGTTTCATCTATCAACGCTGGTTCTATACCTTTTGTTTATCGTTGATCAAAGCAATGCTCCAATATAAACACCTCTATTAAAATCATGTGTATAATTTCACACGCTATGTTCTTATTAATGCTCTTATCACATATCGCAGCTCTAATATAAATGCACCTTAACTCAGTATCTAAATAGTTTTTTGTTAAATCATGCTAAAATACCATCCTAGATCTTAAATCAGATGATAAGAACATAGCTGTCATTCCTTTTATTTTGAATTTTCCCTTGTCATTCTATTAAAAGCAACAAGTTTCTGAAAAAAAAAAACTCTGTATAAGTCTTTTCTAGACTAAATTTTAAATATTTAACTATTTTTATAACTGTGTATTTATAAGTGAAAGTACTTCATGCTTTCAACTCTTCTTGAATACCCTTCTCTGCTTTAGACTTATCCTTCAGTATAAAACTTCAAATAAATAAAAAGTTGTTTCATAGTTTATTATATACTTTTATATGAACTTGACTGTATATATGGGTTTATTTTTCATAATGTGAGTTAGTGATATATTTATAATAAATAAAATTCTGACCAATAATTTATAAGAATTGTATGGTTCAGTGGTTAGCGAAGTGGCTTCGGGTGTAAATAGATCTGAGTTCAGTCCTCCTTAAAAGATAAAAAAAAAATTGCTGGATTAAGACTAATTGAAAGAAAAATTGTCTCCCATTTTAGCAATTTACTTTTATACTAAAACACTTTTAAATGCAAAAGATCTACCATCATTTTTTGGTTAATGAAAATTTTTAATATATTAAGCTTAAAAGTTTTGAAACATTAAAAGAACTGTTTTTTATACCAGCAATTTACTTTTATATTAAAACAGTAACAAATCCCCAAGATCTACCATCAATTTTTTATTTTTCACATTTTAGGGGACCAGAACTATTTTAAAAAAAGTATATATTGAAAAAAATATTTTTTTTTATTTTATTTTATTTTAATCTTAAAAAGCATACCACCTTCCTTAAAAACACCAGTGAAATAATTATAACTATTAAAATATTATTTTCAATATTTATCTTTGTATTTTTAAAACCACTCCAAGTCATTTGACTTTCAACCATCAATTAAGAATACTACAAACTAATCAAAACAAACTGTCAGAACAATATTATAAATATAACTGTACATTTTTTATTCTCTTAACCCCTTATTTAACATTTCAAGAAAATATATTCTCTTCATATTTCCAAATAAAATGTATACACATCCCAACAAACAAACTTGTTAAAGGAAATTAAAAAAAAACAACAAAAACAAATCAAAAGCACAAAATAAAAAAAAAAATAAACGTTTTCTTACTAAAACCAGAAGTAAACAAAAAAGCACGTGTTCCGGTTGATATTTTCATTTTTCCTCTCATATTTTTTTATTTTCTTTCTTTCTTGTTTTTGTTTTTTTGTATTTTTGTTTTTTTATTTTCCTTCTCCGTTTTTCCTTCTTTTGTTTACAAATTTTCGTATGTTGTTTTCTTTTTTAGTTGAAAGAAAATTTATAACACTACTTATTTACGCTTTATATACACGTTGTTTGTTTTTTTTTTATATTTATGAATGTATTAGTGAGATTAAAATAATATTATATATTCTAAACTGAGATGAGCTCAGCTACTCAGAGTGAAAAATTTTGAATAAAATTTTTGAAGAAAGAGTGTGAGAAAAGAGATAAAGAGAATATCTGGATTTTTTTTTTTTAATATTATAATAAAAAAAAGGATATTAGTTCAGTAGACATATGAATTTTCATTGAAAAGGATAGAATTATCCTTTTCTTTAGTGGATTTTCAAAAAAAAAAAACAAAAAAATAAAAAAACAGTTTTCTGTTATTTTAAAATATTATAAATTTTAATTTTTTTTTGAAAACTTTTAAAGGAAAAAGTTTGTTTTGAGGAAAATTTTGAATGAATGAAAAACTAATAATTGGAGGAGGGTGAATGTTTTTTGGAAAAATTTTTGGAAAAGTATTTTAAATAACAGTAAATTTATTATTTATATACACAATATTATGCATATACAAAGATTTATAAATTATTTAAAAAATTAACTTTATAAAGTGTGGGGAAAGAGATTTAGGATTAAAGTAATTCGCGTTTAAAAGGAAAACTTAACATAAAATAACAATAATAACAACAACAACAATAACATTTATTTTTAATATTGTAAATCTGTAAAAAAAAAAGAAAAGTGTTATTGAAAAGAATAGAATTCTATTGGGACTAATTAATTTTAGTAAAATTTAGGACAATGTTTTTCAAATAAATTTTTGTTGTTATTATTATTATTATTACAACTTTAGGAGGCTTTAAATTTAAGTTAATGTAAACACTTTAAAAATATTTAAAAATACTTTAAGTAAAATATTTATTTTATTCAGTAAATTAGTTGATGAAAATGAGTATTGATTAATTTTTTAAAAGTAATTTAAATTAAAATTTTTAAAGCTCTATGGAATTTTAAAGATGGTTGTATATTTCCTTAAAGGATCTTTAGAAAAATTTCTCATAAAACCTATTTCAAAGTACTTTAATTGTTCATACATCCATTTACATCTTAGGAAATTCGTGCTCGTGGAACAAAATTGTCTCCAATTGATGATTCAGTATAGATTATCATTGCTTTTGTTTTTTTGATCCTTAAAATTTTTATCCATTTTGTCTCCTTTTAATCTCCATTAGGTCTTTAACATTTTATTTTAAAAAACTAAAGAGGTGCGGGAAGGTCTTTCGGCTTGGTAAATGTAATAAAATCACTATATCAATTAATTTATAATTGAAAGAGCCTTTCAAAATATAAAAAAAAACTATAAATTCAGCATCTTTTCAATATCCTCCTAATCCATTATCACTTTCCGAACTCTTGTACTTATAATTTTAAAGAAACTTAATAAAAATAAAACCATTCTGATATTTAAATCTAAGAACCTATAATAAAACAAATTTAATATCTGCGTTAAAATCCAGTATAAACTTCAAACCTCTTCCTTTCCAAGAGATTTTCATTAATTTTCCTCAATATATATAATATATTATATATATATATATATATATATATATATATATATATATATAAAACCATACAACACCTATATAAATACATAACTGTATATATATTACTAATTAAACCATCTTTAAAAAAAAATTTTCTTTATCTTCTACCAGCTTATCCTTTATCTTCCTTATTCTCTTCTGTTTTGGTTTTTTTTTTTTTTATTGTTTTCAGTTTTTTATATCCTTATATCTTTTTTTTTTATTTTCAATATTTACTACCAACTCTGAAAACTTCTCTGTTTTTTTTTTTTTTTTTCTAAACACAAAACATTAAAACCGAATAAAATAAAAACAAAAATAACAAGAACAAAAACAACAAAAAAACTCACTTAAATCCTTTCAATATGAACTTTAACACGAACACATTCCAACCGTTTCAAAAACACAAAATATATATATATATATATATGTATCTATTTTTGTGTCTTTATCTTTTCCAGTATTTTTATTTTTTTTTTATTTTAAATCTAACAAAATACCAACCAACAATCAACATACAACCGCACACAACATAATCAAAAAAAAAATTAGAAACACACACACACAAATACCTCTAATAACAAAAACAACCAGTTCTTGACGTAATTTTATACAAAAATAAAATGTATATATATTATAATATCCTTCATGAAATCTCTATATTTAATATACATATATTAAAACATATTTAATAGATATATATATATATATTTCATATATCCTTAACACCAAAAAAAAAAAAAAAAAAATTAAAATAAAAAACCAAAAAAAAAAAATAAAAAAAAATAAAAAAAATTGTAAGGATAAACTTTCAATGAAAAATATACAGACGAAACGAAATGAATACTTTATCCTTTTATCTGGATTTACTTTAATCCCATCAGCCAGGCTCATGCAAGGATAACGAATTTAATACATTTTATATGAATATAAATATATACAAAATATATACAAATATATATACATAAAAAATTATATAATATTATAAAAAACGAAAATAAAAAAATAAAAATACTGTTATCTATAAATATATAAACGAACATCCAATGTATTAAATTTGTGTTCTCTGGCAAAATTTTAGAAAGGATCAGTTATTCGATTTGGAAAAATTTCGAAAAATAACTTATACATCAAAGTTGAAGGTGTTATAAAGCTAATGACTAAGTGTTGTTAAGGATGGAGTTATTAAAGGATCAATATATTTCAGGGATGGATGGAGTTGAAGTTGAACACGCTCTTGTAAAAGATCTCTTTATAAAAAACTAGAAGTGCTTCTTGGTTAAATACTTAATTTGGTCTCACTGGGAAGTATTAAAAAATGAATAGAGCTTCTGATTTAAAAAAAAAATTCCAAATCCCAATTAAAAAACTTTAAAAATTTGAAGAAAAATATGTTCCATCTTTAGTTGCGCAAAAAATTTTACTATTTTACAGGCCTATGAATATATTGAAGCACCTTTTAGTATTGCTGATTCTGCTTATGGCTCAACATTCTATATAGTAACAGGATTCAATGGACTTCAGTTTAGATTTCAGATCACAGCCAGAATGATGACAGCAATTTATGTTCTAATGAACCTGCATTCAAACACTAAAAGAAGTGGGTTTTGAAAAATGCTGTAATAAGTCTAAGTTTAAAAACCCAAGCTTGAGTTGTAGTTGAAATCCATATCCACAACGAACTTTTCATGTCTTTCATGTATAACATAACTTCATTCAATTCTAATACTCTATCAATTTTTATAAGGAATAAAAGAATTTTTGTTGAGTTCCATTAACCCTTTGCAGCACAACAACTTTTTAAAGATTTTGATGTTACTTCGTTCTAAATTATAAATGATTCCAACGACGGACTTCAAATTTTGTTTACTTTATTGCTCTTTAACAATGGAGTTCACTCTTTCAACAGATTTGGAATTCGTTAACCCATATCGGCACGACGATTCCTCGAAAAAAATATTAGTAACTAAGTATTTCCAATTTCGCAAAGTATGGCCCAATCTGACCCAAAATAAAGTCTTAAAAAATGTTAGTCTTAAAATAGTTTTAAATAAATTACTTACTTATTTACTTGTTAGGCACTACAAACCATGAAGGTTATGAGCCTGATATAATATTTCCTTCCACTCCTCTCGGTTTTTCGCAGATCTCCTCCAATTGGCGATATGCAGTTTTTTTAAATCTGCCGATGCCTCATCTCTCCAACGGAGGCTCAGTCTCCCTTGGCGTCGCTTCCCTTGAGGTCTGGCTGTAAATATCCTCTTGACTGGAGCACCGGTTGACATTCGCTCGACGTGACCGAGCCAATGAAGGCGTCTAATTTAGACTTTCGTGGCTACACCAACGTCATTATACAGTTCGTAGAGTTCGGCATTATATCTTCTCCGCTAGACCGCGTCCTCGTTTACTGGACCATATATTCTACGTAAAAAAAATTATATAAGAAAAATTTTTGAATTAACACTTCTAAAAATCAATTGTGAGGCGGGCAAAACCGAGCACCGGGATTTTTCGAACTTTTGAATTTTTGACTTTTTTTTTAAACTCCAAAAAAAAA
Source organism: Dolichopus griseipennis (assembly GCA_963082915.1). Lineage (NCBI taxonomy): Eukaryota > Metazoa > Arthropoda > Insecta > Diptera > Dolichopodidae > Dolichopus > Dolichopus griseipennis. The sequence goes on from OY720442.1 coordinate 132,515,206, forward strand.
AACACATTTTCAAATTTTATATTTAGATTAGATTACTGTAGCAATGTGCTTTTCTTATAATTTGAAATATATATATATTTATATATAATACATATTATATCTTATTTTTCATTTTCTCTGAATCCTTGTTTGTGAAGAGAGAAACATTGCAAACACCCCATTTATAGGATTTAAATATCTTTAATTTTCTTTTGATTTTATTCTTTTTTTTTTGTTGTTTTGTTGTTTATTTTTGTTGTTGTTATTATTTTTTTGTTTCTTTTTTGTTTTTTTGTTGCTTATATGACGTTCTCCCCCAATTTCAATGTCATCAGTCTAAAAAAAAAAAAAAAATAAAAACAAAATAAAAAAAGAAAAAAGTAAAAAATATAAATGATAAAATACAAGACAATACACAAAAGGATATAATATCACCCACAAATGTATACATATATATATCTATAATTTATGTATATTGTATATATATTTATTTTGAAAAAAACCTAAAACAAAAATAAGATATAAATGATATTAACTCATAAAATTTATCTATATATCCACCTAACAAATATACAAACATACATATATACAAGCAAACAAGCAAATATTTATTATTTAAAATACAAAATATATACATATATATATATATATATATGCTCGTATAAATCGCTTTATTCAATTTATAATACACATTTTTACAAACATAAATATGAGCTATATATATATTTATAAATTGTAGATTTCATTTCTATAATACGTAAAGGATTTGTATAAAGGGATGATCTTAGAAAATTGACAATATAGTCAAAGAGTAAATATAACAAAATAATAAGAAATGTACGTGCACACACATATATACATATACATTGTATATAAATGATGGGGTTTTAAAAAAAAACTATTTGTTTTTTTGGGCTGCTTCAAGTCTGTTATAAATATATCCTTTATAAATGCGTTTTACCAAATTTTTCATATATAAATATATATATATACAATTATATGCATATATATATATACTTTTGGTATGGATTAGACACATGCATAATATACAAAATATCCTTTTAACACAAAAAAAGGATAATACAATATAAAAAAAAATTGTATACCACTGCTACTGCTACTACTTCTACTGCTACTAATACTACTGCTGCTTCTCTTAGTACCACTTGTGTCTCCTTGTTGTCTTCATTGATAATAAGATTTCCTTTCCATATGCACAAAAATATATATACAAAGTGTCCAACCTAATAATTATTTTCTAAATTTTTAATCCATATAATTTTTTTAAAAGTTGTAATTACATATATTCCACAATATCACAAAAACTTCATATTAAATATTGATTATATACAATTTATTAACCCTTTCGTTTATTAACCCTTTGGTTACTGTAATACTACAATTATTACAAATAATGACTATACTCGTACATATATGAATACCTACTCTATAATTACAAATATAAAATGATACACTCATTATACCCGTATGACTATATAGTTCAAGCGAATAATAAATTTGCCATTACGTTTGTGACGCAGAGAAGGAGGAGAGGTAGATATAAACTCAAGTGTATGGATCGGATCAGAATCGAAAAATAAATTGATTTAGCTATGTATGTCCGTCCGTCCGTCTGTCCGATAACTCAAAAAGTAAAGGATTATGAAATTTTCACAAATTCGTTTTTATGCAAAAATCGGAATCGCTATTTAAATCCAGGCATTTTGGTCAACGGTTTCGAGTACCTGCCATACAACTTCTAATTTTATATGAGCATTACTCTATACCTATGGAAGCTGCGTGTCTGAAATTTTGCCAAAAATAATAAACCGGATGATATAATGTATATGTTACGGTCATACGGGTATCCCAGAGTTGACACAGTCTACTCTACTACACTTTTCCTCGTTTTTTTTTTTGTATTATACAATAATCAGCTCTTTAAATAAAGGATTAGACTTTTGTATTAAGGAATATCTAAAACCTCAATAACAAAGGACATGTACATAAACATACATATATATATATATATATATATATATATATATATAAATGGCAATATATATTTACATAATATATATAACATGTATTAAAATTTTTTTAAATCTCTAATACGATACAAAATAAACTACATATTATGGAATAGGATATAAAGGATATTAGGATTTAGTTTTTGTTGTTGTTGTATACTTTTTTAAGTAGAGAGAAGAAGAAAAAAAAGGATAATCAATATAATGAACACTTATGTACATATATATATATATATATAAAAAAGGATATTTAAAGTATAATATGATAAACAATCAGGCAAAAGTGTATAATATACAATATATACAGATGGCTATATAATGTGTTAAAAAATAAATAAAAAAATAAGAAAAACCGAAAACAAATAATGAAAAGGACAAAAAAAAGTTTTTCTTATTTTTTTTGCTTTTTTTTTCAAGAATATAAAAGAAAATTTACCGTTTATAATGGATAATATATGGAATGGTTTTAAGATATCAGAGAAAATATATTTTACATTTTTTAAGCAATTTTTGTTGTTATTTTGATTCTTGGTTTTTGTTTTTCTTTTTTTTTTGAAAATACAATCACACCCCTCCCCTTTTTCAATCCCCCCTCCCTCTTTTTTTAACCCCAAAAAATATTCTAATATGATTTTGGTGTAAAAAAAAAAAGGAACTTCAGATATAAATTCATCTTCATCTGATATATTGGATTTTATTATTATTATAATTTTTATAATGATGCGTATATACATGTTTATCTTTAAATACACACATGTGTATTTAAAGACACTGGCATACATACAAATACACGTGTGAATGGACAGACGTTTTTTTTTAAGTTTATCTTATTATTTTTTTTATCTTATTCTTTTGTTTTTCATAACAGTTGATTTTTCCTTTTACTTATAACACTTCTTTTTATTTTTTATTTCTTTGTCATTTTTCATTGATTGTGTGTTAGTATGTGTGTGTGTGTGTGTATGGAAAATTTATTAAGAAAGAAAAATACAAAAGACAACAAAAACATAAACAAAAAAAAAACAAATAAAAGGTGAGAAATTGATGTAAAGTATTCGGAAAGCTCATGGTTGTCTTAACATCTGAAATATTTATTTATATCACAAGAAAATAAAAAAAAAAATAAAAACAAAAAAAAAAAAATCCAAGCGACATAAGACAGAAAGAAAAAAGATTAAAATGAAAAGGAAGGAAGAGTAAAAAAAAAAACAAAAAAAAAGAAGGAGACAGAATAAAAAAAATGAGATTTTTTTTTTTCATTTTTATCCTTTTGTATTTTATATTCGAAACAGAAAAAGGATTAAGATTTTCGTTGATCCTTTTCTTATGTTTTTTTTTTCTTTTTCTTGCTTTAACCTTGATATTACAGTGAATTCTCGATATATGTGTGAATATGTATGTAGAGGAACATATTTTTAAAGAAAATTTATAATTTGATGTTTTTCAGAAATTTTACGTGGAATCATTCGAAATTATTTTGGGGCAATTTAATATCAGATTTGTTAAAGGATATTTGCCCTTCATTACAAACACCTACGACAATCGAAGTTATTTTTTGAAAATTTAATTTCATATTTATTCAAAGATCCTAAGTTGGATCTGGGCTTCATTACAAACACTTACGACAGTCGAAGTTATTTTTTGAAAATTTAATTTCATATTTATTCAAAGATCCTAAGTTGGATCTGGGCTTCATTACAATCACTTACGACAGTCGAAGTTATTTTTTCTCAATTTAATTTCATATTAATTCAAAGATCCTAAGTTGGATATGAGCTCCATTACAATAACTTGTCACTTCTCAAATAGAGTAAGAAAAGTTTTTGCGTTAGTTATAACTAAAACTTTATGTTCCAATATGAGTTTAGTGCAAGTACAAACTATTAAAAAAATTATTATTCGATTAAACATAAATGGTTCACACAGAAAAGGCTTATAACGCTATTTTTGTTTTCCTTACTCCTCTTGATATTACTCTACTTTGGACATTTATATCGAGCTCTATTAGGTGCTGTTGTTTTTGCACTTTCTCGCACTTTGCACTATACCGATTAAGTTCAGCTCCATTATTACTTTTCTACACCAGGTGTTACTTTGATGATCATGTCTTACAGAAGAGTCTTGTGGATTTCATTCAAGGTGGTCCTTAAGCTTTTCTTGCTATGTTTGCTTATAATATAAACAATTATCATTCATAAAATAATCAAAGCCTTATTTTACAACAAACGAATGAGGTTTGATTACAGTAAACACTAACTTATCAAAATAAAAGATCATTTGATAAATTACAAGTGGTTGGTGTAATATGGCCCTGTTGTAAGTTAAAAATGTTTAAGATATTGAGCTTTGATATTTCAGAATAGACAGCTGTTCTCTATTCATTTGACCGAAGAATCTGAAATCACTTGTATTAGAACAAATTAATTTTTAGTAAATGTTATTGTCAAGGACGATTTAAGTTAAGGATTATCATTTAACATTTAGCTTCCAAAAAATTTTTTATTTTATACAATTTAATTAGTTAAACCTAGGGTTGATGGAAAGCCTCAAAAGCCGTCCAGAATCACTGTACGTGGTTCATCTAGGGAGTGTTGGACTTTAGCCAACTAAAACCACCCCTTTTTTTAAAACTAAACTTGGTATATACCTTAAATACATATGTATTGTTTGGTTTTTAGGATGGGGATTGGCAAGGAAATTAGGGTTAGGATTAGGATTAAGAAATTGAGATTATGATGAAAAAAAGGAATTAATTTAAACGAAAGTCATGAAGATGAATGTTAATGTTCTTCTTAAACTTTATTGGATCGAACATATAAAAACTATCAACTTTGGGGAACACGTTACATGCGGTAACTGATTCCATAATCGCGATGAGCGCACAACAAACGAATTTCCATAAGCCGTGTTTCGCCATCTTACTAATTCAATAGTTTAGGGATGAGCATCTGTCGCACTTCTTGTTTCACGTTGAAAAACTTTCAGGCGAGGCATTAATTGTTTGATTTCGTTGGAACAGGTGTTCGTCCCTACGAGGTATCTATAAAACAGAGTTAGTGACCAAACGGTTCGCCGATGATTAAGTGAAGTGAGCGATGAGGTAACACTGGGATCATGTCTCGCTCTATTTTGCACTTTATCATGGTATATCCACTTTTCCAATTTTTTATTAGTTCTAGAATTTCCGTTGACTGCTCAATACACTTTGAAACTTGAGCATCTCTAAATACATTAAAACTGAATTATATTCCAATTTTTAAAATTTTTAAATTTATATTGACCACAACTTTTAACACTTTAACAAACACATTTAATAACTTTTAATTGACATCAAACACATGCTTTAATAAACTGAAATATTACACAATGTTCACTAATTAATACAGTACTAAAAAAAAAGAAAAATCACAAAATCTATATTAAATATCCATTAAATATATATATTACACACAATTATATGTATATATATAAAATTTGCGGCTTTTTTTTTTTAAATAGTTAAACGAACTTATCAATTGATTAAAGAATATGATATTCATGCGATCATATAAAATTTCAATAATATATCATTCAAAAATAATAAATATATTAAGTAACATTGTATTAAATTAGAATTGACAGTTTTTTTGTGGCTGTTAATCTTTAAATACTAATTTCATGATTTGGATTTCAAAAAAAAACAATAAAATATATAAAAAACCACAATAAGATTGGATCAAGCTTTTATGAAGGTAACACAAATATTTTTAAAAATACATAGAAGCGAAAAAATGCCGTGTCACAAAATAAAATAAAAACTATATTTATTATTTTACCGCATGATACAATTTATTTCAATACAAAATATCCAACCAGAATATAACAGATATAAGAAATATGCGAATGGAAACGAACAATTCCGAAAAAGTTCACAGTGTAAGTGAAACTAATAATAAAAAAATATTAATCATACTTGTTAATCAAATTAAGACTATTCTGAAAACTGCGCTTTAAAACCATGCCATAAACATGTTCGGAAAAATCTGTTTAAAATCGCAAAGGTTTCTTTAATTCAATAAACATGTTCGTAAAAATATATTTCGTAACTTAAATGAATTCTTATTTGAAAAATTTGAAATACAGATACTGATACACTAATTCGGAAAAACATGTTCTGAAACTTAAATTTATTCTTAATTTTATAAGCATGTTCGAAAAATATTGTTTTGGAAATCACATCTAATCTTAATTCAAAAATTATATTTAAAATTACAAAGCTCTTCTTAATTTAATAAGAATGTTCGAAAAAATATTTTGTGAAACTTAAAAGATAAAGATATTGATACTTACCAAAATGATTAAAAATTTTCGGAAAGCAATGTTCCGAAAATTAAATTTATTTTAAATCCTACGTTAATATGTTCAGAAAAAAATTATTTTGGAACTCATACCTAAGCTTAATTCATATTTGTAAATACAGAAACGGATTGTTACAAAACTGATTAAATATGTTCGGAAAAAAATATTCCGAACTATAAATTTATTTTTAATTCTATATAAGAATGTTCAGAAAGGTGTTGTTCTTGAACTCATCTCTAAACTAAATTGAAATTTTTAGATCCAGAAGCGGTTCCTTATAAAACTGATTAAACATGTTCGGAAAAAAATGTTCCGAAATTCAAATTTATTGGTAATTCTAAAAATATGTTCAGAAAAATATATTCCGAAACTTAAATATTTTTTTTTAAATTTTGCAAATACAGAAACCAATTTTTCTAAAACTACTTTGACACTCTGTATTCAAGTTATAGTAAAATGTTTCAATACTTATATCTGATAAATCTGAGAAATTTAATTCAGATTTAGATTTTATATTTTTATTAAGATGAGATTTAAACAGGTGTAAGTGTGGTAAATATATTTTAAATCTAATATCTTTAATATATCTTTTAATACAAGCGGATAAAAAAAAAACAATTTAATAAAACTATGCGGTTTCCACATATTAGTTTCTTGTCAGTTTAAATTTTATTTTAAAATTATGACAGTTTTACGTATATGTACAAGGTAATTGATGTTCAAAGTACTATTAAATAAAATAATAAATTAAAATAGATTATAATTATAATATTTTAATGAACAAGTTGAATATGTTTTTATATAAATTGATTGTATAATTGATTTGTATTAAATTCAAATTTAATTTTATAGCTAGATTTTGACGAAGAAACTTTAAAATTTGTTAGCTGTTATGACTGTTGTTCTTCTAATACTATTTCACCTTAAGGAGTCCTATTTGAAGTCCAGAACTATATTCATGTGGTTTTTCTTAAAATAAATCCTTTAAATTACGATTTGCTTCCATCTCATAATCGGTGCAGGGTCAGAACTTCCAGGGTCGAAATATTTACGTGAGACATAAGTTCCTTTACAAGTGAATCATAAGTCCTTTTAGTTATAACTCCCTTTATTAAATTATGAGTTATAAAATCATATAACTTATATTGTGTGATTGAGCGTTACATATTAAAGTCCAAATTTTGAAATAATTTCTGAAAGTCTTTTCTGATTTTTATAATTTAAAGTATGATAATATTAAAATATATACTTTGGTTACAAAATCAGGATTGCCCTTTTTTCAAAATAGCGTTTCAAAATGTAGTTTGAATGTTAAATTTTTGTTTTTATTTTTATTTTGGAAATAGGGAATACTCTGATTTCAAATCCAACCCCAAAATGTGTACCCGTCACTGATATTATATTATAATTAAAATTAATATTTTTTTATCCTCACAGCCGAGAACTGTATAAAGGAGTAATGACTCTGACCACGCTGAACCAAAACTCCCAAAATCATTAGTCCCTTAGGGAGTTATGGCTCACTGCTATGAGCCAGAAGTCCCTTAGAGACTTATATTTCACTAATTGGGAGTTCTGACCCTGCATCCTCATAATCTACTCATTCGACTTATTTGACATAGTTGTACATTAAATAACTTGTACGAAACTCCTTTTTTAAAAGTTTAAATCTAATCACTCGTACTCCTAATCACTCGTACTCCTAATCCACTCATCATACTAAAATCCATATATGTTCCATATATCCAATATTCTACTGTATTCTACTCCCCAAAAAATATGGATAAAAATATATAAAAATTACAAGAACATAAATCAAAAGGAAAAGAAAAAGAAAAAAAAAACAAAAACAACAACAACTACAAAAAAAAAATACAATCAGTCCATAATAACTCAAGCAAAGGATTATAGAATAATCTGTAAAACTTTTCAAATCTCAGTATTCTTCTGAACATTAAGACGAGGTAAAAAAAAAAATAAATAAATCTACATTCATATATATATATTTATTATATATATACATATTTATTTATAATAATCAAATATACAAACTTACAAACATTCATTATATTAAATCCTATAAAATTATATTCAACTTGTGTACATACATATTATATATATATATACATATATACATATAGATTGAAAAAAGATTTTGATTTTGAAAAGAAAACCAAAAAAAAAAAAAAATAAATTTGAGTGTTAGTTGGAAGAGAAGGTGGGGTGGGGTGGGGTGGGGTTGAAGGGGTAGAGAAAATTTCATACATAAAAAAAGACGATAAAATAGCTTATGGATATGAATGACTGTACATTGTTGGATGGCTTATGGATTTTATATGTTTATTATAAAAGAAAACTTTATCTGAATTTTTTGTTTTGTTTTTGTTTTTATTTTTTTTTTTTGCACGCGAGTTTATCGTTCTCCTTTTGTATATTTAAACCCATTTAAATCTTCAGATATAAATATATATATATATATATATATATATATATATATATATATATATATTACTATGTAGGAAGTAAAATTATATTATAAAAAGTAAAAACAAATACCCAAAAGCAGAGCAGAGATTTATTTTTTAAGAATGTATTAGTTAATCCTTAATGCAACATGTTTGATTATCATAAAATTTTTCATTATTTTTTTGTTTTTCTTGTTTTTTTTTTTTTTTGAGATTTATTATTGGATTTTGGATTTTATTTGAAAGTTTTATAAAGAGTGGTTTTTTCGTATAAATTCAAATGATAACTAACGCGAGAATTAGAATTATCATATAAAATGGAGAGAAATTTAAAGAGAATGTAGATTAGACAATGCAGAGAGAGTTTTTATGAAATAATTTTATAAACAGAGAAAGTTTTTTTATAATGAGAATTACCATATGGTGGTTTGATATACTTGATAATAATATAAAAAAGGGATAATACAAAAATCAAAAAATAAAGTTAACGAGGATGTATTTAATATTTACAAAAAATTATAATAAAAGAGAAAGAGTAAAAGAGAGAGAGAGAGAAAAGAAAAGAAAAGTTGTTGCGTTGAGTTGAGACTTGAAACATGAGAGGAAGAGAAATGAATAATAATAAAAAAATAATATTATAGTATGATTTTATAATAGAATTTTTTTTTTTGTTTTTTTGTTGTTGTTGTTATTGTTGTTGTTTAGATTAAAATGAGATAATTTCATTAAGAGGATTTTTTGGAGGTACCATGTGCTTTTTATTACCTATGTATTAGTATTATTTTTGTTACTTTGAAAAATTTCAGGGTTAGGAATATGGAATTTAGGGTAAAAAAAAAAAAAAAATAGGGTTAGGAAAATTTTTAAAGGATTAAATTTTTTTTTTTTTGTTTTTTTTTTTTGGTTTTTTATTTCTTATTTTAGGAAATAATAACATAATGTTATTAAAAATAGAAGAATGTATATATATATATATATATATATATATATATTTATAGGAATAAAATATGTATATCTTTTAATCTATTAAAAAGTGTTATAAAGTTAAAGGATTTTATTATTATATATTATTATATTATTTAATATGGAATTTTTATTAATAATGAAAATAAGATACAGAAGTACCTATAATGAAATTAATATAAAATATCTAAAGTTTTAATACATATTGGTTTTTTTTTTTTGTAAATTTAATTTTATTTAAAATCATATCATTCTAATTCTAATGTTAGGCTAATAAGCCTGTCTATAACATAAAGATACATGTTAGTAAGATTAATTCTAATAGTAAGATTATAACATATCCCCCTTTTATGTTAGAACATTCTTATTATGTATTAGAATTGATCTTGATGAATTTCATACGTACAATTTATATTAAGCCTAGTATACACCTTATAACATGTAGAAATGTCTTAGATTTTCAATAGATACAATTTTATTTTGTTTATATTGTAAATATTTGGTACTATGGTATTCTATATCTGTGAGTTATATTATTCAATTAAATTATTTGACTATATTTTGTATATGTTCATATGGTTATTTTAATGTACCTATATTTATTTTTTATTAAAGATATTTAATTTTGAATGCAATTAATTTGAACACAATTGTGAATAGAAGTTCAGTCGAATCAAAAACCAGAGAAATATTTTTTCACTTAAAGTCGAAAACGAGCCTTGCTAATCAAATTTTTTTATTAATTAAGTTTTTATCTGACCAACAATCAAAACTTAATAAATTTTTAATTTATAAATTTTTGATAACATTTTTAATTTCCAAATAATCTAACCAAATAAATTTTCTAATTATATCTTAATAAATTCATAATAAGTCGAGACTTAAAGATATAGAATGATGGATTGATTGAGGTGAGTAAAAAAAAATATATATATGATCTAGGTCAAATATATGAAATTGATCTTCAATCTCGATTTTTTCAAAATAAACACTACGAGTTGCAAAATGGTTTTTTGAATTTAAAATGGATACTTAAAACTAAGCTCAGTTCCATAAGTTCAAACCAATATGTCACAATTCTAGACAATTTTTAAAACTCTTCAAAAAAATGATAACCACCTTAAAAAACCACCATTTCGAAAAAATCTAATCAATAGCTGAAAATCATAAAAATTCGGTAATTGTATAAAAATTGCAAATCTTAAAATATATTAATATATTAATAGCTAGTACCTACTTATGCAAAAAATATTAATTAATTTTTATTATATAATATATAATGCAATAACTTTTACATTGTATAAATCGTTAAAATACAATTAATCTAAATTTCAGATTAATTGTACTTAAACACGAAAAAAATTCAACATATACATTAAAAAGGGGTTAATATTCAGTTCATAAAGTATAGCTTATAATATATAAATATAAAAAAAATAATTTAATAATTTTACCTTTAATTTTCAATTAGAATTTAATTGATTAATTTCTAATCAATGTTATCATACAAAAAATATTTTTGGATTAATTTAATTTAATTTAATTTTTTTTTTTCTTTTTTATGATAACAAACCTAATAATTATATTATCTTGTAGGTTTTATACTTACTATATTATTATATACTATATTAAAAATATAAAAAAAAAACTGACAATAATGATGATATATTTAATTTAATATAATTTTAATATTAATATTAATATTCCAAAAAAAATTGATTAAGATTATTATTATCTAGTTAATTAAATTTCCAATTTTTTATTTTTTTTTTTTTGCGATTTTTACTAGAGTTTCTATTTTTTTTTTTTTTTCTACATATATAATATACACATATATATAATATATATACACAAATATTTTAGTTTATTTTGAATTGTATCTATACAATATATAATATTTTATAGATATAGCATTATATATATGATTATATACTTATAATGATTAGACGGTCTAGAAATTTATTATTATTATGATTGATATAAGTATGACAAAACATAAAATAAAAAAAAAAGTATGACAAAACATAAAATAAAAAAACAAAAACAAAATATTTGTTTTGGTTGGATTTAAAAAGAAAATAATAAAAAAACAACAAAAAAAAAAGAATCTATAGATATAATATAGTAGAATTTAATAAAGTTATTTTTCTTTAATCTATAATTGAATTTAATGATATATTATAGGGTTTAATAAGCCGATATTTAATAAAACCCACCTAGGTGCGTATACTGTATATTAGATAGGTATATTAATTTGTAGATATTTTTTTTTTTTTTCGGGTGTGTATAAATATACACATATAATACATTATATATATGCATAAAGAAAGAAAAATATTGATAATATACAATATTATTAAGGTTTAATGAACATCGTTAATTGTATTAAATATTATATCATAATATAATATGAAGTGATTGTGAAAATTAAAAATTAATTAAAAAAAAAAATAAAAAAATTCAATTATCTGCGCTTCATAATAATCAAGGGGAGTTTGTCATTATCATATAGAATAATTTCTATTCAATTTCTACATAAGTTTTTTTTTTTGTTGTATTACTGATTGTTTAGAATTATTATTATTATTAATTTTATTTAATAAGTTTTGTGATTTTAATATATTAAAAGGCTTAAATAGATAATACTGATATTATATTAATATATTTATATTTATATTTAATATTAATTTAATTCTTATCTATTTAATTGGGCTTTATTTTCATACTTAAATATTATAATATTTTTGGGTTATAATTTAATTTAAAAAAAAAAAAAAAATATAATATAAAATTGTATGTATTAAAGTCACAATATAACATTTTATTGTGAATGATTTAATTTTATAGTTGGGTCGGTAACTATAGTTTTATATCTAAAAAGATATTGAGTTATAGATAATATGAGGAAATTAAACGTAATAAGGTTTGGTTTAATTTAGAAAAGATAATTTTTTTAATAACTTTATCTGATTAAAACTTGTATATATACATACCCGGTTAAGAATTTTAGACACTGATTCATTTTTAAGACTATTAATGAAAATTAATTAGAAAACAACTATTTAAAAGAAAATTATGACTCGATTTTGACTCACAAACTTCTGGGTATAAAATTCAATATTAAAGTTTTATGATCTAACACTGTACCTAAGGGTTATAGTAAAAGTTATAATATACTGTCAAAATTTGAATTTGTAATTTACATATACACATATATATGGATTTATTGCAAAAAAAAAAAAAAATAATCTTAAATAAGTTTCAGGAAACGTATTGCGAGATTCATTAGTTACGTGCTAAGGCTTATTATACTTAAGTAGGTAAAATCTGAATTTTATCAAATGCAAACAGATTCAAAATTTATATAAGTACATAATATGTATATACATATATGTAAATGTATAGTTTATTCAATTTAACAAATCATTTATTAATTCGATTAAAAATTAATCAGTATAACAATAGTTTTTTTTTTAATATCTAATGACACCCTTTAATTTTTGAATTTAACAAAAGAACATGTAAACGCAAATAAATATTTATTGTAAATTTTAAATGAATGTGAATCTTTTAAAACAAAAACGTATTATAATTTTTGTTTTCCCTTTATAATTGTTTTTTTTTATGGATTTCTTAATTCAGCAAAATTTTATTTATTTTTTTGTACAAAGCAGAGTTGAAACCAAACTGTCCGGAACTTCTTTGGATAGTGTTAGAAGTCAATTCCCTTAAAGGAACGCTTTCTTTCACGTCATTTGGGTCAGAATTTGCAGGCTGATGAGTGAAATTGGGTGGGGTGTTTAATAAGAAATTTATTAATGTAAATCTTTTTAAATTACATAAAATAGTATGAGTAATAGATTATAATTAAGTATATTTAAAACCTTCTAAACCAAGTACCCAAACAGGAGGTTCTTGAGTTATATACCTTAACCAAAATTTGTCTAACTCACCAATGTAGGTGTACGAAAATCTTTTGGGAACAGAAAAGTTCGAAGGGAAAGTACCCCTTTTATCCATGAAAAAATTTTAAAGCACTTTCAAAAAGTTTTAACTTCAAAACAACTTAAACTACAGAAACATAACGGTAAAAATGATTATTCATAATATGTTTTATAGATTTCTTGTAGTTAATGACACTAAGCACTATTGTACCGAAGTCAATTATGGCTTCTCTTAAACAATTCAAACAGTCCTGACTTATATACTATAAGAACTACAAAATGGTTCAAAACATGGTTATGAAAACTCATTTCTTGTGAAAACCGCTAAGATGTAGAATATGTTTCCATCTCTGTCAATAATGTTCCATTTTAAAATTTAAGAAAATTCAAAACGAATCTTTTTCAGTTCGTTGCCAACAAGTTCCCGCAAGTTCCCCACCAATATACTATTTCCTAAACAACTAAACCTACAAATGTATAAAAAAAATCCGTTCCTCCTGTACAAAAAAAAACAAAATTAAAAACCAAAAATTAAAAAATTAAATTTATCACTATCCCAGTTAAAATATTAAAATTTACAAAAAAGTTAACTTAATATTGACAAGAACAACTATTATTTTATTCTTAATTTCCCTCCCCTTCTTTTAAGCAGAAACTTATTTTTTATTTTTCAATGAAACATGAATATATAATACTCTTAAATTACATATTTATTTTTTCAATTTACACTTTTATACATATACATACATATACAAAAATTTCTTATTTACAAGAAACACAATTAAAATGGAAATTCGAAACAAACAACACAACAACAACAACAACAATAATAAAAAAATTTTTCATCTATTTTGGATTAAGCGGATTAAAAACGGCTGGTCTTTCCTGCTTTAATTTTTTTTTTGTTTTTTTTTTTGTTTTTTTTTTTTCATTGTAAATTTATTTAATAAATGTTATAAAAAAAAAGCAGAAAAACAAAAAAATGTTTATTACGTGACTAAACAAAGATAAAAACTACTAAACTATATTATAATATTTTAAATCAATTTTTAACAACTACATACACATAACTACAAATTAAATATAATGGATATAAATGATTTTGAGATGAAAATGATTCATATAATATTAAATCCATTTTTATATAAATATAATATATATATATATATATATATTATAAGAAATCAAAATAAAATCTTTTATATAAGTATGTATGTATATATATATATCTGATTCTTTTTGAAGTTTTAATACTGTAACAGAATATTAATCTTGGATTAATTTTATACAAGAATTCATTCAATTGAATAAAATCTTACAATACTTATGTATATATATATATATAGAATATATATATACAATAAAATAGAATCATTGAACTATATGCATATATATATATATATATATATATTATCTGAAAAAAAAACATTCATAAAATTTTATTATAAAATTTTAATTTAAAATTACATAATAAACTTAAATATTTTAATTATACTTGTAACTGTATGTGTATATGTGTTTTAAGATATATTGGTTATTTTGTATCTGAAATTGTAATGTAATAGAATTAATGTTAAACTTATACATATGTATATAGTAGATAAATTTTATAAATACAAATGACAGATTAAAATATTGTGATAAATTTAATAATACAATATGCATAATGGATTAAATAATTTAATTAAAAATAAAAAAAAATTTAACGAACGAACTTTTGAGCTCAGAATTCAGAACCAATAAAATTTATTGAAAATTTACTAAATAAATTTTATAGAGTACTTTTTATATAAGAATTATTTTTTAATATTAAAATTTTTATTATATTAATCATTTAATCGGATCTGATCTTTTTGCATTAATGATTTAGGGAATTTTATATATTATTATCTTATTGTATTATTATCTTCTATCACACAGTTCAATTACTTGCTTATGTTAATATTGTGATGTACTTTCACTTCTAAGGGTACGTTTATGTTGGAGCTGCAATAAGTGATAAGAGCGTCGATAAGAGCATAGTTTAGGAAACTATATACATGATTTAAATAGAAGTGAAAAATTCATACCAAGTATTTAGTTGTTGTAACTTCGTTCAATCAGCTGTAATAACTTTCTCTTTCAGCTACCACAACTTCCATTTTAATACAACCACTGCAAAGTCAACACAGGAAACGTTCGGTTCTCATAACTTCCATTTACGAGTAGTTATGTAAACCGTATGAAACTTCTCTTTAATTAATATTTTAAAATTATTACACGCATTTTCATTTAAAAAATGAATTGAGTTAATCTTTGTACCCTTCCTTTACCCTTCTTTGCGATATTTTTGAACATTTATCACATGAGTATGCTGTGGACTATGATCATTCGTTTTTCTAATCACTTTAATTCCTATATGGTATTGCATACGTTTAAACAATGAGCATATAGGTTAGTTAACCTAAATTAAAATATACAGGAGTGGAAATTAGACTAACTTCACAAGATTTTTTTCGACGAATATTTTAACGATTTCCTTAATTGAAAAACTGTACCTGCTTTGATTATGTATTTACATGGGCTTCTGTATTTTATTAAATTTTTTTAGATTTACCGTTATTTTATAATATATGTTTTTCGAAAATGAATAAAATTTTCATATAGAAATTTGAACAAGCTCACAAAATTATTTTTTACTAATTGGTGTTGCCATCACTTTTTTGTATTCCTTCATAAACTCCATTAGAACTGAGGATTCATGAATTTTCTCTAATATTGAGAAGCTAGTAAAGTTTTTCTGAAGTTATATAAACTTCCACATATTTTACTATTTTTGCAAAAACATGTATTATAACGGTTAATCAACGGTTAGTCAAAAAAAAAAACGGTTAATGAAACTTATCGCAATTAAATGAAATACAACACCACCTGTTAATGTATAATCCAAACATGTACAGTTTTTCAAATACGCGAACAATATTACGATATTCGAAAAATCCTTTGAGTTTATTCTAATTTCCAGCACTGTATTATCTAAAGATTCATATTATTTTCCAAAGAGTGTTTCGTTAAATATCTTACGGTAAGATGGACTACTACAATCTTCTTTTTTAATCGCTTAAATCTTACTAATAAACTTCTGCAAGATTAAAATCCCTAATTAAAGTCATTTTTTATAATTTCATTTAAATGCAAAGTTATATGCAATATCATAATATACTGGTACAGTAGGTAGTAATCTAATACCCTTTTTTCTTAATTGTATACATTAGAAAATCCGGTTCCTTTTAGAAATAAAAAGTACTGGTACCTATATACTTCTTACCTATTTCCAACAAAATTGACCAACATAATTTATTCCTTTTACTTTTAGAAAATCTTCATTAAATCAGTTTACATACAAATCATATTACAAATACAAAAACAAAAAGCAAAGCTGAATGGACATATGGTTATTAATATTATTAACACCTCATACTCGAATATACGATTCAATATATTTGCGCAAGCAAGTTCAATTCAAGAAAAACTCTTTTTTTACAATTAAAATAAAAAAAAAAAAACAAAAACAAGAAAAACAAAAAAAAAAAAAATTATAAAAAGTATTATAATTCAATGGGGTCATATTGCAAATCGGCCATATACCAGCAACATCAAAAAGTACATACACCATGTATGCTTATAAAAAAAAAAAAATAAAAACAATTTTTTTTTAAATCCTTTAAGTAAAATTTTTAATCTTTTAGGTTTAAAAAAAATAAAATTATTCATAAAAATCTCATCAAAGGTAAAAAAAAATTCTATTACAAATCAAAAAAAAAATAATAATATTTTAATGCCCGCGAAAAATATAAACCATGAAACTTCTTAAAGCCTTCCCTTTTCATATTTATTATATTTTAAAAAATTTATATATTGTTTTTTTAATATTTATTTTTGCCCTATTCAATTAGATGTATTTATATATAAATATACATATAGGTATATATATACATATTTATATTATATATATACATATATTTAATAAATAAAAGGAACACAATATGATAGAGTTATGCATGTGATTTTAATCTTCATAGCTTAAGCATATTAATATCATCAGTATATGAGTGTAAAAATATTCATAAAATTATAACAGACAATGACAAATTATTGCGCGAAATACTATTTGAAATTAAGTTGAATGTTCAGTTTAGGAATGTACCTATGACTTAATATGCAAAAAAAAGTTTTAAGAACATTTTAAAAATTTTAAAACTTTATTAATTTACTAAATTTTTTATTTATTTTCAAGACCACTTTTTTTTTTTAAGTCGTTTCAAGCATTAAACTGCACTAGGTTCCTGTATTTTTAGATTACAAATAGATTTTGGTTTTAAATTAAGAAAAAGGAAGGGAAACTTGCAGATTGGGTGTGACGAATTCTGAACAATTTAAAAGAATTGAAAAAATACAAAAAAAAATGTATTCAAACTTGGATATTTTTTTTTATATTATTCCACTTGGAAGCATAGGGCTTCAACTTGAAGTCTCTATTCATTTGTAGCTTCATTCATACCTTTTTCTACTATTACGTTCGAGGATATTTCGTGTTTCCTTAATTTATCTAGAACCGTTCTTCTCCATCTTGTTCCGAGTCAACCTTTTGACCTGATTCCGCCTAGAGGATTACAAGTTAACGCCATTCTTGTTAATTTTTCTTTGACGTATTACCAATCCACTTTCATTTTCTTTTGGTGATTTGTTTCCTTACCCATTCCATATTAGTATGCTTATATTTGGTTGAATATGGACATACCTGAAAGGTACAAGGAACATTCATAAATGTAAAAAGCTCATTTTAAAACGATATAACGCTTAGTTCTCTTATAAAATTTTTCAATACTCATTGTTTAAATTCCAGATAATAAGTTCAGACCTCTGTCAAACAAATAAATACCTATTTACTGATTTTCAAAAATTGATGGTATAATTTAAAACAGTAACTAAAGTATTATAATGCTATATTTTTATATGTGCTTTACATTTTACCAGCTACCCACTGGAAGTTTAATCATATTAAACTTGAAAGCTAACAAACATTCATAAATTTAATTAAATTTATAAAGTTTAAATAATTTCATTATAAAAATTAATTTATAAGCAAAACTAAAAAAAAATCAAAATAATTTTACCACGTCTTTAAGCCGAAACAAACCAAAACAAAACCTTTCAATATTAATACGTTACAATATAAGCGCTTTAAGATATTGCCTTAGCGTTTCAAATGGAAATCAAAAAAAAAAAACAAACAAAGAAAATTGAACAATAAAATCTCGGAAAAACAGAAGAATACCAAAATATATATATATTTATAAACACATATATACATACACATATTAAAAAAAAATAACATAGAAAAGAGATTAAAATTTTAAATAAAAACAAAAATAATAACAATAACAACAATAAGAAAAAATAAAAAATTTAAATTCAAAGAAATGGCAAAAATCTCACAAATCCGCTTCTATACGCTAATCTTATTCAAAATGTTAATTCCAACGTTATTATAATATATATGCAAATTGTATAATATGTATATATGTAAGTATGTATATAGGATATATATATATATATAAATATTATATATAATCTGCATTAAAGATAAATATAACAAGTCAACTTAGTCATCGTAACAAGATTTAAAACCAATATCTAAACTCGTGGTAAAAGTAAATAAAAAAAAATAAAAATAAAAACAAAAACAAGAAAAACTACAAAAAAAAATAAGAAAAATTTTTTTGAATAATACTCACATTTCGTTCGTAATACACATTTATCTACATACACAAAAACATCAATTTAACCGTCAAAAGTATAGTATACACAAATACATTTACATGAATATGAATTTTGTTTACACAATTTTTTTTTTTTTTGTAATATTTAAATATACATACAACATACATTTTTACATACATTACATTAAAGAGTATTAAATGAAAATCTCAGCGATTATTCTACTTTGTGGTTATTCGGATTTCAATTCTTTTCCTTATTTTTTTTTTTTTTGTTTGTTTTTTTTTTGTTATTATTTTGTATTTCACTCAATCTTGCGGCTGATTTTCCACAGTTCGCTTAACTGATAGATTAAATTACAAATTTTTGATTTAAAATTTTATTGTTGTTGTTGTTGTTCTCTTATTATTTTTCTAACCTATTCAATTTTAAATGTTTGTTTTTTTTTACTTATTTTTTACTTATAACTTACTAATGAACTGTTGCATGATTAAATAAATTAGTTCAAAAAATTGTTTTTGTTTTTTTATTTTTTCATTAATATATAATATAATGATATGCATACAGTTATGACGTACTCATATATATATTGGATATATGTTATGATATATTGGAGTTTTAATGTATAACTTGCTATATATAATATAGTTAAAGTAAATATCAAATACAATGAATGTGTACTTCAAGTTAAATAACAATTACTATGTGTGTTAAATTTTACACAGTTCACGGTTATTATATTCTATTGTATGTTAAAAAAAAAAAACACTAAATTGAAAATATTATATTAAGGTTGCCAGATGAGCTGGAAAAATTTTTTTTTTAAAATTATATTTATTTTTATTTGTGCTTCTTTAATCTTTTGTTACACTAGCGATTTAGGAAATCATTAGTTTAATGCAAAGTTCAGAGTTTATCTATTGTTAAGAAGTAAGGTGTGGTCGTAAATGTAAACTTTTTGACGTAAAATATGCCATTTGACATTTATTATGATTTTAAGACCAATCAATTTGCAATCAGTAGACATTCAATTTACAAATAAATTTTTGTGGTCGTAAAAGTTAATTTTTTAGTTTTGCAATGGATAAAAAATCAACAGATTGTTTATGTTTTCCACTTTTGAAATGAGTTTCCATCGCTAATCTTGTACAAATTAGTAGTTTTAAGGTGGATGTGCCCCACACCAAACTTTGTGATTCACTTTCAGTTTCACTTCTGTTAATTTAAATTTAAATTAATTTACAAAAAAAGACATAATATTAGCTTACTTACATTATTAATCATAAAAATAAAACAACGCTGAAAAATCAAAAAACTGTACCTTACTACTTGGTAAACTGATTGTAAATAAAAAATTTAGTTTGCATAGTTGACGTTTACTTTACACATATTTCACATTTACGACCAGGTTCAGTTAGCAATGATTTTTTACATAATTTTTGGTCGTAAATTCAAAATATGCATATTGACAGCAAATTTACATTTACAACCATAAGAATAATTTCACTTGGTCACGTGATCAAAAATTTTCTAGCTAACTTATTATACTCCACACAGAAGTGATTTCGCTTGGTCACGTGATAAAAAAGTTTCTTGCTAACTTTTATTCTTTCCACACATTCATATGCAAAAATTTACACAAATTGTTGGAGCTAGATAGTAATAAGAATATTTTATGCAAGAAAAAGATGGAAAATTAAAAAAAAAATGTTAATTGAAATATAGTGAAATTGCATAGTGTATCGAAAGTATTAAACCAATAATAAACTTTAAAATATAATTGTAAATGTTATAATATAAAGTTATGTAAATTTTAAATTTAAAAAGTCTTTAAAATTTTATTAAAAGTTTAGTTTTCTAATATATTTGATTTTCTGTTTAAACTAAAAAAAATTTCAAACGAGACCGCCACCATATATTTTTCACAAAGTATTTTAAATATATGAAATATTCACTATTGCTAAGATTAATTCGTTTAAAATATTTCAACACCATGTACTCAACTAAACAAATTTTCAAACGAGACCACCACTATACACGCGATATACACGCGATTTCAATTTCAGTAGTTCCTATACCTGATACATTATACTCATACATATACAATTTTCTAAGAGACCGCCTTTAAAATTACATTAGAAAAATACATAGTGTTGTTTGTTTTTTTCCATACATATTTTTTCCCATACACAGTGTGAATGTGAAACAAAAAAAAATATATTGTATATGCTTATACATATAGAGTTTTTTGTTGTAAAAAATGTATTAGGTTTAGTAAAAGTTTGGAAAAAGAGAGTGAACTTACTTCTTAACAATAGATATACTTTGGCAATGTTATTGTAAAATTTATGGGGAATCTGATAATATTCCACTCAGTTGTATTCCCCTACTTTTTACAATGGACAAAATATTAAATCATAGATCTCATAATAAATGAATTCATATAGCTAAACTAAGGTCCCATACAATTTTTGAAAGAATAATGGGCACTTAAAACCTTCTTGGGATTGCGATAGAGTGAGTAATAGAGACTTATTAGATTTCACATGAATAGAACTAGCCGTTTTATTACAAGTAAGCCTATTATAAAATTGGCAAGATCATTAATAACTTGCAGAAAAGCACTATGATACGTGTGCTAGCTATACCCAAATATCGACTTGTGCTGTTAATTAATTCATATACATAATAAGCTTAACTCTCATATACCTTTAAACCTATAGGTATTAATTAAAATTGCCTAATTAATTAATTATTGTGCGTATTAAAATCCATTTAACCCAATTAAAAATTTAAAACAAAATTGTTTTGTTGTTTTTTTTTTTAAATTTTTACTACAAATCTGGCAACCCTAAAATATATAATCTTTAACTACCCTGATACAAACTTCCTTGATTATGGGTTTTCTTCTATTTTCCTTATTTTGTTTTTATTTTTTTTTTTCAATTATCAGAGTTGCAATTGAAAATTAAGTGTAAAATATGTCATGTTACTTGTATGCTGATTTTAAATTTTAGTCGCGGTACTCTTTTTTTTTTTTTAATTTTTTCTTGTATTACATATTATTAATTTTTGTACGGATAAAGTTTCAAATATATTTCTAACATTTTTTTGTTTTTAATTATATTTACAAAACTCTAAAGTAACCTTAATTAAAAAAAGGAGTGTCATCTTGGAATTTAAATCAAGTGTTAAAATTTTAGATTTAGTAATGTTTACTTTTTCAAAAATTTGGTTTATCTCTAAGATATCACTCATAACAAAAAAAAACAGAGATAATTTTAAAAAACGTAATTGTAGTTGCCGTATCAAAGTAATTATCTTTTTAAAATTTTTAGATATGAAAATTGTGGAACATTTTTTAATGGAATTGAAAAATTTGAATCGGAGTCCTCTATTTGGAGTCTTTAATATCCAGACATACTAAATTCACTATACCAGTTTTTTAATTGAAAGAATACTAACGGTTATCTATGTTAATTTAGAATTAGATATTTACACCTATAAATATGCAATATAATATTCCTTTTTAATTTTATTTCAAAATGGAATCAAATTTGTGATCATATAAGCAAGACATTACCATATTAGAACTTGGTATATCTATCTTTATCCACTTCTTCCAATTCCCTCTCTGTATCCACTTCTTCCAATTCCTAATACCCTATTTAAGCGATACATTGTATCATATTCATAATAATGTGCTAGGGAAATGGAATTAAGGAATGCAGGTGTGATTGCTAGCCACATTTTATTAGATTTTTTCGCCATTTGAGTTTCCTTCCCAGCCCGGGTACTATTCAGTTCTCCTATTCCAGCTTAGATTTCTTCGGGCATATAATAGATTTTTCAAAAAGTCAGAAACTGCTCTCACAATTCCATGATTTGAATAATATTTTACATATAACTTAATAATAATTAATCTAAATAATACATTTAATCTATTTTACACTTAAACTCATAACATAGAACAAACCTATTTAAAAACAATTTCCGTTTTTTATTACCTGTATGACTAATTAAATGACAAAACTGAATTATACGCTTTTAAATAAAAACATTTTCTCACCTTGTTTTTCAATTTAATTCAATTTAAATTTAATTGATAGCAATAAATAACAGATGTATGATAGCCTTAAGTTATAATGTTATTTGATTTCTATCTTAATACAAATTTAAATAACATTAGATATTATTACTCTAGTCTATAAGATATAATTAAATATATATATATATATATATATGTTTTGTATTATATATATTAAAATATTGTAATTTATAACAATTACAATTAATAATCATTCTCACATATTAAATGCTACAATAGCATGTTAAGTACTTATCAAAGAAAGAAATTATATGGAAAGATATTGTTTAAAACAGTTGAAATTTGATACTTAATATAGAAAGAAGCTTAGAAAGTGGTAATATAAGACAATATCTTTACTGTATATAACAATAAATAAACGGTAGAAATTTAAGAATTTCTCAGGAAATTATTAATAACACCTGTATTAAAGTAATTCATATAAAAAATGGTTTTAAAAAACAAAATAATTTAAAAGTAGGTTTTAATAACATGTAATATATTAGTGGAAATATTCGAAAGTTTCAGAAATAATTTGGTTAAATACTTTTTCTATGAAGGGTCTAATTTATTCCCAAAGAGTTTCTAAAAGGTGACTAAATATCCAGACGGAACTATTGCTTTAAATCATGTTTAGAAGATATAACTTTTCTTAGAACTTCAGGTCCCAGTACCCTCACTTCTTCTCGGGTATTAGTATTAAGTTGCTGGATGGTTTTTGGCCTCTTAGCGCAAATACCTTACCCTTTAGGTAGCCCTAAAAAAAATCGGGCAAACGCGAATACCAGTTAACATAAAAAAAACGCGATATTAGTCGATCACCAAACATTTCGATGAGCTGTGTGATCTGTGGCTCTGTAAGACAAACAACTGACGAGCTGTGTGTGAGCAGTTGAAACTCCAATTCTAGATTGTTCTCTTCTTATGACCTTTAAAAATTTTCAATCATTGAGTCCGGTATTGAATGCTATTCACATTAACCGCTAAATGATCCTTTCCGAAACTATATCATAATGCGGAAATTCAAAGGCAGCTCCTTGTTACCGAAAACGCTGAATCAATCGGATCTTTTTGTCTAAATAATCGAAGCTGACCTCAAAATAAAATTAAATCACTTTTATTCTTTGTGAGCTGTGTGTGAGTTTTGCGGAGTCTTTTCATCATAAACTTCAAAGTTAATTTTGTATCATAACGTTACTTATGCGTCACTCTAATAAAATAATTAAATTGTGTATTATGTATTCTTTATTAAATTCATTGTATCTATTCTCTCTTAATTGTTTCTATTAAAATGGTCGGTAAAACTTTTATATATAAATTTTAAAGACAAATGACAAAAAAACGAAATCACTTAAGTTTTTACAAAATTCAACAGAAGATAATCTCTTTAAAATACTAACGAATATCTCAAATAAAATCCCACGAAAAGAAAAGTAATTTCTTTGACCATTTTTATACCCGTATTACAATAGATCAAAAGGGTATAATAAATTTGCCATTGCGTTTGTAACGCAGGAAAGAAGGGGAGCTAGATATAGACTTAAAGGTATGGATTAGATAGGAATCCAAAAGTCAATTGATCTAGCTATGTATGTCGGGCCGTCCGAATGATAACTCAAAAAGAAATTAGCTAGGATTTTGAAGTTTTTTTACAAACTCGTTTTTAAAATCCAGCCAGTTTATTCCACAGTTTCGAGTACCTGACATTCGAATAAAAGAGGTTCGAAGATTTGCCTTTCAACTTATATTTTCTTTTGTAAATAACTCTAAGGCTAATCAGTTGTATATGGGTGACATCGTAAATGTCGTAAAAAAAACCTCAACCTGATACAATGGGAAAATAACACAATGTAAAATTTCTGCACACATTGTGTCGAAAATACAATGTATTTTGTTTACAATTCCGTTTGCGTCAAAATGAAATGTCAAAAATCTTAAAAATTGTAACAAAAAAATTGAGCATCCCACAAAAATTAAAAATTAACTTACTTTTGATTTTAAATTAGAGACTTCACCACCACAAAAATAAAATTCAACTGACCAAAATTCAAATTAAAACTTCAAAATTCAAATAACTTTTAAGTTTTTTATTTGTGTATCCAAAAAATTTTCGATACTCAATTATATAACACGCGTCGTGAAAATGGATCGCGAATACAATGTAAAATGAATTTACGATCATGAGACAATGTCAAATTTTTGAAGTTTACATTAACGATCATGCGATATTGTATTCACGACGTCGCAAGCACATTTACGATGTCAGGCTATTTAAAATTTTACCAAAAGTGGTTAACTGGAGTAATTAACTAATGTCTATATTACTGTCATACAAGTATCCCAGAGTTGACACACTCTTCCTCGTTTTATTTTAAATTGAAACAATTTGATTCTGAATCATTAACTCGGCAGTATGTTATGCTACTGTATCCCACAGTCCATAGTATCTGCGTACCTTTTTATTAAAACGCAATTTCATTCAAAAAATTTTTTTAAAAACTTTAAAAAACTTCTCTTTGAATTTAATTGAAAACAAAAAAACGGTTCATTCATTTCAATTTCATTTTTATTTATTTTTTATTTTTTTTTTTATTTTGTTACAATTTAAATCTGTTTTAAATAATACTAATTCCATTAAACACATTTTATATTGCCACAAGAGTGTATACATATTCATATATGTATATGAATATAAAATAATATTATAT
Source organism: Dolichopus griseipennis (assembly GCA_963082915.1). Classification (NCBI taxonomy): domain Eukaryota; kingdom Metazoa; phylum Arthropoda; class Insecta; order Diptera; family Dolichopodidae; genus Dolichopus; species Dolichopus griseipennis. The sequence goes on from OY720442.1 coordinate 132,541,480, forward strand.
TGATTTCTCTACATACAAACACATTTTAAAATCAAATCTCTACATTAAAAAGATATAATAAAAAAAACAACAACAAAAACAACAACAACTCAGATTTCAATTTTTGTATTTTCTTTTGAAAACAAAATTGAAAACAAAAAGCAAAAAAACCCCAATAAACGAATTTAATCCTGTGTAGGCTAATCCTCCAGCTGCGGGATTAATAGAAATCATTGCGATGTTATCATTAGTTTTATATACTTTCATATATATATACGTATATAATATATATATATATACATACTTTGCTTTTATAAAATTGAATTAATACTATAGATTTTTGGATTTAGTATTTGAAACACAGTATAAAAATTCGATTTTTGAAAGTGAACATATTATATTTTGAAATGAATCGATTTTCAGTTTTTTTATAATATATATCGTTTTAGTATAATAGGTATGGATAGGTAAAGCGTCGTCGTCGTCGTTGTTGTCGTAATCGTCATCGTTATAGTAGTCACGATTTTAAAATTTTAATCTTCAACACGTCAATTTTTTTTTTTGTTGTTGTTGTTTTTGTTTTTCTTATTTTTATGTTTTCATTTGAAATCTTTTGTTATTTTACAGATTAATTTTGAATCCGGGTATTTTTAAACATGAATATATGAATATGTGGGTATGTAATATGTATGTGTATGGATATGTGTATATAATAGTAATACGTATATGAATAATATTGAATAACGTGGCTTTAGCGTATAGCGTAAGTATTTCTAATTATATTGGAATTAAGGTATATTATGAATGGAATGTATAATATTTTGTGTGTGTGTGTATGTACAAAGGATTATTGGATTAAATTGAAAAAAAAAATAAAAAATAACAACAAAAGAAAAATTGTTTTATTTTGTTAGACTGTTAGACTGTTGTTACTTTAAGGAAATTGTGTTAGCAGAGAAAAATTTGTACATATACAAATACATTGATTTAATTTTGATTGTTTTGTTGAGTTAACAACCACATTGAAATTAAAGTTAAGATCTAATTAGAATAAAAACTCTTTTTTTAAATGGTTAAAATTTTAAATTTAAATTAAATATATATGAGAAAGAGCAAAACAGAGCGATTCCTCTGATAAATGATTCCAATGTCATCTCAGGACAGCTTATGGATATTCGTTTGTCATGCACTAATTCAGTCAAATGTGTTTTCTTAAGTTGTTAATGTATATGTGTACGATTTAAATAAATTTAAGAAGAAAATTAACATCTTTCTCCTAAATATCCCATCCAAATTTTCCTATTACCCACAATCCTATAATCTTATATGTCCGTAATACCCAAAAATCCTTTCACATTTCAATGCTCGAAAACAAACTGTAGACTTGTATCACAGATCCTACTCTCAAGTTTAGTTTAAAAAAGGTAGTGGGAAAGGTAGTGGTTAAAGTTACGAACTGTTTATAGGAAGTATGCACAGTTCCAATAGGTGGTACCTTTTGGAACCTTTCTACTTCTAATACATATTTTAAGGATTGAGTTTAAAATGAAAATGTATATACAATTTACGATAGTATTTAGCAGGAAAAATCATCTATTAGAAATAAAAAAATCAAAAAATTAATATACATCCACTTTCTTCAATGTAAAATCAGGGATGCAACAGGTTTTTTTTTTTAAACCGTACAATTGGTAAGATGGAGTAACCCAACATCTGGAAAATTGTTATGATACCTAACTATGACATCATGTACTCCCAAAGCTGGTAATTCATTTATATGGCTTAAAATAAGGGATGCACGAAAAAAGTCCCCCAAAACAAAAATAAAAAAAAATCCTAAATTTTCATATTCAAAAAGTCCTCTAAATATACTTTATATAAAAGTTCCCAAAAGAAAGAAAAACAGTCCCAATTAAATTGCTTGTTGCTGACATATTATGTATAAAAAAAATTTAGTACGATTAACAGACTTTAACACAAAATCAAAGTTTCATTATTTTGCTTAGCCGGGGTTTTGGAACCGCAGATTTTATTATTTAAATTCTTTGTTACTGACATATAATTGAAGAAAAAAAGCCAGGAGAGTTTTCAGAGTTGCAAACACAATCAGGCTTCCAACAATTTCCATTTTTTTGGGGCATTTAAATAAATCTTTGAAAATTTTGAGAGATTGGAAACCTACCAATTGGCAACTCTAACTTTATTTAATGAACATTTTGATCATCGAACATTTCATTAATTCCTTTGATTTGTGTGCAGTTTATTTTTAAAATGTTTTTTCTAATTCTTGCCAAATCTCCTCTGATCAAATCTGCAATTCTAAAATTAAGGTTGCCAAGTGTACTATATTGTACTAAGTGTACTTACTATCATTACAATTAATTTAATATTATTAAATATTCTATATTTTTAATTTGTTATTTAAAAAATAAAAATAAATTATATTTTGCCAAATTAAAATCAAATTTACTCCATCTGGTATATTATATAATATTATAATCTATACTAAATACTATTTCAATTTCTGTCATCTTAAATTATTTATAAATTATTTAACAGTAAAATATTTTCAGATACAGGATATTATAGAAAAGTAAATTGCAAAAAAAATTTATAAATATATATTTTTATTCATTGGAAAATCTTTTATACTATTTCCTATTTATCTTTTAGTTTATTATATATTTGTATAGCCTATAATATTTTAATATATGTATTATATTATATATATATATATATTTATATATTTTTTGTTAGAAAAACTTAAATCCATATAAAATACATTTTATATCCAAGTACTAGATTCATACAGTATTATAACAATGTTATCCTTAAAATTATTTATTGTATTTATTATTTTTTTTTTTGTTTTTTTGTTTTTTTTTTTTTGTATCTTTAAATACAAAAAAATGATAAAAGTCTTTTTTCTGTGATTGTATAAGCAAACCGGGATAATAATTGATAAACATGAAGTAATTTACTTTTATTTTATTTTTTTTAATATGTTGTTATGTTATAGATTGTATTAATGAATAATTTTGATTTACTTTCAAAATAACGAATGCTAAAGTGTATCTTAAGTTCTTTAATGCAGAATTTTACTGTAAATTATAAAATTATACAGATTTAAAAGACATAAGGGGTTGTTTGTCAAAAAATTCAGTTGGATTTAACAGCTATATCAAACCCATAAGTCACTAGTTGATATCTTTCAAATTTTCATTTGAGATCTAACAACTTACTTAAAATCGTAAGGCTATACTTCAAAAGACATTAAAAACATTATGCCTAAAATCAAACCATATCGCCGTAACACACAGTTAGCAGTTCAATCACAACCATATACAGTTGAGCTTTTCAGAACAATAACTCTGAAATTTGGTAACTGTTTTCTGAGTCGCACCTCCAAATTGTGGAACACATTACCCCCATATGTGTTTCCCAATTCATTTGATCCGCAAAAATTCAAGAAGGAAGTCAACTTATACCTTTGGGTTGCCCATTCAACCCTTAAAAGTCATTTATATTTATGACTTCTAGTTACTTTTCAGCCATAATACTCCGCAAGCAGCTAGGGTGTTTATCCCATTATTTTGGCTACGGGGGGGGGTTGTTTTAGTGTAGTAAAAATCTCTTATATTAGAAATAGTGTAGTACAAATCTTCTTATATTCTACTTATATTAGAAGGAAGGAAGTCAGTATTGGAACAAAAGATTGCCATTATTACTAGCAGCTGGTAGTAAAACAAAGGTACTAAAGAACGAAGGTTTTCTATTTAACATATTTCGAATTAACGAAGATTCTATACAGTTTCGAAATTCAAAACATTTAGAAATCATTAATCTACGTTTAATACGTTTAATAAGATCACAAAATATCTGCATTGATTCGTTTTAAATGATCTCATAGTTAGAATTTTAAAATATTATAAGTTTAAAGGATCAAATCAAAAATGGGAGCGGTTCAAAATCTCGGATTCCAAAATCGCGGTGGTCAAAATCTCGTTTTTAGAAAATTTTGTTTTTACAAAATTTTGTTTTTACAAAATTTGGTTTGATAAAATCTCTGTGGATAAAATCTCGGTGGAAAAAAGTTAGTTTCTAATTTTTTAGAATTTTTTAAAAACTGATTGAGATTTCCAACTTTTTAGGAACTGACTTAAAAACCAATTGTAATAAATTTGGTTAAAAATTAATTTATTTTAACTTCGAGGACTGTCCCTTAGATATTAAAATCCAGACCCATCCAGAAGCATCCCGACCTATCCAAGCCCACCAGATGATCCCATCCAAAACATCCAGTCTTTTAACTTGCACTCTTACATGGGGGTCTTATTAATTACAGTATCTTTTAAACATCTTATTCATGAATACATTAAACAAAAACTCAACTGTATCATAATACTATTAGAAATCAATGGAAATTCAATTTAACAATATACTATTGTAAATAATAATAACTTTCAAAATAAATATTAAATAAATAAAAAAAATTGTATCTTTTAAAGTATCTAAAGATATAAAATTTATTTTGTATCTAAATTCTTCAATTCGTTACATTTTATATTCAGTTTTCTTTTAATAACTAATTTTTAATACATGTGTGTAAATTTAAATTTATTCAATATATATTATATGTATATTTTATATACATAACTATATATATATATATATATGTATTTATATATAAAATGTCTTATTATTATAATTTGTTATTAATATTTTTATTATTCTTATTTTTATTTCATCTAATACTTTTTTGTATTTTATTAAATATATATATATATATATATATATGTATACAATATACATATATATATTTATAGTAAATATTTTGATTATATATAAATTGTAATTTGTTATTTTATAGATATTATAAATCCTTTTAAACAAGGAAAAGCATTAAGACTTTTATATACTAATTATAAGGATAAGTGTTATAAGTAGTATAAATATAATATAGATATTATATAAAAACCTTGAACTTAAATAACCCTTTTATTGCACTTGCATAATTTCCAATAATTGTTTTTAATAAACAATTCTCGGAAATAATAACATTTATATTCATGTCTAAATGATTTCCGCTATAAACGAAAGTTACATTACACCCATAAGGTCATTAACATATTAATAAGTAAATTACTAATATATATTAAGTCAGCAACACTTTCAAGTTAAATTGATTGAACATGATTTTACAAGCCTATATTAAACCAATAATGTTATGTAATCAATTATTAAGAATAATTATATTTATTAAGAATTCATGTTAGTAATTAAGAATTATATTAATAAAAGCTGACTTATGCAAATTTAGTTGATAAGATCTTAGTATAAATAGAAGCTAAGAATTATTGTAAGTGAGAGTTCCAGTCTGGCTATCGAAGCCCTAACATAGTAACATCATAATAAGTGTTTAGTGGAATTTTCAAAATAAAATAACTGTAAAAATAAATAAAGTGTTTTTTTTATAAATACTAAAATCCAGTTATAAAATTGGCGCAGTCGGTAGGATACACTAAGTGAATAACATTTGATACTGCACAAGACACCAATTGCATAAAGGTTTACTTGAGTCTGGGTAAACGGTATCAAATCACTTGTATATTAATACTTAATAGTGTATCTCTGCATTAAATAGTCTCAGCTAAGGAGCTGTACTATTAAACGTCAAACTTACGAAGCAGAAGTTTGTAAGTTTTGAACTAAAAACAATATATACTGTGAAACAAGACCTTTTTCTTCTTTACCCTTAAGTGAGTCTGCTTAAGGCACAGTAATATATAAAAAAGGTGCTAGTTGAACTACTGATACCTAAAGGTATAAAAAGTGGACCTTCATCTTACACCATAAAAGTATCAAAAAACAGTTGATACAATTAAAAATAAGTTTCCAGGCCGCAAATATAAAAATTGTTAGGCCAACAACTTAATAAAACAGTACAATTGAAGAAGAGACACAGGCCGCAAATAAAAAAATTGTTAGGCCAACCACTCAACAAATTGTATACATAGAAGAAAATAAGGTTTTTTTTTCTAAATACTAAAATTAAACAGGGGCCCAGTGCGCTGTTTAATAATTAACAACAAAAACAACGAAAATAACAACACCAACGTCAACATAAAAACAACTAAAATAACAACACCAACGTCAACGTCAACACAACAACAGTAATATGCAACATCAACAATACCACTATCAAACGTAAAAACAACGAAAATAACAACACCAACGTCAACATAAAAATAACTAAAATAACAACACCAACGTCAACACAACAACAGTAATAGCAACATCAACAATACCACTATCAAACGTAAGTTTAATTAATTCTAAGGAAAAATTTTTTTTAAGTAGACTTTTCTTAATACATTTGTAAGCAAATTCTTTGTTAAAAATGGCTAATAATAACAATTGCGTCAACAATTTAACTTTTGATCCGTTAAAATATTTAGATAGATTACCTACATTTAATGGTGACAGTAGGGACTTAGAGACTTTTGTCAATTTAATAGATAGAATACATCCAATGTTAACAACTTACGACGCATTAGGACAAACCATTTTTTCAGATATTATTAAAAGCAAACTATTAGGTAGAGCTAGGGAAATAATAGAAATCAATTGTCAAGCCACTTCATGGCCTGACATGAAAACAATATTACAAAACAATTTTGGAGAAAAGAAAAGCATGGATGAATTATTCGACGAACTTAGAGCTATAACATTTAAAAATAGTAGTATAGAATTTTACAACGAAATTAAAAATAAACTTAGATCCTTAAACAATAAAACAGTAATTGTACTAGGCCAAGGAGCCGCTGCAAACGAATGCGCGCGGAATAACATGCGAACCGCTTTAAACATATTTAAATCTAAAATACCTGATCCTATGAAAACCATCTTAGCATGTCGGAACCCCGATACTCTAGAAAACACAATAGATATCCTTTTCACAAGTGGCCATGCCTCTTTAAATTTCAATAATCTTAACAACATAAACAATAACCGTGGTAACCCTAACAAAAATTTTAATTATAACATAAATAACTACCGTGGTAACCTTAATAACAATTTTAATCGTAAAAACATAAATAATAATCATAGTAACCCTAATAACAATTTTAGTCGTAATAACACAAATATCAATCGTGGTAATCCTAATAATAATTATAATCGTAATCACAATTATAGTAGCAATTATAAACGTGCTAACCAAAATTTTAACCAAAATATACCACAGAGTAACCCAAATCAAAACTTTTATAAATCACAAGGCAACCCAAATCAACGTTATTACCAAAATAATAACTATTATCAACCTAACCCATACAACTTTAATAACAACGACAATCATAATAATTATTATAACAATTCTAGAAACCCTCAACACCCAGAACCAATGGATGTTGATATATATACAAATAGTAGAAACCCAGCAAATCAAATCGAAAAATTTTCCATCAGAAGCCTCGAACACTCATTACCTTATATCTTAATCAAAACCCATTCACGACCTTTAAAATTTTTAATAGATTCAGGAGCAACTCACTCCATAATAAACCCTAATATATGTCATCCTAGATTAATAGAAACGTTAAAAGAAGACGTGCAATTAAGAACAGTTACAAATGTTGCTAATATAAAACAAAAAGCTAAATTTCCACTTTTCGAAGAATTTGGCGAAACTAAAACGAAAATAGAAATGTTTGTGTATCATTTCCATGAAAACTACGACGGACTAATCGGAAACGATATTTTAATACCTTTAGAAGCCATAATCGATTTAAAAAATAATATTCTTATAACTAAGGGAAAACAAATCCAATTACACTTATCTAATAGAGATCATGAAAATACTTCAACTTATCCTGAAGAGCAGAAGTCTTCAGATAACAAAATTATAAATAACTCTTCATCAAAAAGTAAACTAAAATTAACATCTAATATATTTAACTCTAAACAAGTAATAAATCAAATAAAAATAGATAAAGAGAATTATAACATTGAGCAAAAAATTAATTATAAGCCCATTATAGATAAAGTACGTATCCAACATTTAAATTCAGAAGAAAAGAATAATTTATTAAATGTATTAAAAAAATACAAAGATGTATTTTACCAAGAAGATTGCGATTTAAGTTTTACAAACGCTATTAAACACCAAATCAGAACAACTAATAATATCCCAATTCAAGCTAAAAATTATAGATATCCATATATACATAAAATAGAAGTCAAAAAACAAATTCAAGAGATGCTAGACAATGGAATTATTCGTCATAGCAACTCACCTTATTCTGCTCCAGTCTGGATAGTACCCAAGAAGGTAGATGCCAGTGGAAAACAAAAATGGAGATTGGTAATTGATTATCGAAAACTGAATGAGATTACAGTAGACGATAAATTCCCAATTCCAAACATCGACGAAATTTTGGACAAACTTGGTAAATGTCACTACTTTACCACTTTGGACTTAGCAAAAGGATTTCATCAGATTGAAATCGAAAAAAGCGACATTCATAAAACTGCTTTTAGTGTTGAAGATGGACACTACGAGTTTTTACGAATGCCTTTCGGTTTGAAAACGGCACCCGCAACTTTCCAAAGACTAATGAACAACGTTTTAAAAGATTACATAAATAAAATTTGCCTAGTATATCTTGATGATATAATAATTTTTTCAACATCTCTACAAGAACACTTAGACTCTATAACAAAAATTTTACAAAGACTCAGAGAAGTAAACCTCAAAATTCAAACGGACAAATCCGAATTTCTAAAAAAGGAAACAGAATTTCTTGGACATATAGTTAATGAAGAAGGTATAAAACCAAACAAAAAAAAGGTAGAATGCGTTACTAAATTCCCAATACCAAAGACCCCGAAAGAAATAAAACAATTTCTTGGTCTTACGGGCTATTACAGAAAATTCATTAAAGACTATTCGGCTATAGCAAAGCCAATGACCAAATATTTAAAGAAAGACACCAAAATAAATGTTTTAGACCACGAATATGTAAAAAGTTTCAACACCCTAAAACAAGTACTGACTTCTGACCCAATACTTATATATCCAGATTTTACAAAAGAATTCACTCTGACAACAGACGCTAGTAACTTCGCTCTAGGAGCAATATTATCTCAAAATAACCATCCTATTTGCTATGCAAGCCGTACACTCAACAACCACGAAATAAATTATAGTACAATAGAGAAAGAATGTCTTGCAATCGTGTGGGCAACAAAATACTTCAGACCATATTTATTCGGAAGAAAATTTCTAATCGAAACCGACCATAAACCTCTAACTTGGTTATTTTCAATTAAAGAACCAAATTCTAAATTAGTTCGATGGAGAATAAGATTATCGGAATTTGACTACACAATTAAATATAAAAAGGGAGTGAAGAACGGAAACGCCGATGCATTATCTAGAATACCTCGCACAGAAACGCACAATTTAGAAATTAATTTAAATACCATTGAAAACACAGAGTCGCCTATAAATATATTTAGAAACCAAACCATTATCGAAAAATCATTATCGGGAGCAATGAGGATAAAAAATATAAAAATATTTAAAAATAAAAGGAAAATAATATACTTAAAAAATTTAGATAGAGAAACTGCAATTACTATACTTAAGAACCACTTAAATCCAAGACAGTTAAACGCAATCCTAATAGAGGAAGAATTTTATCACATTTTCGAAGAAGTTTACAATAACAATTTTTCAAATAACAAAGATTTTAAAATATTAAGATGTTATAAAAAATTACAAGATATAGAAAATGAAAATAAATTAGTAGAACTTATTGAAAAAGAACACAAAAATAATAACCACAGGGGAATTGACGTAGTCTATAAAGAATTAAAAAATATCATCTATCACCCAAATTTAAAATTAAGAATTACTCAATATATAAATAACTGCGAGATATGTATGTTAGAAAAATATGATAGAAATCCACCAAAAATACCATTCAAAATCACTGAAACACCAATAAAACCTAACGAAATTGTACACATTGACGTATTTTACACATTAGAAAAAAATCTATTTATGACAACTATCGACAAGTTCTCCAAACACGCTCAAGCCTATAAAATAATAGGACGAACATGGACAGAATTTAGAACAAAACTTTTACAATATATAAGTACACATGGTAAAATGAAAAAAATTATAGTTGACAACGAACTCGGATTTAAAGCACTACCAATCCAAGAGTTCCTTAGAGAACAAAACATAGAAATTCATTATACTTCTAATAGTAACCATTGTTCAAACGCCGACATAGAAAGACTACACAACACAATTAACGAACACATTCGCTTATTAAAGCACGATAATATCAATAATTCAGGAACGGTCGAAGAGAAAATCTTAAAAATAATACACTTCTATAATAATACAATTCATGGCACGACTAACGAAAGACCAATTGACTTTATTAATGGCAAAATTTCAGAAATAGATTACCCAAAAATCGATAATTTAATCGTCAATAAAAAACTTAAAACAATTGATAAACTAAATGAAAACAGGAAAGACTTTGAAATTAGAGAAGGAAAAAATTACATTAAAGAAATCAGAGGTGGAAAAAACCACTCAAAATATCGGAAAATTACTGCTAAAAAATTAGATGACGACCACATTATTGAAAACAAAAGAAATTTAAAATACTACAAAACCCATATAAAGAAAAGAAAAAAATTCCAACGATAAAAAAAAAAAATATATATCTTATAAGAACTTAAATTCAATCGATTCCTAATAAAACTACATACAAAAAATTTTTCAAATTATTCCAAAATAACTTTATACACTTCCGTCCACACGAACCCTCAAATTTTAATCAACTACCTTTAATAATTGTAAAATAAATCTTTGCAACTATATAACCAAAGGCACGAGCCAAATGAAACAACACCACACAAATGTTCTTAATACGAACCAATCCATACCCTATAAAAACAAAAAAATCTCTAACGAAACACACGCTAAATTTATCAAATTATAGTAGACCATTTAAATAAAATTTTTTTTTCCAAATTAAAATCTAAAATTACTAAAAAAAAAAATAATATATACTTACATGCATATTAATTTGATAACTACAAAAAATGCTTATCCCAACAATTATATTACTCACCTACATAATCACTACACACACACATACAGACTATTGAAATTCAAGACCTCACTAGTAATAACGGGTACATTAATATAAAATTAGAGAACATACAAATTACAGACAACTATACGAAAATACTAAATATAATAAACTTAACCGAGTATCAAATTGCAAAAGACAACATATTAGACAATCTAAATGCGCTATATAACAAAAAGAAAACTAATTGAATTATTTAAACTACAATTTATAATTATAAATTATTAGAAAATAAATTAAATAAATTGCTTCCCTACCATAGGAAACTTCGCGGTCTCTTTATCGGTTTAGGAACAGTTTTGAATATATTTACCAAATTAACTATAACATAGACCTCTTACGAAATTACATCGACGAAATAGAACAAATAATATTATCCAGTAAATTAGGAATCCTTTCGAGAAATATATTAACGGATGATGAATTACATAAAATTCCAAGCATAGAAGCTTTCGCCAATATAAAAATAACATTAGCCAGTCTTAACAATGAAATTGTAGTAATCCTATTAGTACCGGACTTTTCAAATAAAAAATATTTTACAACTTATGTAGATTCTTTACCAAACAAATATAATAAAACACTAAATATTGATATAACAAAAGAAATAATTGTAGATGAAAATAATAATGTATACATGAGTAACGTAAAAAATAACTATAAGAATAATTTAATAGAAATAAGAAATGAATGTATTAAAAGCATATTTAAATCACAAAATGTATATTGTAATATGAAAGATTTTACCGATAACGTTATAAACGAAATAAGAGATGGATTAGTTATTACAAAAAATATTAAAGAAACCAATATTAATCATAATTGTAACAAATTAAATATTACGGTAATAGGTACTAAACTAATTAAATTTGAAAACTGTTAAATTGAAATTAACAATATCACATATACAAACAATGCAATAAAAATTAAAGACCATCTCATATTACCTAATTATTATACACCGGTAAAAGAAAATAAAAATAATACTGAAATAATTTTTAAGTATACTTAGAAAAAATTTTTAATAATAGACAAAATATAGAGGAAATCATGGAAATAAATAACTTAAGAAACTTATTAAATATTAACTTATTTTCGGGCACAATAATAATTGTAACTTTGCTACTAGTGATTACTGTTTACAATCACATTTCAAATAAACGCGTAAAATTTATAATACCTTCGTCGGAGCCTCAGACTAAGGGGGGTGGTGTTATAAGTAGTATAAATATAATATAGATATTATATAAAAACCTTGAACTTAAATAACCCTTTTATTGCACTTGCATAATTTCCAATAATTGTTTTTAATAAACAATTCTCGGAAATAATAACATTTATATTCATGTCTAAATGATTTCCGCTATAAACGAAAGTTACATTACACCCATAAGGTCATTAACATATTAATAAGTAAATTACTAATATATATTAAGTCAGCAACACTTTCAAGTTAAATTGATTGAACATGATTTTACAAGCCTATATTAAACCAATAATGTTATGTAATCAATTATTAAGAATAATTATATTTATTAAGAATTCATGTTAGTAATTAAGAATTATATTAATAAAAGCTGACTTATGCAAATTTAGTTGATAAGATCTTAGTATAAATAGAAGCTAAGAATTATTGTAAGTGAGAGTTCCAGTCTGGCTATCGAAGCCCTAACATAGTAACATCATAATAAGTGTTTAGTGGAATTTTCAAAATAAAATAACTGTAAAAATAAATAAAGTGTTTTTTTTATAAATACTAAAATCCAGTTATAAAATTGATAAGCTGATTTCAGAAAAACTTAAAAAGGGAATCTTTTAACCTTTTATATTCTAAAATTGCATATACATATATAAACATACATACGTCTCTATATTCCTACAATTTAATTCTACAAAAAAAAACAACATATTTCTGTCTCTTTCTCATAAAAGTTTTATTTCTATTTAATATATGTATATTTAATATGTATATACATTTAATAGATTTCTTTTATTTTATTAATAATATATATTTAAGTATTAATTTTTACAATATATTTATATACACATATATGTGTGTATATATATAAGTATATACAAAATATAATCGTACTTGATATGAACATCAATTACTTTTGTATTTTGCGATTACATTTTCTTTTTACATTTTCATTTCTATATTAATTTATATTATATATTATGTATAATATATGTGTATGTATGTATGAATAAATGTATGTAAATCCTTAACCATATATAATAATAATGATACATATATGTATGTGATTTGAAATTGAATGAAATATTGTCCTTGAAAAATTTTCAAAAATCGTTCAAAATTTAAATGAAAAATCGTTAACAGCGGTAGCTTAAAAAATTGAAATTTAAATATTAGAAACATTGAATAAAAATTTGGAAAATTTAAATAAATGTTTTAAAATTAAATAAAATTTTTGTTATATGTTACACATTAAATTTCATTTGGAATTTAAAATGATATTGAAATTTAATGAGATTTGAAAATTTTTTGACTCATCTGTGTTGGGAAAATTTTAATTTAGAATTGGAGAAAGCTTAATTAATATTTGTATCTGATAATCTAAGATTATTTGAAGACTTTTTTAATATGGGATCGGAACAGAATTCCCAAAGTGTAAAATCCCACAAGGAGAGTGTTATATGACTGTACTTCATTTGCTCGTATTTCTTGATCATTTGACTGTATCTGACTTTAAATATTTTATAATTTACCCGTATTTTAATTACCTTCAGAATCTCACAAGTCTATTTTTTGCAAAGGAAGTTTTCTACGCCTTTTATAGAATATTTACATACAAGTACATATATATAAAATTCTGAATTATGAAAGATTTTAGAGTTACATATTTACAGAATCTAGATTATACGGTTTTCCCAGAGTTTTATATATATATATATATTTATATTTATATATATATATATATGTATACAGTCAATAGAAATACAAATTTTGTGATAGTAATAATAATTACCATTAAGACAAAGTTCCAAAAATCCTCAAATCCTTCAATAGTTCCAAAAGTTGCCAATCAAGGTTTTGGGCTTTTTCCAGTATATTTACTATTTATATGGAGTCAACCCTATTTAAATAGATAACCAATCCTATTTTTAATTATAAAGATCCGAACCTGTTTATATATGTTTTACATACCAATTATAGGTACCTGCATAATGGAAAAGAAAATAATAGTATTCCAAGATTCGAGTAAGAGAGTCATTATAACGGAAATTTTTTAATAATAGACTTGTACACCACTTTAAGACAACTTACAAAATAATCAAGGAAGCCAGTAGGAAAATATAATGTATATATATAAAAAAAAGTTACCTAATAATTACATTAATTCTTGAAAATTCAAGGGGGATACGAAGCTTCACTATTCAATTTTTAAGATACATAATATAGAAATGTAAGTGACCTCGGTGGTGTAGTGGTTAAGAATTTGGCTTATTAACTGAGGAGGTTATTTTATTCGATTCCACTATACATATTTCGATTTCGATTTTCGCTATAATATTTAATTAAAAAAGAAATATTGAAAAATAATTTTTCGTTACAAATCACCATGGTGACCAAAAATGAAATAATATTGTTGGCTCACATCCGAAAGGAAAGAACCTGTGCATTTTCAAGCTATTGTATGTACTAGGAACTACTTAATAAATAAATAAATAAATAAATAGCAATATAATTCAGAGGACACACTATCTCAATCTACTATCAAAACGTGCCTCCTCAAAAATTAATTTTAACCTAAAGATCCTATTTTTTTACTTTAATTCCAATCAACATCTTAATCCTCAATCTTCCTAGATTTTAATTCGTCCTTACAGCCTGTTCGTATTAAGTCTCTTAAATTAAATAACACTAAACAACATTTTACATATATAGGTCTTATATTAACCTTGAAAACGTCTCTCTATATAAACCTTAATATAAATCAAAAAAAAAATAAATCTATACTAGTTTTTAAAGAACTTGAAAATTATTTTTCCAACATCAGATTTAGATTTTAATAATATTTTATTTAATATTTATTTTTTTTTTATTTTATTGAATTCATAAAAAAAAAAAAAAAACATTATTGATAAGCTGATATAAGTTATTATTGCTTTTTAGATAGTCATAAAAATAATCACATACCTACCTAAATATATACATACACATATATATTTTTTTGTCTCCACTTTTCAATTTTTTTGATTTTTTTAATACAAAAAAAAAATTAAAAAAAATTTTCTAACTCTGTAAAAAATTTTTTTCTAAATTTCATTGGATATAAATTTAGATTTTTCAATACTAATCAATATACCAACATAATAATCATTATCAATATACACCACTACCACCACCACAATCATTATTATTATCGTTATTTTAGATAAAAAAAAAATCACAAATCCGTTATCATAAAAAAAAAAAAAAAAAAAATAACTGTAAAATATAACATAATCTTTTCAACTTCCTATTTAATTTTTATTTTTATAATATTTATTAAAAAAAAATAATAATAAAATAAAATAACTAATATTTAATATCTGTTAGTAAATTTTTTCTCTAGTATATAAAATTTGATGATAGAAAAATATATAATATAACAACAACAACATTTTTGTATTTTATATCATGCAACAAAATCTTATATCTTTCTATTTCTTTCAGAGGATTTTTTTTTGAAGAAACTTTAAAAGTATAAGAAAAATATATATATATATATATATATATGAAGAGTGCAGGCAAATAACAATCAATGTCAATTTTTTTCGAAAATGCAATATGGGTATCATTGGAAAGGCAAAAATGAGATCTTTCGTTCTATCAACAATAAATAATGTAAAACCAAACGAGATCAAAGTTTTAGCCTGTTCAAAATTTCCTGTACAGGGAAAGAACAATCAATGTCACAGTTTTAATGGAAAAAACAATCAATGTCATTTCTTTTTAATATGGCAAATTTTGAATTGTTTTTATTGACTTGACTTGACTATTACAAATAAAAATGTTCTAACGGGAATTTAAAATAACATTTCCCGTTCGAGGCCATAGTTACATGGAATGTGACAAAAATATTGGATTAATAAAACAAAATCTTAAAATATAATTGCCTGATGAATGGAACGATCATGTTAAATCTTCACGGGTGAAACCCTCGCCCTTTGTCATTATTAAAAGTAAACAAGATATTTTCAAAAACTGGGGCAGTTATTTGGAAAATAATCATTATAAAAATCTCCATTTGCAACGAGGCCAATTTCTGAAATCTACATAACAAAGGAACACAGTCGGACACTCCAATTAAGAAACACATATAAAGGCCCATGGAATTCGTACATAATCAAATATAAAAATACTGGTAACAGTTCACAAAATTTAAAGCTTTCTTACACTAGCCTAATTCCACTTTCATCTGGAAAATATAATGATTTAATGGTACTACTACTTAAAGAATTTTGCAGAGACGAAGCGCAGCGGTTTTTTGAAGCACTGCCGCATTCGAATCAAGTTTCGGACACAGACGATAATAATTAAGCAAATCCATACGTTTTAACGTTATAAAAATTTAAACTTAATGAATTACTTAATTTGAACTATTTATGTTTTTATTTTTTATTAAATTATTTTTTGTTTGATTATTTTTTCCTAAATTTTTAATATTTGATTGTTTTTTCGTACAAAACTGAATTTTTTTGAAACTAAGTTTTTTTTTTTGTAAATAAAATAAGAAAATATTAAATTATTTTAATTTTTTTGTATTGTATTTCTTTAAGAATAGGATAAACATTAATTATGAAGCTTGTTTACAGACACTTTCAGAACATTTTTATACGCAAGAAGTCTTTGAAAATATTAATTGAATTTTCTCAATTTCTAAAAAAAGTGACGTTGATTGTTATTTGCCTGCACTCTTCATATATATATATATATATTTTATAACATTTTAAGCTTATTTCTTATTTTCTATCTCTTTCTATTTTTCTATATATGTCTTTAATATATCTATATAAAACATAAATATATATACAAATATTTTAGAATTTTAAGATATTAAAACTGTTGTATATAAAGCAAAGGATTTAGAAAGGAATAAAGGATCATATTATATGATCAATATCCGGTTCTATAAAATGCATTAAAATGTACATATGTTATATTTTATTATTTTTTTTATTTTTTTTTTTTTATTATCTCTTTAATATAAATATATTTATATATATACATGTATGAATGTTAATAGGCAGGTAGATATAAAGGAAGATGTAAAAAAAAGTATAAAAATTGTATAGAAATAGATTTTCAATAATAATAATAATAATCCTTATGATATTTTTATACTTTTTCATTTGAATTTAAATTTTCCAATATATTTATACATAATATGTATATATATATATATATATATATATTTTTTTTTTTATGTATAATAATATTTTGTATATTATTAATAATAATTTAATGTGCTGAAGTTCAATTTAAGAAAAAAAAACAAAAAAATTGGAGACAAATTTTTTTTATTTGTATCAGGAGTAAAATTTTGTATCTATATGAGTGTGTGTGTGTGTGTATTTTATGTTTTGTAAAATTGTAATTTTAAGGTAATTTAGTATATTATTATACATACCTTCATATGAATATTGTTTATATCACATGTATTGACAGTATTTTATATTCATGTATTGATACATATATATACAGTGAAAGCTCTCACAAACGGACACTCACGGTTCTAAAATTTTCGTCCGCTTATGGGAATTGTCCGGTAAATAGAAAAAAAAAATTATTATAACTTTTCTTTAATTCTTTATTAATTTTTTTAATAACGTTTTTTCAAAGGGCAAAATTATAATGGTAAAACAATATAAAAATTAAATAACAAAAGAAAATAAAAATTACTACAAAAAACTAAACAAAAATTCAATAAATTCAATACAGATTAACATTATCTGTATAAATTGCATACAACTTCCATTCCAGAGTTTAAGAATTAGTAGTCTTTTGAAAAAAATTGGGATCTTTGACTGCCATATTTTTTCCTAGTCAATTTTTAAAACATTAATTTTGAAATGTGTTTTTAAGTTTTTTATAAACTGGAATGCTGTAAGATCCTCTTTAAATTTTGCAAAATTTTTTAAACTGTCAATAGTATTTAAGACTTCATTGTAGGTTTTAGTTTCCAATTCTTCAAGAACTGGTAAACTTTACCTAAAACGTATGCGTAATAAACCTAATACGTATTATTTTAAAAAAATGGAAAAATTTTTGATTCTTAAGAGAGCGAGTTTGCATTCTTATTAATAATACATACTAATACTATCTCTTCTTTGCTCAGAACTTTTTGAAAAATAAGCAATAAAAAGTACCTGTGTGTATTAGGCTTACATAATATTATTCAAATCCAATTATGGATTTCAATTCTAATTTGGAATTCTAATAATTAGAATGCATACCTATAAATAAATATAATATAATAGTAAATTATAATACAAAATTTGTATTGGATGTATACACCATATTAGGTACTCACATTAAATAAAAAAACGCTTGCTCATAAATTACAAGTGTCCGTTTACGGTAGTTTTTTTTTGAAATTTAACGAATGATTTAAGTGTCCGCGTCCGATTATTAGAGTGTCCGGTTAAAAGAATGTGTTTTGTATGAAAAATTAAAAAAAAAATTAGTTCTAAAAAAACTGTCCGTCTTAAAGAGATGTCCGTATATAAGAACGTCCGGCTACGAGAACTTTCACTGTATATATATTGTAATACATAGCATATTTATATTTTAATTCATTTTATATTGCAAAATAATAAAAAGAATATCGAATTTCATAAATCTTATTCTTAAGATTTTCGTAATGTCTTTTGTTTAAGAAGATTTTTTTTTTCTTGTCTTTGTTTTTTTTTTTTCTTTTTTTTTGATTTTTTTTTTTTTTTTTTTACAAAAAAAAAAGAAAAGATTAAGAACTTTTCAATTTATATACAAATTGATCCAAAAGTTTTATATAAATTTTCCTTATAATATTAGACTTGAAGTGTTGTTTTCTTATAAAAAATTTTTTTTTTTTCTATATTTAAATATTTTAAATATAATTTTGTATTATATATATATTAATTTTTTTTTATATAATGTATTATTAGGTATTGCACAAATTGTAAAAGGAAAAAAAATTAAAAATACAAAAGAGATTATATAAGAATATATTTGAAATTTTTTTCTAATTAGCTTTAATCGAAAATTTATAGGCTAAGGTATTAAAAAAAAAAAAAAAAACTTTGTTTAAAAGAAAATTTTTTTAAAAAAAATTAAAGTCATGTTTTAGAACATGTGAACATACAGTATAACCAATATGTGGGTACTTACCTAATACCTATTAATATTTAAAAAAAATAAAAATATTAAAAAATGTTAAGAACAAAGTTTAAATTCCGAAATTTTTTTTCAAAAGTGTCTTAAAGCCATATAATTATACAAAAAGTTTAAGGTGGAAAGTTAACTTTTTTATCAATAAGGATTATAAGATTATAAATTTGGTTACCAGTTTAAAATTTATTCCCCTAAAAATGCACAATGAAAATTCTAATTGTTTATTATATAAATTGATTTTCTTAATTTTCAATTTGAAATTAGTCAAATTCTATTGATTTATTACATTACAGTCCCTTTTAATACATAATGAGTATAGGGGAGTAATGAATGCTTTATCTTCTATCTCGTAGAAATAAAGGAAGAACTCCATTTATTAATTTTTAAGAACAAAATAAAGGCGGGAAATCGTGATGGTCATCTTTAAGCAGTTGAAATTTGCAGATGACGTAAGACGTCTTCTAAATTTTCTATTCAATTTTACCTAACCTCCTTAAAATCCGATCGACCTAAAAATCATAAACCAAATCGTCACAATCAGTTCACGTCCGTATTTTCCAAACCTTAATTGTACATTTGTACCACAACTCTCGCCCTTTTTTGTTCAGGCTTTAGCTTTAACGTGTTAAAGTCTGAAATCATACACTACTCAAAGGATCATCAAATCTATTTTTGTTTACAATTACACATGTATACTAGATCGGAAGGAATTTTTAAATCATTTTTCTTCCAATTGAAACTTGCGAATTGTAGGAGATTCCAGATCCCATACTGTCAAATAATAATTATCGAATTTTAACCCCCCAAAATTTTAATAAATTAATTTTAAAATAATAATTAAATTTTAATTCAACTCTTTTTTATTTTTTCCAAATTACGTATTATATACAGTGATGTCAGAATTTTTTTTAGACTTTCTGCTACATCATAATTAAGTCCAGCTAAAAATCCAGCAAAAAGTGTTTCCCGCTAAAAATCCTGCTAATATTGCCTTTTATACTTACCTTTTTAAAAAATAATTGTGAAAAACTGAAATTTTAAATTTTAATTCAAAATAAGTTTATAATTTTTAAAATAAAATTTTAATTTTGAAAAACTAGGCAGCAGTTTTCAAAATAATTTTAAAATTAAATGACAATCATCAAAAAACATTTCCACTGGTACAAGATATCAATTGTCAAAATTTTGTAAACTGTGTTATTTTAATGAACGCACGTTAAAATTTTAAAATTGTTTCTAGCAGGTATAGCAGAAAATCTGCTGGAAAATATTGCTAAAACTTTTACCCATTTAATCCTTCAAAACGTATTAAAATCCTGCTAGATCCCACTTAAATGTATATTTTTTATTTTTAACAACTTTATTTTATAATTTTTTTATACAGAATTTTTATGTTAGGTTTAAATTTTTATTTAATATTAAAATGAAATAAAAAATGTTATTATAAAATAAAATAAATATATTTTACTAGCAGGTTTACTGCGGCTTTGCCCGAGAGCGCGCAATTTGTCAAAAAATTAAATTTATATTTTAATCTATATATATATATATAAGCGAACGTTTGTTTGTTTTTTATAGCGTATAGACTCCACAATGGCTCAGCCAATTATCATGAAAATTTGTATATAAAGATTCTTCGAAACAGGGAGTGTTCTGAGTTTAAGGATAATGCAGTTTTCAAACTTCTTTGCGGTAAAATAAAAAAGGTGTGTCCGATTGCCGGCAAATTTTGTATAAGTGTTGCTGTTAGACAAGCACTTCACTCTAATAATAGACTTGAAATTTGTCAACCCAATTTGTTAAGAGGCGCAGTCTAATTTACATATCAATTAAAAACACTTTGAGAGGCGCAAAAACGCGCAACCGCCGGTTATTATCTAATTTACATATATGCAATTATTTTTTTATATATCTAATTTACATTTTAGAATAAAATAGAAGTTGAAGCAAGCTGAGTTACAATAATAACTAATTATTTTTAAGTGGATCTAAAAATCTTAAATTAATCTTGATCAAATTTCTTTATATTAAATTAGTATTAAAAAAAAACGTTGAGTCAAATACTTAAATATAATAAAATTGCAAACCTAATCATAAATAGTACATATAAAAAAAAATTCAATTATAAACCTTTATTATTATTAGTTTCTTATTATACTTACTTATTACATTTATAATATTATTACATTTTTTATCCTAATTTGAAATTTATATTATCATCAGATTTTCTATATTCGTATTTATTTTTTATGTACATAATCTTCAATGCAATTTAATAATATTTAATAAGTTATATATATATTTATATATAATATACATATATAAAAAAAGAAAGCAAAGTATCTATTACTTAAATTATTATCAATTTTTTATATTTTTGACCTCATTAGATTCGTCTTAAAACTATTACCTAAGTACAGCGTATACCACAATAAATACAAATACTATACCTTTAACTTGATCTTTGTTATTTTTGTTTTTATTATTACTGTAAATAGTTCTTCACTCTCTCTCTCTCTCCCTCTCTCTGTTCTTTGTGACCTGTCTATTTCAAATACTTTGATCCTTTCAAATTACTTTTATTTGTATTTTTTTACCGTTTTAACGTTTTATTTACTTTTTTAAGCGGTTTTTTATTATTATTATGATTATATTTTTTTATGTATATATATACAAATTATAAATGTGTGTGTGTGTGTGTGTATATGTACAAGTTCTTAAATGAGGAAATTCCTGTCATCGATATCACATCGCATTTGGTATTTGATATTATGAATTTGTTGTTTCATTATCTTTTCATTTTTTATTAATTCTTTTTTTTTTTATTATTCTATCTTCTGTCTCACTCGTTCTTAAGTATAATTTGATATCGTATATACCAACACAATAATATACCACCTAATCATTATTATCCTTGAGCCTTAACTAAAAGGGCATCATTAAGTCAAGGTATCTTATTAGATTGTGTGTATATATACATAGTATATATATTGTTAAGATATTACCGCGGCAGCGGCAGTGGCGGCGTGTATCATTCGAATATGACAGAATAAAAATTAAATGATTCAATATTATTTTTTATCTCTTTTACTCTTTCTTTGTGGGAATTCATTTTTTTTTCAATTTTTTTCAATTTTCTTATGTTTTGTCTCTCTCTTTTCTTTTTCATCCCTTTTTGAAGAATTTTTTTTTTTTTTTTGTATTTTTTCAATTTGGATTTTTCACTTTTTTTTTATTATTTTTTTATGATTTTTTTTTACGTTTTCTGTCTAATAATCATTATCGTAATGTAATGATATCGCTAATAATCCAGTAGAAAATAAGTAAGTATAAGCTAGTAAAAAAAAAAAAATATAAAAATGAAACGGTACGGTAACACAGCCACCAATCATAAAAACAATCATAAAAACAACAACAAAATACCCCAGATCAAAATAAGACCATAAAAAAAAATGGAAATTGTGGGAATGGAAAAATTCTTTATCCTGCTCTGTACAGAGATTTCTTAGATGGTTTTTGTTTTCATTTATTGTTGTTTTTTTTTTTTTTTTATATTCTTGATTCCGTCATCTTCATCTTCTTTAATTTAATTCTTGATCTCAATATATATATATATTTACTTTACCAACCAGTTTTTTTTATTTTTCCCAATCTTTATTTCTATCGCATTCCTTATACCGTTTTTTTTTTATCCGAGAACTTCTTTCTGTAAGAATATTAACTTGATATCGCAATTTTTACTTAATTTGTATTTTTTGTTTTATGATTTTGTGTATATTTTGGTTCCGATTTTTTGGTTTTTAATAAACGGCGATAATAAACATTCTTTTAAAAAATTTTTTTTGATTTGATTTGGATAATTTTTGTGTGCTGTAAATTAATTTGAATTAATATTAATAAAATATTGAATTGGGTATGTAATACCAAATCACAAAATCCTAAATAACAAAATTTCAAATACAAAATTTAAAATTACGCGTATAAAATCCCAAAAAAAAATTCAACTTGTTACTGAATCCTAAATTGCGAAATCCTATTTGGGTTGGATACGAAATTCCAAAAAATACTTAAACAACCAATCCAAAACTCTTAACTTAATTTTAAACTAGTTTTAAAAACAATCCACGATTAACAATTTATTAAAATCCTTATTTGGTAACCCACTCTAAATCCTTCCTACACCAAATATACATATATATATATTCTGGTAATAGCATCTTGATTTGGAATCCAACTCTAAAATCAATATTAATAATATGTCAATGTTTACAGAATTTTCTACAATAGTATTAAATTTTGACGTTTATTTATAAACATTTTTGACGTTCATCTATAAAAATTTTTGACGTTTTTATGTGAAAAAAATCAATTTTGAAAATTAGCATTTAAAATTTATAATTTTGGAACTTTCAAATTTGGGATTTTCAAATTTGGGATTATAAAATTTTGGAATTTCATTGTTACTTTGGGATTTTGTGATTTGTGATTCTAATATGTTTTCGAAGAGTAAAGGGAGTGGCCTAATTATACTAATTTATCCATTGTCAAATATAATTTTATATTTAGTATAATAAAATTTAATTAAAAATAATTGGCAGTTAAATACTATTTTAGAAAAATTTATGTGGCCTGTAATAATTCTTATTTTTCTATCTACTGAGTATAGGAAATAAATTGAAGTCTAATTAGTAAGTCGATATTATATTGAAGAAGAAAAAACGCTTTTAAAAGTGTCAGATAACTTTTGTAGTTTCTATCCGTGTAGTTTTAAGAGGGTAAACAAACTTTCTCGCACTGTTATAATACAATTACAGAATCAAAGTGGTATAACCCTATAAAAAAAATGTATGCTGTTTTTTGGAGAAATTTTTTTGGAGGTTAGACCACTTTGGTTCTGAATTCGTACAAAAAAATCTATTAGAAAAGTTTATAAGTATATTAACAATATTTAACTTAGTCCAAATGCATTCTTTTCTTATAAATCGACATTCTTCGAAATCGCAGAGACCACCAATAAAAAAACGGAGTAAAATTTTAATTAGAAATTATTCATTCTTGAAATTATTTACTAATAAATTAACAAATTTAAAAATTATTTTTTAATTATTGAGCTTCCCCTGCAAAATATTACTATAGTATATAGTATATTTTATAACTCTAAATCTTTTTTCGAAATACCTCAAAATTGAATAAAAAATAATTAAAA
Source organism: Dolichopus griseipennis (assembly GCA_963082915.1). Lineage (NCBI taxonomy): Eukaryota > Metazoa > Arthropoda > Insecta > Diptera > Dolichopodidae > Dolichopus > Dolichopus griseipennis. The sequence goes on from OY720442.1 coordinate 132,566,228, forward strand.
ATATAATTTTGCATATATATAATAAGTATAAAACTAAATTATATATTTTTTTCTTTAATTTCAGGTGAGTCATTAATAACTGCATTATTCAGTATATTGCAAATATATACGTAAGTTACTATTTAACATCTTATTATTCTCCTGATATTTTTGAAAATGATTATTTTCCATTTATAAAATATTTTAAAAATAAAATTCTCTTCAAATCACATGTTTCTACTTTTTCAACTAAAATTCAACTTTTTTCAACTGAAATTTATAATTTTTTAAATAAAGTTGATATTTTTTCAAATCAATTTGAACTTTTTTTAAAATAAAAAATAATCCAAAATTTTTAAATGCTATTTTTTGTTTTTTTTTGTAATTATTTTATCTTTTAAACTTAAAAGTCAGATTAAATTAAGTATCATAATAAATTTTGCCATGTCTGTTGCCTGTCAATAAAAAAAAAATATATATACAAATTTTTTTTAATATTAATCCTTAAAGTATTAGAAAAAGTCTTAAAATCTTTCAAAATTCCTTTTTTTTTTTAATTTTTTAGCTTTTCTTTATTAAAGAGCTTAGTATTTTAGCTTCAATTTGCGATTATATTTGCCAATGTTGTTTTCTCTCTCTCTCTCTCTCTCTTTAACTCTCATTTCTTTCAAAACAGTGGCAGTAGCTAATAAATTTCAATAAATTTTCATTTGATTATATTTTTTTTTTTATATAATATTTTAATAAATTTAACTTGTAATTTTGATATACCCATTCATTACAATATAATAATAATAATAATCAACCTACCAACCGTATACAATATACACACACACACATAAATATATATACCATATAATATATCTTTTATATTTTATTATTTTAATATTAAAAGATGAATCTTTAAGATACTCACAGTTACAAAATTTGAATTAATAAAAGATATAGTAAAAAAAAAATTTTTTAAATAAAAACCGCGAGAAAAATAGCGATTTTGCGAGGAGACCCATAACACATACACACATATACCTACAATAATATTTAATAGATGAACCGTTTTAAAAAACCAAAAAATATACCAAAGAAATTGAAAAATTTTTTTTTATAGGTACTAATTTAATAAATTCGAGCTCATATAAGTATAGAAATAACATAAAAATACACAATGGGGGGTGGTTTGAACCATACACACATACACACACACACAAATTAAAATATAAAAAAAAAAATTAAATCATCTTTCATATCTTAAAGATTCACTTTAACCTTTCGTTTAATATCCAACACAGTTTATATTCTTCTGTTTTTCTTTTTTTGATTCTTACACTTTCATTTAAAAGAAAGAGATAGAAATATAATATGTAACTGTGTAATGTTAAAGATTCAGGACGAAAAAACAAAAAAAAAAAAAATATCATAAAAATACAGAACAGAAATCCATAATTTTTTTATGATAAATTTTTTTTTTAAAGGGAATGATGATAAACGCGGAATTCATTGAAATCATAGATAATGAAATCGCATAAAAAATATAATTTTCATTTTTTTTTTTGTTTTTTTTTTTTTTGTTCTTATTCTAAAATTTTCTAAAATTATTTATGTATATATACATGTATATAAATTAATATTCATATAAAACACCATCAGTATCTACAACATAAATTTTACCAAACCACCAGATATTTCAAAAAAAAAAAAAAAAAACTTATAGTAAGAAATATCTTTTATTTTAAAATATAATGCAATAACGGTTTATAGTACTATTTAAGGAAAAAAAACGTTAGGGGTTACTCGCTCGCTCTGTTAAAATTATACCGTTAAAAAATTAAAAAAAAAAAACATAACTGAGTAATAGTAAATCTACATAATTTACAATTATACAGAAAATATATAGAAGTGAAATAAAAAAACATGATGTACATCCGCTTATACCCGCTTGTTATATTCTTCCATTATATATATACTAGCTAATACCCGGTGCGCGTTGCTGCGCCTCTCAATGAAGGTTTAATCGAAATTGATGTTACTGCAAAAAATTAACACAAAAATTACACACGGTTTACACATGTAAATTTTAAAATGTATGAAAGCAATCTTTTTAAAACGATTTTTCTAGGATTATTCTAGTAATTTTTGAAACTTTCTGTAATTCAAAGCAGTACAAACTACTTTCCAAATTTTGACGTAATTTACTTCCAAAAAAATTTTTTTGACCAATCGTAGAACCGACTGTTAACAGACTCAACTCAATTTTCAAGTTGCTTCACACGTATAAAATTTGAGGTCAACTGGTCAAATCGTTTCTAATTTAGAGTTAAGTAACGCAAAAATCTATTAAAAAGCACTGTTCCCCATTGGGTTAACGGAACTACACTTTCTCTTTGGGCAAAGCAGTGCTGCGCAAAATTGAACATAATTCGCTTCAAATTTTTTTTTTGTCAATCGTCGGGCCGGCATGGGTTAACCAATTGCAAGTCTGTTAAAAGAGTTAATTTCATTCTCAATACGGAACATATATACAAAATTTGAAGAAAATCGGTTAAGCTATTTTTAATTTTTTTTAAGTTAAGTATTGAAAAAACCTATAAAAAGCTGTTGGGCTCCAATGGGTTAATGGAACTCAAAAAAATTTTTTTTGTGGCTTTCTTTTAAGCCAAAGCAGAATGTCGTAAAATTGGACAAAATTTTTTTTGACCACCCGTCAGCCCACAAATTCCAAAACTGTTAATAGGGTCAACTCAATTTTCAAAGAGATCAATTCTCAACTCAATTCAACTTGGCGGTCCGTTAGAGTAAAATTTTTGGGCCACGATATCTTTCCGTACCCAAAAACCTCTATATACAAATTTTCATGAAAATCGGCTGGGCAGTTTAGGAGTCTATTCGCTACATACAAACAAACAAACAAACAAATAAACAAACTTTCGCTTTTATATATATAGATAGATTTATATATATTTGATATACAAGTACTATATATACATATAACATTACAACAACTATAAAAAAAAAACAAAAAAAAAAAAAATATAACACGATATTGAAAAGGAAATCTATAAAATCAGTTAATAAATCTCCAGCAAATCTTCATCTCATTATTTTTGTCTTTAAATAAATCTTACAGATATTTAAATCACTTTTTCTTTTGTTTTTTTTTGTTTTTCATTTTTTTTTCTTTTTCTTTCTCTTTCTGATTTTTTTTTTCACTTTTTTATTTGCTATTGAAGAAAATAAAGAACAAATGAAAAAAAGGAAAAGACGTCTATATATACGTCCTTTTTAACTTTTTAAAATAATTCGACTAACTGAGATTTTAATTCTTAAGATAAAAAAAACAAAAAAAACATTTTTTTGAATTTAAATGTTTTTTTTTTTAATAATAATTTGTGGGTGAAATTTTTGTGTTAAAAAATTTTCGTGAAATAAAAAAAAAACAATTTCACGTTTCATATAAATTACAATTGAATAAAAGAGATGAATCTTAAGATATTCAAGTAGATTTGTTAAGAGTATCATAATTTCATAAAAATGTATATATAATATATATTTATTATAAATTTTGGAAAAGTTTTTCAAAAATTATATTATGCATACTTAAGATATAACTTGAATACGTTATGATAAATTTTTTTTATTTAATTTTTCGGTTATTTTAAAAGTATGTATAAATTTAATGGGATTTTTTGATTTGTGGTGAATATTATAAAGAAAGTTTTTCCAGCATATTTTTGAAAATGTTTTATTCAAACTTTATTTTGGGTAGTAGAGTTTTAAAAAGGTATTTTCCAGCAGTTGAATATTCAGTGCATTTAATTGTATATTTGGCAACAAAAAACGTATGTATATAGTATACCAGCTAATACTTGGTGCGCGTTGCTGCTGCTCTCAATAGGTTTTAATTGAAGTTGATATTATTGAAAAACATTAATACAAAAATTAAACATGATTAAATGTGGCAAAGAACTCGAAAAAAAACATACCAATCGACAAGCCGATATGAATTAACAAATTACAAGTCTGTTAATAGAGTCAACTTCAGTATGAAGAACTTCACGCATAGAAAATCACTTGTTCAAGTCGTTTTTATTTTAGAACAAAATTTTTTAAATAATTTATTTTTATATATTTATAAAGATATATGTATATATATGTATATATATATATATATGTATATATATATATATATATATATATATATATATATATATATATTTATGTGTTTACCAGATTTTAAATTAGGACACATTTAAGAGTTGCATTCAAAATCTGGGTACTCGCAATTTTTCAAGAGTTTAGTATATATATATTTATTAGTAACATAAAACCACGGATAGGTATTGCAAAAAAAATTATTTCGTAAAAGAATTGTTTTCTGTAGCCCCACCCGCTACAGATCTACAGCCCCCCAAAAGTTGGAAAAAGTCCTATATTTAAATTGTTATAACAAGAGTTCTATTCGGTTATTTTGAATATGAAAACAGCGAAAGACAGCTGGTTTTATAAGCTTTACAAAATTTTTAAAAAGCAAATGTTTAAGGTTGCCATACGATCGATATTAAAATTTACTATTATGAAAAGCTCAATTTTTGCAAAATTTTTGGCCCCACACATCTTCTAAACGGTTAAAGCTAGGGTCTTGAAGTTAGATCCTCAGAAGTTAGTAGAAGTCGGTTAGCAAAATTTTGTTGTGGCATCTCGCGCTTGAAAATTGAACTTTTGCTATTTTTAAACACCTGTAACTTGAAAACCTGTTCAAAATTAAGCTGCAGCATTATATTTTAACATACATGAAAGGTAAATTCCAAACTTTGGTAGAATTCACAATTGATTTCCTAAAACCTAAAAATATGGAGGGTGGGGACAGGTGGGGGATGATCAGATCCTCGAGAATCATCATAAGTGTGCTTAGCAAAAATTTTTGAACTTTCCCCATTGAAGGGCTTAGGACTGTAAAAATAAAACTTTTATGTTTTTATAAAACAGTCATAATAATTGGGCACTTTTCGAATCCAAATGGTCATAAGTCACATATATTCGATCTTTTTTAATTTTAAGTTTTAATTTTAATTAGTTTTTTTATTCCTGAAGGAAGTGGAATCCTTGGAAGGGCATATAAGAAATATAAGCCCCTTAGGACTATCAGACTTCTACTCAAAAAAACACTTTCAGAGAAGAGTTGAATGGAAAATTTGAAGGAGAAATGATGGATAACTAGACATCTATTTTAATTTATATAAGTTCTAGGTCAAAGAGCCTCTATTACATAAAAATGTGACTCCTATATATGGGTCTTATAAAATAGAATTAAATATTTGCATTTCATAAGAACGACTTTTTTAACACAAGGTATTTATAAGACAGATCCACGAATCCTGAAGCAACATATTCTGATCACATTTCAAAATATTTTTTTAATTAATAGTTGCTATTAAATTTTATATAATAAAAACTTCTCACAAAATATTTATAAAATAATTAATATGTAATCAAAAATTTATTTTTAAATTTTTTATTTCTCAAAAAAAAAAAAATAAACCAAAAAAACCTTAAGATAGTTTTTTTTTTTAAGTTTATTTGATCCTTCACTTAGATACAAAAAAAAAAAACCTTAAAAATTAAAAAGTCTTTAAATTAAATAATAATTGTAAATTATAAAATAATTATTTCGTCCTTAAAAAAAAGTTTAAATAATAATAATAATGAAATTCTTATAAAATATTTTAACTTTTTTTATTTATTTTTTTTTTTTGGAAAAATAATAAAAAATATACACTTATACCATAATATAATACAGTCAATCAATACATACATGTATACATATATAAAAATTTCCTTTATAATATCATAATCCTTGCTAAATACCTTTTACTATTAATAAAACATTAAAAGTTTTTATTCTAAAAAAAAAAAAAACTATAAGATATAAAATATAAAAATATATTAGATACTAAAATAATATCTTTACTTTTAAAGTCCAGTCCATTTTTTTTTTTCTTATTTTATTTTTTTTTTTAAGAAATCATTATAAAAATATCTATAAGATACAAAATTCTTACTAATATAATATGCAAATACTTATATAGATATTAAAATTTTTGAAAAAAAAAAAATATTAATTTATATAAGAACCCAATTTTGAAAAAAAAAATCTTTTTAAAATGGTAAAAATTTTCTGAAAACAGAATTATTTAAAATAGATTTTAATTTTTTTTTTTTTTTTTTTTTTTTTATTCCTATTAAAAAAAAATTTTTTTGACGAGGGTTTTTTCAAGAATATTATAATAAATTTAAAAAACAACAAAAAATAAAAGTTAAAATGACCAATCCTTAAGATACTTAAATACATGTGTTTAAGAAAAAAACAAAAAAAAATAATATTTAAAGGATTCATAAAACTTTTCTTTACATGAATGGATATGATTATTATTTTGTTGTTGTTTTAATTGTTGTTGTTATTATTTACCCTATTTTCAATCCTTTTAATCACTATATTTTCTTATTTAGTTGTTCATTTGTTTGTTTGTTTGTTTGTTTATAGTTTTTCTCATTTACTAATTCATTCAAAATTACTGTAAAGTATCTTTTTTAGCCTTATGTAAAAAATTAAATAAAGAAAAAAAAAGTAAAATAAAATGGAAATGGAAAATTAAAGAAAACTTATTAGAAGAAAATTTTTATTTTTAACTACACTTAATTACTTCAAACAGTACAATTTTTTTGAATTTTTGGAATGAGTTTCACGTGTTAAATAAAAGTTATTTACATAAACTAAATAAGAAAATAATTTTAGATATGTAATATAACTGTTGTATACAATGTGGGACGTTTTTTTTAGATAAAAAATTTGACATCAAACTATTTCTAATCCCTTTATCCTGGATATATCTTAATACCCAATAAGTACTCATTCCTCAAACTTCCTTTCTTATAGTATGTATCTCGAAAACCAAACTATACATTATCATTGAAGATCTCATGCTAAGTTTTGACTTAAAAAGGGGAGTAGTTTCAAAAGGTTAAAATCAATGCTGACCTTAGGGACTTAAACTAGAACTCCATTAAATTCGAAAGTAATCAACATGTATTTCTTTAATTAATTTTAATTATACCGGGACTTGCTGCAATGGTTTAAATAATGATTTTTTTTATAACGGGACTACCTATATAATTGTTTTAGTAAACATTTTTAATTATAACGGGACTTGCTGCAATGGTTTAAAAAAATATATGAAATGTAACGGGACTTCCTACAAATGTTTTAGTAAAGAGATTTCCGACTACAGTTTCAGAAAGCATGGTTTAACTGATGGTTTAAAAAAACATTTTAAGTATAACGGTACTTGCTGCAAGTAATTTTAGAAAGCATATCGAGTGGAATTTCCTGCAACGGTTTAAGTTACTGTCACATTCTAAAATAAATTTAAAATAAATAAAGTCTACGTAATGGTAGAATATAATGACGTCTTTAAAAAAACACACAAGAATATAAGGAAATAAGTTATCAGAATAACTTCAAACAATTAGACGAATGGGTGTACGAATGAGTTGTATATTCACTGTGAACTAATTAATAGCAGAAATCTTTTTTAGAGAAACAAATATATTGTTTCATGTTGTTGTCTATTTTAAATAAATACAAACCTCAATTCGCTCCCATATTCTATAAGATGTTATATTTTTGTTTTTTTTTGTTTTTTTTTATATTTCAATCTAAGATGAATTTGAAGACTCTCATCATATTAAGAAAACTATAATATATACATTATATAATACCTTTTAATTTTCTTAAATTTTTCTTATTTTATTCTTAATATTATTATATACATATATATATAAAAAAAAATTAGAAAGGTCCACTTTTTCATTACATAAATTCTATACATAAAAATACACAAATATATATATAATATCTATAGATACATTTTATTTAAATCTTACTTAATTCACATTGGATTTTCATATATTTAAAAGAAAAAAAAACTAAAGAATATTTTAATTTTAAAATAATTCATATGAGTATTACAAAACTATTTTATATATATATATTTTATATAATATATATATATATGTATATATAATATTATGTTAAATTAAAAATATAGGTAAAATTATAATTTAAAATCTTAAGATGTATACCATATAAAGATACACATATCTTTTTGATAGATAGATATATCTATATATATATGTATGTGTAAAATTGAATTTTTTAATTTACTGGACAGGTAAAAGTATCTTAAAACTTTTATATATTTTATTTTTTTTTCTATATCACTGGTTCTAAAGATGTGGGGGAAAGGATTCTTAGACTTATCGATATACATATATATATGTACTTTCATATAAATAATAGTAGATGCGTTCTTTAAATAATAATAATAATAGTTAAGATATTATAGTAAAGAATGAAAATGGTCTTAATTCTTCTCTAGAGATTTTCAAAAGATTTAATAGTTATAAAATAAAAAAAAAATAAAAAACATTTATTTATTTTTTTTTTTAAATAATACTAAAATAATAATTGGGTAGGAAAAGAATTATCATAAATTTTCAGTTATTCATTGGTCTTTTAAGGAAAAATTTAAAAAAAAAAAATAACTAAAAAACAAAACTAAGAAATTATATATATATAAGAATCTATAGATTTTTTTAAAGTTTTCTTAAGTGGAAAATGAGTTATTATATAAAAAGTTAAAATATTAATGGTTCAAGAATTTATTGCTAATATCTTAAAAAAAAATTAAAAAAATTTATTTAAAAGAAATCCCAAAAAATAAAAAAAATAAAATTTTAAATAATTTTTATATTTATTATTATTTTAAAGAAGAATTATTAATTGTAAGAGTTTTTAAAATTTATTTTTAAAATAGTTACTAACTAAATAATTCAAAATATCACATATGACTCGGTATTCAATTGATAATCTAGGCCTCGATTTAAATTCAAACTAAATTGAGACTCTTATTCTTGAATTTCACTATTACTATTTCAAAAATTCTGACATAAGAAACTTAAATTATATAATACAATCGGATAAGTTTGACACTTATAAAAAATTAGACCTCAAAAATGTGTTGTACAGATTTAAACTTCCATCAAGAGTCGTATAAGTAAATTTCCAATGATAAGTAAACTTCCTTAATTATTGTTTACTCGATTTGGGTAGTTATTCTTGGAATATTGATATATTGTCTAACTCGCCAGCATCAATCCATCGATTCCTCGGCTTCCTTATTGATCTTTTTCTATCTATTTTCCCATTCAATACTTTCTTTGAATTACGGAAATCTGGCATATATTGAATGTCACCAACCCACCTAAGGAGTTGTAGCTTGATGTATGTGACACAACATAGCTGTCAGTATATACATTTTTATAGCTCTGCGTTGCATCGTATTCATAATTGACCCTGGTCGATAGTTAGTCCTATAATTTTAAGCAGTATTTTTTTCTCGCAACTTGAAGATAGGCTTGCAGTCACTACTTTGGTGATTGTTCACGTTTCACTGCCGTTGCATAGCACCTATCTGATATAGCTGTACGAGATTTGTACAGCTCAAGTTTACATTTACATTATCATAAAACCTTATTAATATGTGCTTATTTAAAATTGAATTATTTATTTTAAGTTTAGAACATCATTAAACTTCATTAAATCCAAAAGTAATCAATATGTATTCTTTTAATTCATTTTAATTTATTATAACGGAACTTGCTGCAATGGTTAAAATGATAGTTTTTTATAACGGAACTTCCTACAATAATTTTCTTCCTCCTCCAATGGTTTAAGAAAACATTTTATATGAATTTATTTTAGGATGAAATCATATGGTCAATAAGAAATTAAAGCTTAACTAGATTCTTCCAACTCAAACCATAGAACACATCGCTGGATTGAAAGTTTACCAGAAAAACATTATGAATACCATGTCAAACTATAAAGGTCTGTATTAATATAAGTTTATTATTCTAAAACTATCTGACAATGGCGTAGTGGTAAAGACGCCGCCTTTCATGTGGAAGGTCTCGGGTTCAAACCCCGGTCAGATCATATCTAATCAAAAAATATCGTAAAATTGTTTAATTATATCGTAAAAGTTTATATCGTAATATAAAATAACATTTAATAAAAATATATAAATAATTCTTGTGTAAGATTATAGATGGCGCACAAAGTTAACATTTGTGCATTCATATTTCATAACCTTATACAATAGCTACAGCCGAGTAATCAACGGCTTAGTGAATATTATGATTAAAGAAACTGAAGCCTAGTTTAAAATAAAAACTTAGTGAATGCTCTATACTCCTTAAAGGAGTGGAAAAGGAATAAAAAAAAAATTCTAAAACTTAAATACTATTTTTAAATCTAAAATATTAAAAAAACAAACAACTCCAAATTCAAAAATTTAACAATAATCTCCTTTACTAAGAATCTTTAAAAAAAAAAATTAATATTTCATATTTTTAAATATATTACTTAAACGTCCTTTTAATAGTTTTTTTTTTTTGGTATTTTATTAAAATACACCTTAATTCAAATTAAAAATATTACTCCCATATCTATTAAATGAAAAACTAATATATGTATAACCATAAAATTCAACTGATATACTGATATACTTAAATACTAGTATAATATCTATCATATATTATAATTCTAAATATTGACCATTTTATATTTTATGATTTTAAAATCTTAATTTATATCACATCAGTTAAGAAAACGTTTTTCTTTAAATTTTTTCTTTTTTTCTATTTTTTTTTTTTTTGGAATGGGAAAAGAAAATTTTTGAAAATATATTATATATATATACATATATAATACATAGGTACATATATGAAAAATCTTTTTTTAATAGATAATTCTCATTGGAATAGAAAATTAATGATTATAAATATTATTTTTGAAATGGTTACATCTTAAAATCTTAAAAATAACAACAACAACAAAAATGAATAAAGAAAATTTTCTTTTTTCAAGGAAAAATTAAAAATAATTGAAAATCTAAGAAAATTTTTTTTTAAACATACATTATTTATCCTTTTTTAACTGCTTTTTGTATCTATAGTAAAACTGTTTTATATCTATAAGATACTTTTATAAATAAATTCAAATAATATTAACATCCTGCTGAGTTTTTTAAATACCAGCTAACCTGTCCCATATAATTTACATATATATATATATATATTTTATTCAACTGGTCCGATAAGTACATATATATATATATATATATATGTATATGATATATTGTGTAATCATAAATAAGTAAATAATATTTGTTTCAGTTGTCCTGCTGTTATTTAAAAACGCCTTGAAATAAAAAAAATAACAACAAGAAAATTTTTGGAAAATATTTTGAAAAATCTCACATTTTCATTTTGTTTTTTGTTTTTTTTGTAAGTAAAAGCTAAGGGATGAGAATTGAATTGGACAACTTAAGAAAAATTAATGGATTGGTATTTTTTGTAGTATACTGGAGTTGAGTATGAGAAATCTTTTAAAGTACCCAAGAATTATAAAAAAAAAGCATTAAACATTTTCTTTTCATTTTCTTTCTCTTTCTAATTAGAAGACCAAACATTGGAAAGAGAGAGAGGTAAAAGAAAAAAAATGTATAAGAAGTATAGTTAATTCAAGGGGATCTTTTCTTGATTAGTCTGATTACTAATAACAAACTGACCATATAATAATTATTATTAGAGTATAAAAATATATATATATACATAATTTATATATTATATAAATATAAATTGATAATAGGAATGATATTTATTAATAATGATGATTATGATTGTGATATTGATGTACCCCAAAAATTTATGCATATAAAGTTTAAAGAATTTACAGAATATCTTAAGGAAAAAAAAAAGAGAACACTTAAAGGTGATTAAGACAAGGGTATATATATATAATATTTGACTAATACTTATATACACAAATAAAATATATACATATATATCAATCTTGAAAAGCTAAAATTTTCTTGAGACAATTAGAAAAGGGTAAGAGTGAATGAAAAATAAAAATTATCTTAAGATAAACAATAGGTGGAGGGTGAATTTTTACATACAAAGGATTGGAATTTATGTTCATTCTAATTTAATTCAGTTACTTTGGTACTTGTATTAAATTACTCTAATTCTGAAATCAACAGGAATTAATATTATTATATATAATTTTATAAATAGAAGTCCTATTCTGCAACCTGAAGTTAAATAGCTTCGCTCCCTTATCAGAGTGTATACAAAAGAACACTATCTATTTCGAAAATTTTCAGGGTCTAATAATTCATATTAAGTTTGTTCTAATTTAAAAATCTGAATTAAATTGAAATTTTAAAATATTTTAATAATTAATTGAATAACTGATTCGGATAAAGAAAACGAAGTCGAGTTGAACTCTTCCAAGATTCGAAGTTGTCACATCTCTTGCAAAAGAGATAAAACCACGCCTTTTCTGAGATTCCAGGGAGAAATCATACAGTGGTTCGAATGTTTCAACATCTTAGGCATGCAGTTTAGTAAAAAAATGTTATTAAATATTCAGGTTTTCTCTTTCGCTGTAAAACATATTTTTTCTCCCAGCGATCTGTACAAAATCTATAAAGTCTACATACGACCTAAGATAGAGTATAATTCTCTAATTATAAACCCCTCCTTTTCGACTACTTTTACTCCTCTTAACAGTCGTCGTAATATTGGAAATTTAGCTCTCTTTGATAGAAAATATCTGGTAGGTATTGGCCCATGCTCTATTGAATTAAAATCGATAATGCCTTCCTTTAAACAATTCCGGCGCAACATCAGGGAGGCCTCAAGAGCTCATTTCTAAACAATGGAAAAGCCTAGATGGTTTGAATCTGGTTATGGAAACTTATTTATTGTCAGAATTGCTAGAATATGGAACATGCTTCCAGCCAAAGTGTCCCTTTGACAGAAATATTCCATTGTACAACTTGCAATGTTTCAAAAACTCCCCACTTCTATACTATTTTTATTCCAATTTTTTAGCCCCACATCCAAATCTACATAGTAATTTTCACATATTTATGTATAAAGCAATTCGTAATTTTGAAACTTTAGATTTGTCTTTCTAAAATTTTTGTATTTTATAGATACAAATTTAATAATTACAATTATCTCAAGTGAATTATTGATATTAGACTGTATAATTAATCAAATATTTAAGATAACTAAATGAAATTAATTCAATTATCTAAAGTAATTTAATATTTAATTACAATGAATTCATAATCTATTAATAAAATAAGACATTTACCAAACTAAATACTTGACAGATTAGTTTCCATTTACATTAACCAAAAAAAAAGGAATTTAAAATAGTTTTTATCATATCTTAACACTCATTCCATTAGATTCTTTTTGCAAAAAAACATAAAAAATTCCTTGAAAAACTATATTCAGATTAAAATCAGTTAATAAATCATAATTCCTAATAAATATATAAATACTATCACACGATAAATACTACAATTAACACTCATATATAAATATTAACAATATTATCATTAAAAATAAATTGAATCAAAAATTTATAACCCGTCTTATGTCATATATTTTTTATTTATATATATATAACTTAACCATTTAACTACATATAATATATATGTATATTCTATTCTATTAAATAAGCTTCTTCTTTTCTTGCATACTCAGATATATAATAAGGAGGGGGTGGTTATAAAAGAAAATCTTAAGATGACCATAAAATATTTACCAAGGAATAATTTTCTTATTATTTTTAATTCTCTGTGTTATGATTTTTTTCTTATTTTTTTTTTTTAGTTGAGTGGAATTTTTCTGATAATAAAAAATAAAAATTTTTTTTTTATATACACACACATACGTATATAAATCCCCGAAATTATATTTACTACAAATACGAATATAAAAATAATGTATGATCCTTATTTTGAAACGATTACATTATTATAATTTGTTATGTTGTGTTCATAGATTTAAATGTTTCTTAAAAACAAAAAATTGAATTATTATTAAATAATTGTTAGTCCATTTTACATTTAACTTCTTTTGACTTTAGCTCTACTGAGAAGTTGGAATTGGAACGCTTTCCTCAATTAGTTATTTTGTAAAAAGAACTGAATTCAACTTTTTTCCAAGCAAATACTAATTTTTTAATTAAATTATCCTTTAGATAGAATACAATGTTAGTAGACAAGTATAACCCCTGCTCTACAAGTTACTTAACAATTCAAAAACAATTACATACTTTTAGGTTCACATTTAAAATTTTTAATGATTTACTGAATTTAGTTGAGCAAATGATGATTAATAATTAAAACGAATTGTTTGTGAACAACTGTGTTGCTTTTCTAACAATTTTTTTTATTTATTTTTAATACACACCCTGTACCGTATGCTTTATATTTACATTATTTATATAAATCTTTTAATTTTTTATTTATTTAACTTTTTTCCATATTTTTAAGTCTTGAAGTGTAGTACCGACTTCTTTATATCCCTTTAATATTTTTATGATATGTTATTAAATTATGATACTGTTATTATTTATGTTTGTAAATCAGCAGGACATTTAAAAATTAAAAAAAACAATTGCATACTTTTAGGTCAATATTTCATATTTTGTAATGATTAACTCAATTCAGTAAAACAAACGTTGCTTAATAATTAAAACCTATTTGTAAAAATAATTGCATACTTTTAGGTTCACATTTAATCTTTTTAAATGATTTTTTACTGAATTTATTAGAGTAGTTGTAGTATTTACATGTCAAAAACCCTTTTCCAAGACTGTATTTTTAGAATTATATTTGTTAATCATATTTGCAAATACGCACCCTGTATTATATTATTTATATTTATATAATTTATTATAAATCTTTTAATTTTTTTTTTTTTTTAAACTTTTTTTCATATTTTTGAAATCTTGAAGTGTGGTACCACTTCTTTTTTATCCCTTTTATATTTTTATGATATTTACTGTTATTATTTATGTTTATAAATCAAAAAAAAAACAAGCATTTAAGAAAATTACTTAATTGTTAGTGCATAAAAAAAAACAGAAAAAAATTCAAAAACTTATAAGAAAATATTTAATATATAATAACTGTATACATAACAATGATAAAAATAAGCAAACCATTTAATTTAATTCCTTAATTCCGGTCAAGTTCTGCCTTTTATTTTTATTTTTTTTCATGTGTAGTTTTAAGATATTTTCATAAATATTTTAATACTGGGTTATTATATTATAAGAAAAATCATAAATCCTTTTCAAGAAGGTTAATTATAAGACATTTTATATATACCCATATCTACACATTAGATACATCTACAATGTAAGTGTATCGTAAAGATACGCAAAATGATAGAAATTATTATTACAATTTTTTTTAAATTCTTATAAATTGTTGTAGTTGAAAATAACCTAAGGGTTTTTAATTCCTTTTTTTTTTGTATTTAAGTAATAATCAAAAGAATATTTATATAATCAAAAATCTAAAGATAATTAGATTTCTTACATGCATAAGCCTTTTTTTTAAATTACATTTTTCAGTTTTAGATAAATTTTAAGCTTCAATTTTTTTTAAAGTATTTTGTCCTACAATATGTACTGGTCTCTTTAGTAGACTGGAGTAATACGTTGCAGAGACAAAATCTTGAGTAAGCTTTTGATTAGTTCTTAAATTTTTTTTTTTGAATTATATCTAAACTTAAGATTTCTTAAATCTTTGTGTTTATAATTAACAAAGAGCTACTCGTGTTTGTATGGGCTTTTAAGAGATTGTTGTTTTTTATTTAATTGTGTTTAGATTGATTTTATTTTAAAATGTATTTAAAATTTTGAAATTTTTTTTTTGGAATTAAAATGGATAACAAACAATTATTTGGAAAACTTTTTTAAGGAAAAGAAGTACCTAGCTGTTGAATTGAATTGTGAACATAAGTTAAACAATTTTTTTACCATTATTACATTTTACTAACAAGTTTTTAAAACAATTTTGAAAATGTACGTACTAGAAGCGCATTAAAACACAAATCTATAAATAACACAGCTTAATACAGGGTGGCGCAAAACAACCGACATGGTTTTTTTTTGAATGTTTAATAACTTTTTTATTTAATAGTTAATTATTATTATTATTTTTTTTGTAATACAGTATATTAATGGGGAATATTTTTAGCTTAAGAATGAAAAATTATATCCCGCAAGTGGGGGCCATTTTCGTCTTCGAAAATTCGTGCTCTTTCCATTACATTTTCAATAACTTTTCCTAATTTTTGATTGCTGTTCTGTTGTGTACTGTTCCATTTCCAATTCCCCAAGTATTCTTCACAAAATTCTGAAATAAATACGTCTTAGATTTTTTACATTTTCAATAACTTTTCCTAATTTTTGATTGCTGTTCTGTTGTGTACTGTTCCATTTCCAATTCCCCAAGTATTCTTCACAAAATTCTGAAATAAATACGTCTTAGATTTTTTATATTTTTCATAACTTTTCGTAATTTTTGATCGCTGTTCTGTTTTGTACTGTTCCATTTCCAATTCTCCAAGTTTTCTTCACAAAATTCTGAAATAAAAATAAAAAATATAAATAAATTTATATAATTTTTTATAATTTAATTTATACACCCTATAATAATAAATTTTAATTTTAGAGCTAAATTTAGTCACAAAACAATTATTTTATCAATGTTTTATTATAGAATCTCACATGTTTGTAATTTATTTGCCACTTTATTGAATTTTATTCATGTGTTAATTTTATTTTATAAGAATTTTATTCATTCATATTTATTTATTTATTTGAAGTACCAGCCTTACTATTTTCTGCCTGATAATATTAATTATTTGTCTATTTGACATTTGGATTACTTATTATTTTACTATATACTATATTTTTTTTATTAGATATGATCCGACTAGGATTTAAACCCGAGATATTTCAATTGAAAAGCCGCCACTTTACTACTGAGATTCATGTGCATTATCATTTAACTGTATTTTATTTGTAAAGAATATTATTCAGAATATTTATATGACAGATTCTGAATTTGAAGGAATTTTAGAATTGAATTTAAAACAGAGTTTTCTCTTTTTTCAAAATTTTTCGTAAATTTATTTGTGACAACTGATATTCAATAAAATGAGATTCAGTAAAACGAGATACATTAAAATGAGATGCAATCAAACAAAATGCATAAAAATGAAATGAAATACAAGGAATTGAAACAAATACAAATGACACATCAACTAAGGGTCAGGGTCTTAACTTTATTATTGAAATAATAATAATAATAGTAATAATAATAATAATTTATAATAATTTTAATAAAATACAAATTTTTCTTTAAATATTCAAAAATTTGTCAATGGCTACCAATTGTCTGTTGGTCTTCCATTTACTTTTAATTCATTTTGAATGACATCAAACGAAATTGATTGTAAAAAAAATGGAAAATTAAATAATATAAAAAAAAATTGAATACTTAAATAATTATATAATAAATAATAATAAACAATAATACAATATATTATATACATTTAGTTAATATTTTTTATACATATTTAGTTGTTTTTTTTTTTGCTTTCGCAATCATAAGTAACCTTAATCTTTTTATTTTCACTTATATTTATACCCGTGCATATATATATGAACATCGGGTATATTAGATTTGCTCCTCCGTTTGTAACGCATCGATCTAGACGAGCTAGATATAGTGTCAAGGGTACGTATCGGCTCAGAATCGAAAAATTAGTCGATCTAGCTATGTGTGTCTGTCCGTCCGTCCGTCCGTCCGTCCGTCCGTCCGTCCGTCCGTCCGTCCGTCCGTCCGTGTGTCATCACGATAACTCAAAAACTAAAAGGGCTAGAGTCTTGAAATTCACACAAAGTCATTTTTAGACAATTTCTAGGTTCCCTATTGTTTTTGGTTAAAATCGGACCAAGGCTTCGGGGAGCTGCCATACAACTTTTTTGCACCAATATGAATTTCTTCAAAACTATTTATACTACGGGGATGAAAATTACACACGGTTAGTTTTATATTGACTCCGGCACTTATATGAAGTTTCAAAATGTTAGGGCCCCATTTTCGGGGGGCTGCCATACAACTTCCTTGCACCAATATGAATTTCTTCAAAACTAATTATACTACGCGGATGAAAATTACACACGGTTAGTTATATAATGAATCGAGCACTTATATGAAGTTTCAAAATGTTAGGGCCCCATTTATGGGGGGCTGCCATACAACTTCTTTGCACCAATATGAATTTCTTCAAAACTAATTATACTACGAGGCTGAAAACTACACACGGTTAGTTATATAATGAATCGAGCACTTATATGAAGTTTCAAAATGTTAGGGCCCATTTTCGGAGGGCTGCCATACAAAGTTTTCGATTCAATAACTGTGAATCTAATAAAGCTACAAGGTTAAAATTAAAATTGGGCAGGTAAATTAATAGGGCAAGTTACTTGGCAAAGTTGGACATCACTCGGACCATCGGACTTTTAGGGTGGGCCAATTTTTTTTTTTTGTTTTTTTTTTCTTTGTTGTTTTTTTTTTTTTTATTTTTTTTTTTTTTTTTTTAAGCTTAAGTTATGGGACAATGAATGAAAACTTTTTTTTTTTTTTTTGTGATTTTTTTTTTTTTTTTGTTAATTTTTTTTTTTTTTTTTAAGCTAAAGTTATGGGACAATGAATGAAAATTTTGTTTTTTGTTTTGTGACTTTTTTTTTTTTTTTGTTAATTTTTTTTTTTTTTTTACGTCAAAATTATGGGGTAATGAGTTAAATGTATAAGAGAAGTAAATTACGGTTTATTTTATACACCATAGTGGGTATGCACGGGTATCTAAAAGTTGACAAGGGCAACTATAATCTTCCTCGTTTTATGTTATGTCCAATTTTTACAATTTTTAACATGGACTGAAATTTCAATTCTTTTGTTTTATTTTTTCCTTGTGAAAGATTTAAAGAATTTTTTTTATAATAATTTTTTTTTTCATATACTTTTATTTTAAATGTTGCTAATACTTTCTTTACTTGATATTTTTATTAAATTTTTGTTATTTTTATTATTTTTTTATTTTTTTTTTTTATTTCTAACATATTATTTGACCGTCGACCGTGCATAATAGGTAAATATAACATTTCGTGAATATTAAACTTAAACTAATAAATCTATATAATAATAAAATACAAATTTATGAATTAGAAACGGTTTTACTGAATATAAGCTAATAAATTTCTTTTAGCTGTATAATAAATTTCTTTATCAACACTGTAAAGGTCTCTGGTACATCATTTGGCATTAAAGGGTTAACATTTTGTAAATTTTACTTATGCACGATATTTTAACCTTATATCCAATTAAATTTAGGTCATTTAGATCTTACAAATTCAATTCTTTAACTACTGTAGGTGTTTAAGGTACTAAATTTGGAATTATGGGTTAAATTTTACTTATACATTTTCACTTGTCATTAAAGGGTTAAAATTTATAGATTTTACTTATTAACATAATTTGTTTAGATCTTATAAATTCAATTCTACAACTACTATAGGATTTCAAAATTAGGTTTTAATTACCAAATTTGAAATTAGAGGGTTAACATTTGTGCCTTGACATTAAAGGGTTAAAATTTGTAAATTATACTTATAAACGTTATTTTAACCTTAGTGTCGATTTAAATTGAATTTCTTTAGATCTTATAAATTTTTTCAACTACTGCAGGGGTTTAAGGTACCACATTTGGAATTAATGGGTTAAAATTGTCAATTGAAAATTTTTGAGTACACTCTTAACAAACGGCAAATTTTCTCAAAAGTTATTAAAGTAATTTTAACTTTACGGATTGACTTATAAAAATGATAAAATGATACTTACTTTACTATAAAATTTAAACTTATAAAAAAGCTTTAAGGTTTTAAAAATTAATTAGTACAGGTTGTCTCATATGAATTAATCATTTTCAAAATCAAAAAGTCTAAAATATCAGTACCTTTTGTGTAAAATTTAAGGAAACTATATTATTTTACTGTACGCCATCAATTAACTTTTGGCTGCAAATCAAAATCTGGAATTTTATTTAAGCTTTGAAAGGTTTATACAGAAACATCTGTCTAAAACCTATTTTCTTTCTTTACTTTTAAAATAAAAACTAAAGGTGGTGGTCAACAGATAATAATTCAAATAGATAATAATATTAAAGAATGCATTAGAATTACATGATACAATGTAAAAACAATAAAAATAATAATAATGAAAAATAAAAATAAAACACCTAAAAACAATATTTTTTTTATTTATTATATTTATTATAGGTATTTCATTTTTAATATTTTAGTTATTTACTTAAGAAATGTCAGCGTCAATAGTTAGAAAAATTTTAATTTTTTTATTTAAAAAAGGAATTTATTAATTTTAAATTTTTTCGAAACTTAAGGGAAAACGTGGGGAAAGTTGAAAGCTCCGGAATTACGATTGAAAAATAATTTATCATATTATTATAACATGGTATTAATTTTATAATAGGTAGGCATATGGCTTCTTTAACTTTAAAAGAGAGTGCTAATAAAGTCTCGTACTAGTTAGTTGTTTTTAATTGAAAATAAGATTACTAAAAAGCTTCTACTGATAAGTCCCTTTCTCACCTATATATATTTGGTCAATATAAAAATATATAAAATACAAACAACTGCAAGCCTATTAATTTAAAAAAATATTACTTAACTGCTATGTTTTGGTTGATAAGGAATACTTCACTCCTTTTTAATAATTATAATTAATCAATTAAACTCTGACTGTCAAACAGTCTACCTTTAACATCACATAACATTTTCTAACTTCACGCAACTGTTTCTCCATCTACATATATTTAATTTCGTAAATCCGAAATTTGATTTTGTGATAACTCTGAAGCTCTTAGTCCTATTTTCATAAATTATAAATGACACTTAAATTTAGGGCTTTGGGTGGTTCAGGGTCGGGGTCGAGAAAATTATAACCGTATATTCTAAGAGTCTTTGAAATATATCAATATATAACTTTTTTTCAATGATTATGCAGTTAATTACGCGATGACGCGTATTAGCCTAGACAAGTTAAATATTAAAATAAAACAAACATAGCATATACCTTCGTATTCGTTTTTACAAAAAATTAATGGGCATATTTCAAATGAGTGCTTATAGCGTCTGGGTAAGCTTGATTTCTTAAGAAAGAACACTGTTTTAATATTGCTTAATTGTAACTACCGATGCTTCCTCCATATATCATTTAATATAACGGAAGTTCCTCACAACGAAAAACACAGTAAATTGGCTAGGAATTGAGTTATGAAAAAACATAACAGGGATGGGAAATTTTGAATTTTGGAAAAGGCTTTTCTACAACAATGAATTCACATATTTATTAGTTATTATTATAAAAATAAATAAAGCTAGATCTGCTTTTGCAACACTCTCAAATATATGGCAGTCAAATAATATCGCCATGCGTACAAAGTTAAAAATAGTTGAAACAAACGTCAAATCAGTACTTCTATATACGGCTGTGAAACATGGAAGGTAACCTCCAATATCACCAAAAAGTTGCAGACGTATATAAACCGTTGTCTACGCCGCATCTTAAAAGTTCGTTGGCCGCAAATCATTACCAACACATTTCTGTGATAAAAGACGAATCAAAAGATGATTGAAGTTAAGATAAGAGAGAGAAAATGGCGATAGATCGGACATACCTTGAGGAAACCAGAGGAAAACATTGCAAGGCAATGTTTTGAGTAAAATCCACAAGACAGACGACGATTAGGTAGACCAAGCAAAACATGCAGAAGTACTGTTTTGAAAGAGGCAGAAGCGCAACGCAAAACGCGGTTACAGCTAAAAGAAATTGCTTAGGATCGTGAAAGGTGGAGAGGATTTGTTGACGCCTTATGCCTCACCAGGGGTTCTAGGCTCCAGTAAGTAAGTAGATAAGTTATTATAATATTAATTTAGATATTTATCGAGTATTATTTTGCCGCCAATACAATATTTTAAAAAAATATTTGTAATAGCAAAAAAAAAACAAAATAAATACTTAATATATTTGTATTTTTTTTTTCTATGTCAAAGAATTAAAGAATTGTTTTTTTTTTTATTTTTTTTTTTTTTTTTATAATCCAATATAAGAAAATGCAGAATTGAATATATTTATAAAATATCAAAAATACTTAACATTAATAATTTACACGGTACATTCTTATGGATTTGACATTTTTTTTTTTGTATATATTTTACTTATGAAATATTACAATTTTTTTATTTTATTATTATTATTATTTTTATGTATTAAAATATATAATACAATAACCGTTATAGATATTTAAATAAAAAAAAAAAAAGAAGACCCTTAAAATAATGCAACTACTGTTATTTCTTTTTATCTATATAAGAATATATTTATTATAAAAATTCAATTGTGGCGATTTAAAATCGTGAAATAATTTACATTCGATTTAAATTATTGATTTGTAAAATTTATTATTTTTTTTTTTTAAATTCTTTTTCTTAATATTTATGTTTGAAACAAACGATTTACGCAAGAAATAATTAGAAAAAAGTACTTTAATTCTATAGAGATATATGCCATTTTAATTAGTATCTTCAACTTATATATTCGTCCATCTATCGGGCTGTGTGGAGAAATTCTGCAAATTATTTTTAAATATAAATACATTTTTCTGGAGCAGAGATCACGCAGTTGAACGCAGCATTTAGAATCATACAAATATTTAGAAAACAAAGTTAAGAATTTTGGAGACCTCAGTGTGGAGTTAATTTTTAAGTATTCCCATTTAGATTTAAAACTGATATCTAACACAATCAAGCGAAAGCTGTCATCAAATTATATGAAAAATATAAAGGCGCAATCACATTAGTTGCGAAAATATGCAAAGGTATGCAGAAGCATTCTTATAACGTAATTAAGAAATAAATGGTTAAAAAGCATAGATCAAACTCTAATAAAAGATTGTGGAAACATTGGCTGGGACGTTTTACAATGAAAACCCCTGCAGAATTTCGAAAACAGTGTGTAAGACATTCTGCAAGCTATACAATTCACGAATTGAGATTAATTTTGAGGAGAACAGATTGACGTACAATTTTTCAATTTTCGAATAGAATTTTTAATCTTGGAATAAAAATTTTACTTAAAATAGCAGTCATGTGGTGTTAATGGAAAATTACTTGCTTATTTGGTTCAGTATATAGGTATTTATTTTTCAAAAAAAATGTCATCATGTAATTGTCATTCGTAAAATATAGTGACCCAAAATACAAAGGCACACGGCAGAAGAACTCTAACACAGGCAGTTAAAAAATAAATTCTGAAAATGAATTGTTCAAACGCAAAGAATAAATTACAGAATTATTAAGCGAATCATTCTGTTCGGCAATCTCCATAAGGTAGTAAAATGCACACTTTGATTATGTTGCCCCCAATAAATTTGTGAACTGTATTGAACCACAGCGATTCTTTAATTTTTATATAACCTTTAATATTACACCTCTATGGATCGCTTCTATTTTCTAAATGAACCACTAGAAAACTTCTAATTCTTATATCTCAATTTGCGAAAGATTCAGCACCCAACAATATCTACACTTTTTAAATTAAATCTATGATATTTTAGATTTTTTTTATTATTTTTTCTAAGCGGTAACTGTTCGACTGTTAGGCTAATAAGTCTGTCTATAGTCTATACCATAGGTACATGTTGGAACAGAGGGTCATATTATATTCATCTTATTAGAATTGGTTTTATTGAATTCCACATACAAATTTTGATTATGTCATTAATTTGACCCCAATGGCGAATGGTAGCTGAGTCGAGTCGAAAACTATAAAAGTTTTTTCACTTTCACTAGAATTCGAACCCGGGCCTTTCCGCATGAAAGGTCGGCACTCAACCGCTGGCACTGAATCACAATAAATTTGGAAAGAGTATGATACAATACGAACTATTATTTAATACCAAATTTTCCTAATTTTAACAGATTTCTTTAAAAATTCTAACACACAAATCAAATCTATTCTATATCGGAATGCATTTCTATGTTCGTTAAACATTACATTTTACAGAACCCCTCTTTTTTTTAAATAACTTGTTTTAATTATTATGTTAATAAATTTTAAAACACATAATAATAAACTAATACAATTTGTAAGTAATGTTATAAATTATGAAAATATTATTAAATATATTTTAGTTTAAAACATTTTAAATTTACTTTGACCTCAATATTTTAATATGCGAATTTTTTTTTAAATATTTTCTTTTTTTATTTTATGGTTAGGAAAATTTCGCATCTTTTCTTTTTAGATTTTCTTTTAAAATACAATTTTTTTTGAAAATAAATAGAGGGTAAATAATTACCTTAAGCATTTTTGTATTTTAAAACTTATCATAATTCTTAAAATATGCGTTTTTAACGTATACCTATATAAGACACATTCTATTGGGAATTATTAACAGTAGGAATTTATAGCTTTAATATTTCATCCAATATACAATATTTATTATAATATTTCCTGAATTCCAAAATAGATTTAGTATTTATTATATTTTATTTTTAAATTTATTTATTTATTTATTTAAGTACACAATCCCCTACCATATACAATGTGATAAGTGAGTGGTTCAGCCTTTACCATGTATGTTATAATAAATTATAATACCTAAAATGTCTGTGTAATGCCTAATAAATATAATACCTAATAAACCTTTTATGATATAAATTATATTTTTATCGGATCTTAAATTGGTTTGAACCTAAGACCCTTCGATTGAAAAACTAACTTCCTAACTACTACTCCATCATTCAGAAATTTTAAATGTTTGATTCGCTAAATCAAAAACCGTGTAATAGGATTGGATATCTAGTATTTCATTAAATGATTAATGCATCTGAATTTAGAGCGGGCTCTAGCGGCCTATGTGTACAGATTTTTCTATTCTTAAAGATAGTTTTTTTTCCAGATAGAGTCCGAGGTATTCCGATCGCATAGTCCGCCCATTTTATTTTTTTATTTTTTAGAAATTTTAGTACATTTTCAGTTTTGATTTGTCCCGCGTTATTATTCCATAGGGTCTTATATAACTTATTGTCAGTTTTCGTTTGTAAGAGTTAAAGTCTAAATCTCTCCTCCATTTAATATAACTGTTCTTGCGAGCGTTTTTCTAGTTTATTTTGAATACCGTAGTGTATTTTGTTTTAAATATTGCAGGCCTTATTAGTTAAAATTCCAGAAAATCTGTGAAAGGACTCTACTGCCAAAGTCATTGCTTCAAAGAGCCAGAGGACTCTGCAATTTTAAATATTTTTGTATTCTTGAAATTCTTTTAAATGCAATATATGTGTAAAGTATTACATACATGCATCAATTACTGTTCACTAGTTCACTGTTCATTAGTTTTTAATAAATTTTATGAGTCTTTCAGTGAAAAACCAGAAGAAGTTCAGAAGTACATTTGCACTACTGAATCGAAGCACTTATTTTCTAATGAAATTAACAGGAATGGTAGAAATTCATTATTTTTGCACTAATACATTGGAGTTCTTCTAATCTTTGCAATACTTTTTCAGGGGTGAATGAAAGTTGTTCTTTGCAGCACTTTTTCAATATTTTTTTGGAAAGGAATATAAGTAGTCCTGCATAAATTTAATAAAAATAGTTCCACCATTTAATTTTCAACTCCAATTGGATTTAATTACTAATGGTGAAATAAAGAAAATCATTTGGATATAGTCGAAACTGTTGAACTAGATGAACTAGAAATTACATATCTTAAAATTCAGATTTTAATAAATTCCAGAAGTCATATTAATGTTATTTGGAAGAGGCTAGGAGTTTTATGTGATTCTTTTAATATTGTAGACCCCCCCCCCCCCCCCCAATTTATTATATTTTATAGCTCAAAAATTATGTTTTTTGAGTTAAGGAGGCCCAAGACATTAACATATGAATTTTGTAATCTTGCATATCGTAGATCTTTTCAATTCGGAATTTGAATTTTAAATTTCTATTAAGTTTCATAAATAGCATTTTTCATTTCTGTGGGCTAGAAAATTACTGTAATTCTTTTAATTAGGTTGAGTCTGTATTTCTTGTAATTGGTTTAATAAATCTGGTTTTTAGAAAATTTCATTTTTAAAAAATCTCGTTTAAAAAAATCGCTTAAGAAAATCATTGTAGTTTTAGAAAATCTCTTCTTTGAGAATTTTATTTTAGAAAATCTTTTTTTTTTTATATTCCGGAAAAATCACATTTTGTATTCAAACCAACCCTAAAATCCCTAAAAAACGAAATTCATTAAAAATGCGAATTTTTCAATAAAAAGAGAAATTTTCTAGAAGCGAGATTTTTTAATACGAGTTTTACTAAAAATCGCGATTGTCTAAAAACGAAATTTAATAAAAAAAGAATTCCTAAACCGAGAATCGAGATTATGGAACCTTGTAATTTTCCTTGTTCGATGGCTTTTTTAATGATCATTATGATGCTTTTTAAAGGCAAATTCCATAGTTTTATCCAAAATTTCAAAAAAAGTCATTACTTTCCATTTAAAATCAAGTTGTCTCCCATTTCCATTATATAATTTTTTCCCTTACCCATTTTCAAAAATTAATTCCTATAATAATTTTATACTTAAATTAATATCCTACTTATACTATTTTATTTAATATTAATTATTAATTTTACAATAAATTTAGTATTTAAATTGAAATATATATATATATGTACATTTCAATTTAAGTATATATACATATATATATGGAATTTTTCTACTTAACAATATAATACCTTATTAAATTTGTACCTAATTACATTAAATCTGATATAATTATCACCAGTTAAATAATTAATATATGAAAGTTAATTATTAACTCTTAGTATGAGAATTTAAAAAAAAAAATATTAATAATTTTTTTATAAATATTTAAAAAACTTTATATATTATATAGGATAATAAATTTTAAGGTTGTATAAATTAAAGTTGAAAAGCATAAAGTCGAAAACACTAAATAAACTAAATTCGTTTTATATATTTTCTAAGGATGGATTTTAATGAAGGTTGGTACAAAATCTGAATCACCCCTTCCCCCATAGTATTTATTAAATATTTATAAAGTATTCATTATTATATTCACCCCTTCCTCAGAGTATTTATTAAATACTGAAAAAAAAGGGCAGCCTGATTTTATTTGCTACTACAAAATCCCTCCTTATTTGAAAAAAATTCTTTATATAATTATATTGGAAAAAGGATATACCTTGTTTCAGATCCAATTCTAGAATCGTTCTAATCCAGAATTTCGGGTTCCCAGAGTTATACGCCCAAAAATCAGAGTTATACCCTTAAAAATAAATATTAGTTCATGTGTACTAAAGTACAATTTTCTTTTCGACTTTAGTATGTACATACATTTTAGTACAGCTTTTTGCCTTTAGGGTTTTTCGGCTTTAAGGTTTTTCGACTTTAGTACATTCAACCAAATTTTAATAAACATATTTTATTATATAATGTATAAATAAAAATATTAATGTATTATAAATTTAATAATTATGATCTTGATGCAAAATTTAAATTATTTGGCAATTTAAAAAATTATATTAATACTTATGTCCTTGTTCAATTGTTTTATAGTGAGTAAATCTACTCTAAAATACATGGTGATTATTAATTACATTAATATATACTTAAAATAATATAAATCTGTTGATTACATCCATCAAACGTATGATAGATTCCCGCATACCAAAGAAGGTAAAATAGATTGATGCCTTCCTGTTAGACGCTGTGTCAATACTCCAAGAGCAAAATTGAATAACTGCTGCCCAAGATCGAGTGACATGGAAGAGAATGATTAAGGAGGCTAAGGTTCGATAACGGAATGTAGCGCCATAAAAGAAGAAGAACAATTCTATTGATCCAGTTTTCTTCCCAAATGTCTCAACTCAAACTTAATATATAAAATTAATTGCGAAAATTTCATTAGATATCTTCTGAGCTCGAAAATAATATTCTAAATGTTTTGCATTTTTTAAAAATCCCTCCAGGATGTAAAAGTACTAAAAACAAGATACTTTCCTCGATTACTTTCAAACGATTGTGGTACCGCACTGTTGTATGGATCGGATAATTAACAGAAATCGGGTAATAATGATTAAAAGGGATATAAAAACTAGGGGTTATAAAATTCTTATACTCTAAATTCATTTTCTTCTACTCTAATTTAGAAGAATATAAAAGAGATATAGATGTCACCTACAATGTGATAACTCAACAAACAGACTAAAACTCCTTGGAAGATTGCAACACTTGTAAAACATTCAAAACTTTCTCAAGAAAAAACACTTATTGACTTAAGTATTTCTATAATATATATATATTTTATATATTTTACCCACAAACGGACAATAGAATTTCGAATCTTGTTCTCTTTCATCCATTTTAGTGAGACTATTTTTGGGCAAATTTTCAATACAATAAAGTGCACATATATTTCAGAACTAACTATATTTTTTGATTCTGACATTAAATTTAAATAAATTTTATTGTTTATATTAACTTTTTTATTAATTTTATAAAAGTTCATATTGGAATCAGAACTTTAATTTGCGGTGTTTATTTTTCAATTCCTTAAATATATAAACAATTTGGCAATTGCAACCCTGATTTTATAACCAATTCATTTGTTGGCAGCCCTGATTTTACATACTATGCACTTATTAAAAATAAAAAACTAAGTATACAGAATGGGGCCTCGGTGGTGCAGTGGGTAAGCATTTGGCTTATTAACCGAGGGGGTCCGGGTTCGATTCCCGGTCAGGTCATACAATATTTAATTTAAAAAAATTATTGAAAAATAATTTTTCTTTACGAATCCCCATGGTGACCAAATATAATATAAATATACAAATATATAACATAAACAAAATAAATAATATAGTAGTTATAAATAAATAGAAAGTATTTAATGAGGGGTGCACAACGGGCCGCAAGGCCTAGGTGTAAGGGAGACTTGCTTTCCCCCCCTATCTAAACAACAACAACAACAAGTATACAGAATTATATTTTAAAGGGATCTTTTTGATTCCCCAGAACAGTTAATTTTCAACTGACAGTTTTAACTCACCATGTGTTGAATTTAATTAACTTTTTTTTTATAACCAAATTTATTCGATATTTTGTTTATTATTTTTCAATCCTTTAAGGAATTATAGGGTTTTCACTAAATCAGTTTCTTTAATTGTTATATTCACTAAGTCGTTGATTACTCGGGCGCTGTAGCTATTGTTTAAGATTATGAATACTCAAATGTTAAATTTTGTGCGACATCTTTTATCTTACACAAGAGTTATTATTATATTTTTATTTTTAGTTATTTATTTATTTATTTGTAGTACCAGGCAATAGTAAATATTGCCTGTAAGTATTAATCCTTTGCCAATTTGACATTTGGACTTATTATTAAATTATTGTAATATACACTATATTTTTTTTATTAAATATGATTTGACCGGGTTTTCAAACCGAGACCTTTCAATTGGTCAAATAATTTATTTGGTATTAAGAAAAATTAATTAATAAATTCTAGTCGTGAAGTGGGCCATGTATCAATATAAAGTCATTCATTATATAATTTATACAAATACACCTTGTAAACATATTATTGAAAACATATTTTATTTAATTTTTTTATTTAATTCAAATTTTATTTATTTAAATTTTTTTTTTTTAATCTGATTAAAAGATATTTTTTCTATGATCGGGTGCATTACTTATGTTAAAATAAAAATCTGTTTTAATTTTTTTAATTTTATTATAATTTCAATTAAATATCAATTGAAAAATTTCAATTGATTGAGACTAAAAAGTTCAAATTAATATAAAAAATTATTATCGAACATAATTATGTATATATGTACATAATTATTAACATAACGATATATATTACAATTATTTTATTTTTTTAACAGATTTCAAAAACTACTTTTATAAAATCAAAAATCATAGTTAAAAAAATAATTTTTTTGATTTTATAATGAATTATATTCAAAATACTTTTAATATTGATAAATTATGATGAAGTTAATTAGGTAGTGATATATGTGATATATATATATACCTATCAGGTATCAATTACAATATGTTTAAATAAAAAAAATATATATATATATTCACCACTATTAGATGATTTTTGTACACGTGTGACTATAAGTCAAAAGGGTATACAAAATTTGCCATTACGTTTGTGACACAGAGAAGCTGAGGGACTCAAAGATATGGGAAGGTATGGGATTGGATCAGAATCGAAAAGTAAATCAATCTAGCTATATATGTCCGCACGATAACTCGAAAACTAAAGGTGCAAGGATTTTGAAATTTTCACAAATTCGCTTTTGTGCAATAGCGGTTATCGCTATTGAAATCCGGCCATACTTCATTTTTAGCACATTTTCAAAAAATTTTGTAAAAATGTGCCTATATAGTTTCACTCTGTCCGTCCGTCCGTCTGTCTGTCTGTCTGTCTGTCTGTCTGTCCGTATGTTTACAAAAACTTTTACGTCGTTTGAAATATAGAAAAGAAATTTTAACCACGAGTAGGTATTACAAAAAAAGTAATTTCGTAGAAGAATTTTTTTCTGTAGCCCCACCTGTTAGGGAGCTGCAGCCCCCCAAAGTTTGGAAATTCCCTATATTCAAATTGTTATAACAAGAGTTCTATTAAGTGTATTTTCAATCTGAAGACGGCAAAAGATAGCTGGTTTTATAAACTTTATAAATTTTTAAAAAATAAATGATTAGGGTTGCCATACGGTACTAAGATTCACCATTATGCAAAACTCAATTTTTGCAAAATTTTTGGCCACACATATCTTCTAAACGGGCCAAGCTAGGGTTTTGAAATTTTGGGAGAAGTTAGATCCTCTGAAATAAGTAGGAGTCGGTTAACAAATTTTTTTTGTCACGTCCCCTGTTTTGCAGCTATAAGGGCTCGAAAATTGAAATTTTGCTATTTTTAAACACCTGTAACTTGAATACCTGTCCAAATTTTTTTTTAGTAATATACAAAATTTAAAGCTCTATAATTATATTTCAACATGTGTCAAAGGTTTTTCTTAATTTTGAAGGGTGACGAAGCTACAGCCCCCGCAAATTCCAAAAAAGCCCTATATTTAAATTGATATAACAAGAGTTCTGATAGGTTTATTTTCAATCGACAAACAGTTGGAGAGAGCTGCTTTTATATACTTTACAAAAATACTTCGCTTAAATGTTTAGGGTTGCCATACGGTACTAAAATTTACCACTGCGCAAAACTCAATTTTTGCAAAATTTTTGGCCCCACATATCTTTTAAACGGTTGAAGCTAGTGTCTTGAAATTTTGGGAGAAGTTAGATCTTCAGAAATTAGTAGGAGTCGGTTAACAAAATTTTTTTGTCAAGCCCCAGGTTCAGGAGCTATAAGGGCTCGAAAATTGAAATTTAGCTATTTTTAAACACCTGTAACTTGAATACCTGTTTAAATATTTTTTCCTTAATATACAAAATTTAAAGGTCTAACATTATATTTTAACATATGTTAAAGGTTTTTCTTAAATTTAAAAGGGGTTCTTTAAATTGAAGAAAGTGTCTCTCAGTTTTAACCATTTTTGCCTAAATAGTAAAATTCTAAGAAAAATTCCAAATTTTGGTGGAATTCACAATTTAATTCCTAGAACCTAAAAAAGTTTGGAGGAAGGGGAGTAGTGAGCATTATATCCTTGAGAAATTTGGCAACCTTCCCCATAGAGGGGCTACTAGGACTTAAAAATGTACTGTTTTATAGGTATGCAGTAACTTAGTCACCAACGTGTATATTTCCTAAATTAAACATTTATATTGAAGCTTCAACATTATATTCCGATAAAATACTTAGTATGAAACACTATATTATTTTGAAAATGTGCTTTTTTAAAAACCCTTGGTTTTTTTTTCATCACTTGTTTATATGAAAATAACTCTAACAGTAAACGTATTTCAAATTTTGCCAAAAAATGTATAGGTTGACCAGATTTATGACCAGATTTTGTACTTAATTTAGTTGAGGTAGTGGAATGGGTTCGAGTAGCTGCCATACAACTTCTTCTTTCACATGAACTCTATGTATACTAAAACTGGATATTTGAAATTTTGTCAATAGTAATTATTTTTAATGGCTAACGTCTCAATAAAATATAGTCGGTGTAGTGGAGGAGGTTCGAAGAGCTGCCTTTCAACTTATATTTTCGAAAGGCAGCTCTTCGAACTGAAATACACAAATGCATACTAAACTGGATGTTTGAAATTTTGTCAATAGTAGTTATTTTTAATGGCCAACGTCTCAATAAAATATAGTCGGTGTAGTAAAAGAGGTTCGAAGAGCTGCCTTTCAACTTATATTTTCGAACAGGACCTAATAAGAGTAATTAGCCGGATGATATAATGTCTATATTACGGTCATACGGGTACCTCAGAGTTGGCACAGTCTACTCCACTGCACTTTTCAACGATTTTTTTTTTAATTTTTAATTCACTAAAATACATAATATTAAAAGTGGTTCATATTATATACTACATGAATCTAAATGAATTAATTATAACGCCCAAAGTATTATATAATTTTTACATTCTAAAAAAAATTCAAAAAAAAAAAAATAATATAAAATCAAAAATAAAATTGTAATGATATTATAATAATATAATTATGAAAATCACATAATTGACTATAATAGATATTTTGTGGTTAATGGTATTTACATAAAAAAAAAAATATTAAACCTAAATGATTATTTTTAGGTTTTATAATTTTATTAGGGAGTACCTAATTTTTATTAAAAGAAAAAATTTAAATTTAACTTTTCAAACTCCAAACATAGTGCATAGCATTTTTAAGTATTATACTAATAACTAAAGTAAATATCTATTACCTGAAGTTACTCGATTTAAATTTTCCAATTTTAGGCAACTTATAAAATCATTTTAATTTGACAATATTTTAATTTTAAAAATTGTATTTGAAGACCATGTGCCATATGGCCCCAAGTCATAATGCCCTTATATATTACCCAAACTCAATGTGGGGATAATATCCAATTACCTGTCAGTCATAATGTCCTTAAATTGTTTGTATATATCACTATAATAATTTTTTGTAATTTTTTGATCTAATGACCTCCTAAAATGGACCAATTTGGATATTAGGACTCCCCTAAAAAAAAATCTAAAAATTATTACGTTTTTCAAAATTTGTAGCCGACTGTAAAATTCGAATGTTTTAAACAGGTTTCAAAAAATTTTCTATGTTCTAGTCAGCCCTGTGGCTTTTGCGTCCTTTCCTTTACATGCCACTCTTTATTCTTGACTAAGTTCTTCCCTTCACAACTTCCTTCGTGCTTTCCCTGCTTCAGTTATACCGCCTGCGTAAGGTACCGTGTAAGTCACCGCGAGTGTGGCGACAGACAGAGAGCATCCGTAGTCTATGTCGGCAATCACTTTATGAATATTATTATGGTTAAATACAAAATATATAATATCCCTCCCCCTGACATTTTCATCATTAATTTAAAAAATAGCTCACAAGATTCCAGGATCCTTTAAACATGAGTAAGTTCAATAAAAGCTACTAAAAATAGCTTCAATACTTGTCATAAGATCCTAAATATTTTTGCGATGCTTTGACTCATAGCTTGTGGGATTTATAGCTTCTTAATTTTTGGTAAGCCATTCAACCTTAATTTTGTCCAGGGTACAGTGTCTTCCCATTAGTTGAACTTATTCTCCTGACAATATTTGGTCCAAGGTTTTTTTGGCCCTTCTTACAGGTCCGCTTCCAACTTTACTCCTACCTCTTGTTTAATGTACCATTTTCCTACAAAATTTACTCCCATTTATCTTAATTACTCGGCACGATTTGAATTCGAACTTTTTAGTTTAATAATCAGCTATTTAGAAAATC
The DNA here is from genome assembly GCA_963082915.1 of Dolichopus griseipennis. NCBI lineage: Eukaryota > Metazoa > Arthropoda > Insecta > Diptera > Dolichopodidae > Dolichopus > Dolichopus griseipennis. The sequence goes on from OY720442.1 coordinate 132,600,261, forward strand.
CGGTTAATTGGAATGATTTCGTCCCTTAAAACTAGTCAACTCTTCAGTAAGTTACAATGTTAAATTTCTTAGAAAAACTTTTGATTAAAACTCTGGAAAACAAATATTTTAATAAAATTTTTCAAAATTATTTTTATTAACTTATATTTGTTCTATTTTATAAATTACTTCTACTCTTTGACTACCAAAGCCCCCTAAAAAAAAATTCAACTAATATCTATAGCTGATTCAATGGAATTTAAATATTAAAGGATTCCAACGCATAAAAACTACAAAATTTTAAAATAATACTAAGAACATTTCATACCTTCATATTAAAATATTTTAATTTTTTCCCAAAATGATTTTACTTAGAATTTAGAAATTAACTTTAAATAAAATTTTTTTAATAAATTTTTCCAAATTTAATATTAGAAGAATTATTAATTGAAATTCAAAAAAATACCATCCATAAAATTTAAAATCAAATATTTAAATCTATAAACCAATTGTAAATTATTTATTTATTAAACTCTTATTATAATAAGAATTCAAAGAGAATTTAATTAAGTTAATTACATAATATGATAATTACTATAATTATAGGCTTTTTATTCCTAAAAATTTATCACATATTTTCTAACATACATCACAATATTTAATTAGTTTAAAATATTCATAATCTTTAATATTTTTAATTTTAAATAAAATTTTATTTTCAATTGAATGTACGCGAATTTATATTTTATTTGGAAAAAAGATTACTTTTAAAAATATAATATTTTTTATATTTGAAAATTATTAACCCATTGCATCCCATTGGGAATTGTACACAATGGAATGAATATGTTCTTAGGTGTAAATCTTAAAATTTTACTTTACTTAAAATGTATTTTTTAAGGCTTAGATTTTTATAAATTCATCAAATGAAATTTTCGAAATCAAAAATAAAAAATTTGATTTAGTGATACATGGAAGTCAAAGGGTTAATAAATTTTTTATATTGATACTTGATTTGAAAGTTTGTGAATTAATCTCTAATATATTCTTCATTATCAATACTATAAAAGAAATGGTTATAAGTTCCACGGTGAAAAAAACACTAGAATTTGTTCTGTTCCAACAAAAGGAGTTTCATTTTTTCGGAAAGCATGGAACCGAATAGTGCATCTTGTGTCTGTGTGTGTGTATATTTTTCTGTTAACACAATAACTCAACTAATTTTGATGAAATTTAAAAAGAATGCTTTCTACGTAAGTAGTAAGGTTAGGTTTGTAGATGAGCCAAAATGGATGGACTACAGGTCGGGAGGCTATCATACAAAAAGACTAGTCTTTTCGACAAATATGAAGATCTAATCGACGGAATGATTTCATATTAGGTACATAAACCAATGAAGAGTAGCTTTCATAAATTGATTCTAGTATCATGGGGTCAAGAGGGTCTAGAAGTTTCGGGAATGTCAAATTATTATAATTCATCAAAGTCTGAACCGATTTTAATGAGAAAAAAGAAAGAAATAATGACTTTGTAGATGGGCCAAATTGGAAATTGAACCAAGAAATCGGGAGCCCGCATTAACAGACTTAACAGAATTTATAATGCAAACCACATTATGCAAGAAGAAAATCTTATAAAATCCATCTTGGGTATGTTTCTGCGTTTTTGAATTTTATATTTAAAGAAATATTTACAGCTGCTAAACAACTGTTTAAAATGGCAACATAGTTAATTGACATTTAATCACAGCATGTTTTGTAAAATTAAGACGACTTAATTTAATGAGGTACTTAATACAAGAACATTTCGCAAAATGGATTAAGAAGGTTACCAACTGGTCGACTCCGTTCTTAATAAAACTTTTATTTTGTACTTTTAACTTTTAGAATACTTACTTATTTTAGAATATCTACAATGACGCTCTCGTTTCGGTATCGTTTCGCTCTTATTCCGTAATCAACAGAGGAGTGTCCACAATTAAATGTACATGACAGCGTTTTTTGACATTGTTTTATTTACAAATTCCATAAATTAAAATATATTCAATAGTTTAAAGTTTATTGTATAGCTATTTTAAATAATGGTTTGATATTATTTAACCCATGATAGACAAAATATTAATAATTTTACTAATGTTTTATTCTGATATTTTTTTTTTTTTTTCATTAAAAAATATTTTTCAAAGTTCAATTATTTGACATTTAAATACGTAGAGAAAGCGAAAAATTTAAAAGTTAAACAACTTCTTTTAATAGCTGCGTCAGGATGGCGTCTATTGTAGGCACTTTCATATAATTCAATACATTCAACTTAGTTTGACAGAAAGATACGTAGTGTAAAGAGCGAAACGAGAACGTTCATTGTAGATAGGCTATTATTTCTATTTTGAGAAAATATAATATATTAAAATGAAACAAACTTTTCGATTAATCGATTAATGTGTATTTTTTATTTTGGAATACAAAACCCTGTTAATTTCAACTTGTAAGTACATGCCCCAATTCATTTTAAAAATTCAAATCAAATATCAAATATTAAACAATGTAGTTATAATATAAACTGGCTCACAAAGGAAGTTTTACTTTAAAGCAAATCTCATCCTTCAAATAATTGAAAATCCTTTCATTTTTTTTTTTTTTTTTTTTGAAAGGGTTATATAACTTGTTAGTATATAATGTTTTTCTATTTATAATTCTTTTTAATACATACTTAATAAAAAAATGCTTTTGGACATAAAATAACATTACTTAAAAAACAGTATTATGCAATTAATGTATTTAATTACCTCATACCAAATATGATGACTACAAGTCAAAAAAACAACTTTTCATAAAGAGCATAAAGTGTACAACAACAACAACAACAAATCCTTTAAATGCTTCGTCAATTTTCTGATATACAATTAAATGGAAAATACAAAGGGGTTAAGTAAAAGTTTTAATTTTATATTTAATCCATATTATGAAATGACTGTTGATAGGAAAAATCAAATTTTTAATAAAAAAAATCTGACTTAAGGATTTATTCTTCCTTTTTCACAGGACTAAAAAAGTTTTTTAATTTTTTTTTTTTTTAAACTCAAGTCAGATTTTGAATTTTTACTTAAAATTCTCTTAAAATCCATCATCTTTTTTTTTTTTTTTTAATTTCTAATTAAAAAGAAAATATTAAGTTTTAAAATGGAGGTAGGGGAGGCTGTAGGGGTAAGTGAGAGTGTAGGGGTAGTGGAAGAGTAGTGGCAGAAGCTGAGGATATGATAGACTCTAAAAAAAGAATATTACACCAAATTAAAATGTGTTAATGATTTATAGGAAAAAATTTTTTTTTAAATACTTTGATACGTTCTCATTTAATAACTCTCTTTTTTCTTATTGTTGTTTTTTTTTTTTTAATTGTATTCTACATATACTTACTTAAAAATACATTTTAACACTTTTTGAATGAATTTTTTTTTTGTTTTTCTTATTTTTTTCTGTTTTTTTTATAAATTTTCTTAAGTTACTTAAAAAAATATTTATGTTAAGTATGTAACGCTTAAAAAAAAATGAAAGCAACATTTTTAAACCAAAGTTTTATTATATGTAAAGACCTTTCATTTATTTTTTTCTATTCTATTTATATTGTGTTTTTTTTTTTTTTGTATTTTTTCTATACAGAGGGGTTTCTCAAAAACCTTCGATTAAACTAGGGGTAATTTTGGGGTTTAAAACTAAAAAATAATTTGTTCAGGGGTGAGGCCGATTTTCATGCCTTTCGAAGATATATGACCTATTTTTAAAGTTTTATGTCATTAAATTCGAAACCATAGAGCTTTGTAAACATCTATTCTAAAACTTTGTCAACACGGTTTCTAGGTCCCTTCGAACAATATCGAAGCATCAAATCAAAAATTATTAACTTTGTAAGAGCAAAATACCCTTAATAACTTTGTAAGAGCAAAATATCATTTTATTCAAAAAATAACGGTATTAGCGTAACAATTTTTTTTAAGTGCTTATTGCCCGCCTCTGTCTCTGTATGTTAATTTTACTGTTAACACGATAATTCGCTTAAATTTCAACCAATTTTGGTGAGATTTAAAATAAATGCTTTCTTCGGCAATAGGAATGTTAGAAGATTAGGTTCATAGATGGACTAGATTGAACCACTGGATCGGGAGGCTACTATATGAAAGGACAAGATTTTTTAAGAAATATCACGAAATGATTTTATATTAGGAGAATGCTACCAATGAAGAGTAGCTTTCATAATTCTAGTATCATGGGGTCTAGAGTTTCTAGAAGTTTCGACAAAGTCAAGTTTTAACAATTCAACAAAGTCTCAACCGATTTTAATGAGAAAAAAGAAAGAAAGAATGTCTTAGCAGATTAGCCAAATTGGAAATTGGACCAAGGAATCGGCGGACGTTTTTGAATATTATTTTTGAAAAAAGTGTGCACAGCTGATAACAAAATAACGGTATTAACATAACTATTTTTTTTTAGTGTTCATTGCTCTCCTTTGTCACCTTTTTACATATTAAGAAGAATACAATTTATGCAACCCAAAAATTACAGTTATAGGGGAATCTCTAAAAGAATTCCCTGTATATTCGAAACACCCTGTATATTCTTTCACAATTTTTCTTAAGCATATCTATGTGTATGTTCATATTATATAGTCTTTTATAATATTATTCAAAATGTATCTTAAAATATATATCTTTAAATATTTTGTCGGTAGAATGAAAGGACTTAACTTGATGGTTAAAGCGTAAAAGGAATTAAAACAAGATGCAAATAAAATGGGGAAGCAAAAAAAAAAAGTTTTTACAAATTTTTTATTCTTTTGTTTTTTGTTTTTTTGCAAAGTTTTACTTACTTTAATTCTCTAATAGTAACTATATATATATGTGAATGTAAATAGGTATAAGAAAAATCTTGAGAAAGATTTTTCTTCTTTAAGAATTTCAAATTAAAATAAAGTTGAATAGAATATAATTTACTGTCAAGTAGGAAAAAAAGTGCCGACGTGGAAAAAGTGCTACTATAAAATTTTTCAAAAAAATACTTCAATTATCAGAATAGATTGTTTTAAATAAATATTATAAGAAGTTTTCAAAAAATTTTAGAAAGTATTTTTCTCCTCTTTCCAATTAGCTTTGGTTCGGTATATCAAAAGCTGATTATTGTTTTTTTATTTAATTAATCTATAATAATATTACAGTGGTTTTTAACCTAGCTTCAGCCCAAGTTTAAGAGAATAAAAATATCGTTAAATATTCTAAATTTTACTATTGGATACTCATGTTGATTTTTGATAACTATTTCACTGAGCAATCACTAGTTATATTAAAATCAACACATATTTGGTTCTTAAATTAATAAACTGTAGGTACTTTCATATATAACATAATCATTAGTTGGTATACGTACTGCCTCGTTATTTCAAAATAACTGTTAGAAGGAAAATAATGTAATTAATCATTTTAATTATTGGCTTCAAGTATTCCTTAATTACTCATTATTAACTAATCAGTTGAATTAATCAATCGTTAATCTGGTTACTAATTTAGAAATATAATTTACAAAAACAAGTTTGAATTCCGAAAGTATATATAAGTCAATTATTTGATTATGATCATAACTAAAATTACTGTTACTAAGCACACTTTTAAATTTTTAAATTTAAATTTTTTTATAATATCTATATACTATTAATACAAATCCCGTCCAAACTTTACTTTTGAAGGAAATTCACTGAAAAAAAAAACTTTTTTTTTTACAAATCTCCTTGGTTACCAAATATGTAAAGCCAAATGTAAACCATATAAAATAAATAAATAAACTTACATATTAATTAATAACTAGTATTAATATCCATTGCCATGTCTGAAAAGTAAAAATTTTTTACATACACTTATGGAATGCTAGACTAAAGCATAAAACTGAACTTGAACTCATAACTGACTTTTTTAAGTTCAAACTTTTTTTCAAATTTATAAAATATTTTTACAAAATTTGAGTCTAAATCAAATTAAGCTGAGATTTGTGACCAAACGGAGATTTAAGCATTTGATCCATATTTTATGATTGTAATACCAAATAAATAGATTTTATATGACTTATTCTCAAAACTTCTGCAATTTAAGCTCAATTTCTTCCATTAATTTTGCCACGTCATTACTAATCAATTTTTTTTTAACCTACAACAATGTAAATTTATTCATTGTAAAAGAAGATTGTAAGCTCATGATAAATACTACTACTACTTCTAATTATAATAAAACTATAATAAAAATAAAAAAAAATAAAAAATTCATCATAGGTTATACTTCATTTTTCTTTTTTGTTATTCTTATTCTTATTTAAAAAAAAAAAACTATGAAAGTGTTGCGATTAACATCCTATTTTCACAATAAAAAAAAAGAAATAATAAAAAAATTAAAAAAAACAATAAAAACTATGAATTTTCATTACTTTAACTCCTATTTAAGTATTTAATAGTGAATATTATAAACAATTTAAAAAAAAAAACTTTCAAAGAAAAAAAACAACAACAAAAAAATGAGTTTGTAAGACATAAGTATTAAAAAAAAAAGTGCAAAAAAGGATTTAAGGCAAAAAAAAAATGCATTGTTGTAAAAAAAAAGCTTAAAAAATAGTTTTAAATATCTTAAGTATAAAATAGATTTAACCTTAATCAAAATTGTTTATTTTAATTTTTCTTGAAAAAGTTTTTTTTCAAAAAGATTAAAAAAAAAATTAATATATAAAAATTACATTCATTCTTTTGCATGTATTTCCTTTTTGAAACCCAGTATCTAGTATCTTGTAACCATTGTTACATTTTAAAAGAAAATATACATATTCTTATATCTTAAAAAATTTTCCAAAATTTTCCAAAATAAATTCAGACAATATGCAAGATACTATAAAAATTCACACATTTAATTAAAAAAAATTTTCTCAAAAAAGTTTTTTTAATCAAAGTGTGTATTAAATAATTTCTAAGATTAAAAACGGAATTTTAAAATATCCTTAAAGAAAAAATCTATAGATACAAAAATATTATTTTCTTAAATTAACGTATTTATAAGATAAAAAAAACGAACTTTACCAAAAAACTGAAAAACTTTTTATCAACACAATTTATTTAATCCAATATCCTATAGCTATACTCTAAGATACACAAAGTATATCCTTTAAAATATAATTTTATCCTTTTCTGTGTCTTTTTATTAATCCGCTTACACAATTCGATAGAAGAAAAACTGAATAAAACTGAAAAACAGTTTAGATTAAAAAAAAAAAAAAAAAACATGAAAATCCTTAAAAGAAAATTTAACACCCAAAAAATAAAAAAAATAAAAATCTTTACCTAATTATAAAATCCTCTTTCCATTCTATATATTATTAATGTAGATATACTATATAACCACCCCCACTTCTCGACACCCACCCCTTCATTCAGAAAAAAAAAAAAAAAAAAAAAAAAAATAGAATCAAAAAACACAAAACTGGATTTAATTTCTATACAAACTTAACTTAATATAATTAAAGTATGTTCTATTGTGAATATATTTCCTAATTTTCGAATTTTGTTTTTTTTTTGTCCCAATTGACATCCCATTAAATCTCATAGGAAACTAAAAAAAAATTTTTTTTTATCATCTTTCTTTTAAAACCCAATTATTTCACAATAAAACAACAATAATAATAATAAAAAAAAAAAAAAAAAAATTATCCTTAAACGGATTTATTTATACCCTTCTTATTTTCATTCTATAATACATATATACTCGTATAACTGTTTTGCATTTATAAATTTTTAGCACATTTTCAAAAAATTTTGTAAAAATGTGGCTATATAGTTTCACTCTGTCCGTCCGTCCGTCCGTCTGTCTGTCCGTATGTTTACAAAAACTTTTACATCGTTTGAAATAGAGAAAAGAAATTTTAACCACGAGTAGGTATTACAAAAAAATAATTTCGTAGAAGAATTTTTTTCTGTAGCCCCACCCGTTAGGGAGCTGCAGCCCCCCAAAGTTGGAAAAGCCCTATATTCAAATTTTTATAAAAAGAGTTCTATTAGGTGTATTTTCAATCTGAAAACGGTGAAAGATAGCTGGACTTATAAACTTTATAATTTTTTAAAAAATAAATGTTTAGAGTTGCCATACGGTACCAAAAATTTTTGGCTACACATATTTTCTAAACGGGCCAAGTTAGTGTTTTGAAATTTTGGGAGTTGTTAGATCTTCAGAAATAAGTAGAAGTCGGTTAACAAATTTTTTTTGCAGCTATAAGGGCTCGAAAATTGAATTTTGCTATCTTTAAACACCTGTAACTTGAATACCTGTTCAAATTTTTTTTTGTTAATATACAAAATTTGAAGGTCCAACATTATACTTTAACAGATGTTAAAAGATTTTCTTAAATTTAAAAGCGGTTCTTTAAATTGAAGAAAGTGTTTCTCAGTTTTATCCATTTTTGTTTAAATAGTAAAATTCTAAGTAAAATGCGAATTTTTTGTGGAACTCACAATTTAATTACTAGAACCTTAAAAAGTTGTGGGAAGAGGAGTAGTTAGGATTAGATCCATGAGAAATTGGGAAACGTTCCCCATGGAGGGGCTATTAGGACCTAGAAATTAAATAATTTACTGTTTTTATAAGTAAGTAGTAACTTAGTCACCAACATATATATTTGGTTCCGAAAAAATACTCTGTATGAAAAACTGTATTATTTTTAAAAATGTGCTTTTTTAAAAACCTTTGGTTTTTTTCATCACTTGTTTTAATATTTCTTACTTTCATTTTTAACTCAATCCCTTTTCTAATATAATTCTATCTTTGTTTTTTGTTTTTTTTTTATTCTTTTTCTTTATCGTTCCATCTCTTTCTAACACATTTAAATTTTTGTTACGTTTTTACTTTATTACAAAAAGTATTAATCTCATTTATAATCCTAAAACGTTTGCATAACCCCTTTAAAGGATATTCGAAAAAAAAAAGAAAGAAAAACAAAATTTTCTTTACGATTTATTTTGTTGTTTGTTGTTGTTGTTGTTTTTATTATTGCTGTTTAATTTCATTGAGAAGGAGGATGAATACAGTTTCATTCAAAAAGGAGTTTTGCTTTTTTATTTTGTTTTTTTCATTTTTCAATTCTAATTATCCTTTAAAACGCCAGACTTTGTCTTCATTGATATCAAATTATGTGTGTAAAATTTTTTTTTTTTTGTATTTTTAATTGTATAAATGTTTGTATATATATATGTTGTATATTTAATCAAAAAGGGAATATGAAAAATTTCGAAGATATTTAGTTCCTTGTAAAAAAACTTCAGAGAATTTTAGAGTGTGACTTATTCGAAATATTCGGAAATTTTTGCGAAAAATTATTCAAGATAATTTTTTTGAACCTAAAGTACAATTTTTTTGAGTCGATTTTTTTTTGAGGACATGAAATTATTACAACTTAAAAATGCAGTTTTATTAAATAAAATAGTTCATGATATACAAGAAATTCGGTTCGATTAATCTTAAGATACAGTAAAAATTATTATTGAAACAATCCAATTGTTTCCGATTATCTGATTATTGGAAATAGATTTGAATTAGTACTAGTATATTAAGATTTCAAATTTGATGCAACCGGTGGTGTAGTGGTTGAGACGTCCGCTTTTAAATTGAAGGGTTTAGTTTGAAGGCTGGGTTAGATCATATTATTATTAATAAAAAATTGGAAAGGCTGAACCACTCACATTGAATGTTTTGGATTACACATAAATAAATAAATTTATTAATAACTTTAAATAAAATAATGAAAGTCTAAAATCTGAGGTAAAGTCGTTTGATATAAGGTGTATATTTAATTTGCTTAAATTGAGGTTAATAAAAAAGAGAAGCACAGTATAGGAATTAACGCTTTAAAATGATTGCACTCACATAGTAAATTTTGAAAGGATGAACCCATTTATTATAACAATACGCTAACTACAACTGCTAGTTCCAGTGCCCTATTGATCAAATCAAAATTGACCCTAATCAAACAATATAGAAGTAACCAACTGGTTGGATGGTTAAGGCGTCGTTTACTAATATAGTTTATGAGTTGAATTTTAGGTTGTAAGGTTCAATTCAAATCCAGGGCAATATTTTAATAAATACTTCCTTTTTTTAAATGCATTTGAAATAAGCTTTCTCATCATGTCATAGGTCGAGCTTCCTCCCTAGTTTTTAATAATCAAGCAAAGAACTTTTTTTTAACTTTTTGTTCTGCTACTAATTGCAGAATTATGCCAACATTTAGCATCCGAAGTTCATGTAATTATAAAAAAAAAAATTGGTTAATATTAATTTTAATATCCCTTCTAAACTAAAAACTTATTTAGACTATTACTATTAAACTTACAATGAGGGGACGGATATAAATTTAGGCTACAAATTGAAACAATTAAGAATAGCAGTCGGAAGATAATTGGCATTTAATTAGAAGCACCAAAATTCTTAAAGCAAATCAGTCCTTCTAAATAGTTGCATAGAAACCAAGTCCATAATGTAGTCAACCACCAACAAATAGTAATCATTTGTAAGAATGAACCATAGTTGAATCTTAAAAAAATCTGCTGGCTCTCATGAATCACAAATAAAAAAAAAGGAATGGAAGTGGATAGAACATATCGTACCCTCCGAATAGTTTTTAATATAATATCCCAGCAATCATTGAAGAGAAGTTTATACTCTAAGCTATAGTAGAATAAACAAAGAAAAAACTTTTTATTAAAAAACCATATTTCGAACATTTAACCTGTTACCCATTTTTAATCATTCTCAAAATAAAATAATTTTATCCCTTCTTTAAACCCAATTCTTATATCAGATTAAAATGAACTTCTCTTAATTCTTCTTCTTCAAAAAAAAAAAAATGTATAAAAAATCAAATCTCCAAAAAAAAAGTTTAAAATTTTAAAATTTTTCATTCATATCAGATATCCTTTATTATTTTTCTTCCTTCTGTTAAACATTCTCAAATTATACATTACATTATATATATATATATATATATATACATATATACATATAAATTTGTATACACTATACACAATCTTCATTTTATACACTTTCAATCCCAAATATTCAAGTAATTTTATATCTCAAATTATATTAATACATACATAAATATAATTCAAATTTTTTTTTATGCCTACTAATTAAACTCAAAGGACCCTTTCAATTCTATTTTATATATCCTTGTACATATAAAAATAAAAACAACAATTTAACTTGAGATATTATGTATATATATACAATTTAAATATTTGAAACTTCTCAAGTCTCAATTTGATTCAAAAAACAAAAAAAAAATTACAAAACATGAAATAGAAACATGAATGAAAAGGACAAAATAAAAAAAAACAACAAAATAAAAATTAAACGCAATAACTTAATCCTTTTTTATATTCTCCCCCTTTTTTGCTTTATTATATGGTTTTTATTTAAAATAATCTCTAAAAATCGTTAATCCCTCCAGACACACAATATTCAATGGTGCACTTAAATAAACCTGAAAAATTAATATGCATGTTTATGTGAATGCATTGTGTATGTATTTTATTCAAAAAAAAGGATAAAAGATTTTTTTTTGAATATTAATCAAATAACATATACGCACAAAAACATTTTTCATATAGATTTGAAATATACATTATTTTACGATTATAATGATTATATTTTATACAATATCCTTGTTTTTCAAAGGACATTACATTAATTTTTTCCAATTTTTTTGGGGTTAGTTTCTATTATTACGAACTTGACTACAGAACAATATATTTATGTATATTTTTACATCTAATTTTTCAATATTTTAATGTTTGCATGTATAGGTGATATTTTTCTATAAAAAAAAAACAAAGGTTTTTAATAAAGGACATTTCCATAATTAGACAATGATCTAGTACTTAACTTTACTTAAAATTCAAGGCCTTTGAAATTAAGAAGTGTTAAGAGCTAAGCTAAAAGCCGTTAACACGCGTCCAAATTTAACTTTCTCCATTTTTGTCTATCTTTAAAAATATTCATAGATGCCTAAAGTACTGGGGGTTTAAAAATAGGAAATTTTCAAGTCCTAATTGTCCTTAAACAAGAAGACGTTTATACATTTTTTTTTATGAAACTCATTCAAATTCTTAGAGATCCATCTTCTTCAAAATGTTCAGGTTCTCCGTTCTATGTAATAAAGTTCTGAGTTGTAAAATGTTCAAAAGTTTGAAACTTTCTGTTTTGGACCTACAACCTCTAAATATCGAGCGACATGAATAAATTTTCTTAAAAATCTTATACTTATTTTCAAGGATCTAAGTTCTTTTATTTCCAAGGATCTAACTCACTAATTTCAAATTTTTTGTAATTCTTAAATCGTTTAAAAAATACAAGGGGTCCAATATTATGCAAAAATATAGATTCATGCAACAGTACATTTAAATACCATCTGGCAACCCTAAATTTGTTTAATTTATTTTAATAAGGCTTATGAAAGCAGCAGTCGTTCGGCGTTACGAGACTTGAAATACACTTTATAGAGCTATAACAAATGGAATATAGGGATATAACAAATGGAATACAAGGTATTTCCCAACTTTGGAACTTTGCAGCTCCGTAACGGGTAACGGGTGGGACTAAAAAAAAGTGTTATTTAATGAAATTATTTTATTTTTACAATATTCATCCATAGTTAAAATTTCATTCCTTTATTTAAAACGGACATTTTTTTTGTTTCTACTGCTCTTGGGAACATAGGACTTCCACTTGACACCTCCATCTCACGCAATTCCTCGCTGATATTTTAATGTCATCCCAGGAGATGTTGCATTTAGCCACTTCTTGATAAATTTTCCTGCGCCATGTGATGTTGGGACGGCCGCGTCTTCTAGTCCCTTGAGGGCTCAACTCTAATGTCATACGTGTTATGCTTTCACTAGGTTTTCAAAGCGTGTGGTCTATCTACCTCCATTTGTCCAAAACGAACATAACTATTTCAAAAGCCTGGACGGAGTGGCAAACTAAGAAAGATCAAAAATTTTCAAAATGTACTAAAAACAGGAGTTTTATTTGAAAAGGGGTGTAAATTTTATTCAATTTTTAAAATTAATCTCGCTTGTCGAAGTTATTCTAAAATAAAAAAACAACAACAACAACAAAAACTTAAAATATTAAAAGACATTTATCCGATAAGATCAAATTCATAGAGAGAATTTGCATTATTATTATCCCACTTTTTTTTCCTATAATATATTTAAAATATTCAAAAAGTTGTTTTGTTTTTTTTAAATAAATTTTTAAAACAAAAATTAAAGGGTTGTAAGTTACTTTTTATAACTGTGTATTTTTTTTTTTTGTTTGTTTTTTTTTTTTTGCTAATTTAATCTATCAGATAAATTCTGAAGAAGTTATAAATTTCTATTGCTACTTTTAGTTCTTATATTACTTTTATATTTTTACTTATAAATGTCGCCGTTGGATAAATTGAGTACTTTATTGTTGTCTTTTTTAGCCCATAAATTATCGGGATTTTTAGTTAAAAAAAAAATTGTTTCTTAAGATAATTTATAATTTTTATGATGAATTTTAAATACAAATTCAGAAAAATAAAAAAAAACATAAAATAAAAATATAAAAAAAAAAGACTTTATAAGAAAAGTGCTTTATAATTTGATTATAATTTAAGATACATATAAGTATCTTTATTTTGAATAATATTAAAATAATATGGAAATTGTATCTATTGTACTATAAGATAGGATTTAGAAAATACATTGAAAAGTTGAATTTCTGATGTAAATTGAGTAATTGTAGTGGTAATTTTTATTAATTTTTTATTTTAAAACGTTACAATGTTATTAGTTTCATATAGCTCCTAAATATATGCAATTAATATTTAGTAAAAGTAATCAAAGAAATCTGGATTGGATGAAGATAAATATTAGAATCAGCCCACCATAATTTACACTTTTTTAACAATTTTTAGACCATAGACCTGCAGTTAAAAGAAACGTAAAAGTACAATTTTTTTTTTTTTTTTTTAATTTTTTATTTTACGTGGATTGGTGGGAATCTTCGAAAGATACAAACCGCCCCGTAGCAGAAATGTATGCCGGATTCTTATCGATTAAACCGCACTCTTCCCATATTAAAACTAGTCAAACTGACTAACCATTAATTTTTTGTTATATTTGGTTTGAGTATAGGTTTTGTGTACTTTCCGTTAGGAAATCTGTACATTATACTATATTATCTAAAGGTCTTTTTCTTTTAAGCCTTTTCGTAATAATCTGATTATTTATTAAATGAGCAGTTTCAATTTTTGTATGGTCTTCTAGACAAGCTTTTTGTTTTATGGCATATCTACTTATTTCATATATAACTTTGGGAATTTGTAAATCTCTATGAATGTCACTATTACGTACATAATAGGGAGCACTTATTGTGTTACGTAGGACTTTAATCTGAAAGGTTTGTATTTTTTTTAATATGAGTTTGCTTGGCACAACCCCAAAGTTGAATGTCATATAACAAGATAGGTTTAATTACTTGTTTGTAAATTAACACTTTATTATAAATTGTTAATTTAGACTTACGCCCTAGTAGTCAGTAATTTTCTCTATATTTATTTTCAAATTCTAGTTTTTTCTTTTTAACATGTTCATTCGACTCATAGGTATTTTGCTGAATTTTCGATAGATACAAATACACCATTTAAATTTATTTGAGGTGGGTTTTTTATATTTCTATTACTAAAATTAACATGAACTGATTTACTTTCATTTAATTTTATTTTCCATTTGTTAGTCCAAAAACATATTTTTTTACTTGCTTTTTGTAATTTTCCTGTGCCTCGGTGTGCCTCAAGGCAGTATTCTAGGTCTAATTTTGTACTTGCTTTATACAATTGATTTACCAGAAGTAGAAAATGTAACTGTAGTAACATTTGCTGACGATACTGCTATATTGGCAACAGTATTGAATATTGAAGATTTATTAAAATTATTAATCGGTTCATTTGAAGCTTTTAACGGTAAGGAAATATAAAAACAGAAAATTTATTAAAAAAAGTTTATTAATATAAAGTACAATAATTCGGAAGACTGTCATATGCCTGTATTTAATTTTGTATCCAACTCTAAAATCTCTCCTAATCTAGAATCTATCTCATATACATATATAAAAATATTCTGTAAATTGCATATTAACTTGATTTTACAAAATACAGGAAATAATAATACGACAAATTAAATACAGTGTTGTGTTAGTAACCCTAAAAATGCTACTATATGCAATACTTTTAAATTTGAATATATTATAAAATAAGCTCCACATTTACCAATTCCAAATTTTAATGTATTTTTTGCATCTTGTCATTGTCATATGATTAAAATAAAATTCTTAAAAATGTTCACCTCAAATTAAGTTTTATCAAAAAACTAATTATTAAACAATATTCTATTTACAACTCATATTTTAAAATCCTGATTTAATTTTCTAATACTATTTAAGAACAAAGGAACTAAATGACCAAAATTTACTAAAAACTTTATTAAATCTATTTTTAATTTCTGTATTACAACAACAACAACAAACAAACCAAAATAAAAGTCTTTTTAATTAACCTAAAAGTAAATATTTTTTTTATATTTAAAACCAAAAAAAATTTTTCTATTTATTAGCTTTAATTTTTATTTTAATCAAAAAAAAAATAAGAAAAAAAAAAATGGTAAACCAAAATGCGATTACAAATTTCAACCAAAATCTTTCTAAAATCAACAATTTATCTGATAAAATGTTCCTTAATTAAGACTAAAAATAAATAACAAAAAAAAGAAAAAAGGACAAAAATGTAAAAGAAATGTACAAAAAAACAAAAATAAAGGATATTGAAATAAATTCTAAGGATTCGAGTAAATTGAATTTTCAATTGTCTAAGTAAAAAAAAAACAAAACAAAACTCAAGATAAAAAATTTAATTGATTGAATTATAAATTAAAAATAAAACAATTTTTTAAACTAGAGTGTGGTTTTAAAGTGACAAAATTGGAATTAATAGTATAGTTGACACCATAATATTCATTAGATAGGTCTCTAGTCTTCACATTGAAATTTTATTATAATATGTTGTAAAAAACATAGAATTGACCAGTATGCGGATCTCCTATTAATTAACATTTCATAATTAAGGACATCTTATTACAAAAGTCCTCAAAAAGGAAATTGAAAAGTTTTTTGAGATCAATGAATTAGGAGGGATTTTACAGTTGGATGCAAAATCTGACCTAGCTAACATTTCAGGTGTTAGGTTAACAAACCCGTGTATAGCATTTGTACAACAAATTTGTAAAATAAATTTCACATACAATTGCAGATTATATACATAAATATATATGAAAGTAAGGAGAAATTTGAACAAAAGCAATCTCATCGCAGCCTTCATTAATTCATCTTAATTAATCGGATCTCTGACCGGATTGTTAATCTGCTAATTCTCAGTGCAGAATATGAACAATGTACCCTGCACCTAATCTATTTATCTCTAAAATTTTTATTAAAATACTTGCAAAAAGTTTTGTCGGAACTCCATCATGAATGAACTTAAGCATCTATATTTATATTTTTTTCTCCTATTACACTCTTTTAAAAAGTAAAGAGCATTCACCAAGTCTATTTAGACTAGCCTTCAGATTCTTTAATCATTATATTAACTAAGCCGTTGATTACTCGGCTGCAGCTAATGTATAAGATTATAAATACACAAATGTAATGTGCGCTGTCTATTATCTTACACAAGAGTTGTTATTATTATATATATATATATTTTAATTAAATCTTATTTTGTATAGTACGATATAAACTATTACGATATAATTCTAGAATTTTACGATATTTGTTTTATTAGACATGATCTGGCTGGGTTTTGAACTCGAGACTTGCATAAAAAGTGTTTTTTAAGCTTTTGAATACATTTTACAAAATTCTCATACGAGGTTTAGGAGAGAAGTTTATTTTAATTAAAAAAAATATATATATAAAATTTTTTTCCAAGTCCCCATATCTTTGAAGCAACCTCGAATGGCAAACAGATCAGCCCCCAATCAAAAAAACTATAACTTCTGAATAAAAGTTTTTAAAGCGGCTTATACTAGTAGGGTAATTTATAATCGGACATTCTGTAGATATCTAGAATTGAATCTTAAAATCAAAGTTTCCCCACTGTCCACTTCTATCAAATCCATAATTCAAAACTTAACTTTGATTCCCATTATCACTTTTCAAGTAAGATAAATCCATCTTGTACCTTTTGTTTACAATTTAAATCTGAAGAACAAAATTAAATTAAAAGTACTTTTTTTTACAATAATTTTTACATCTACAATTATTCTAAAGAATCATCTCCCAGTCCAGTCTCTATACTTTCTAATCCCAAATACTCAAAAAATCAACATCTAAATCTCATCCCCATATCCATTTGCATGATTAAAAAATTTTTTCTTAACTTTTGAAAAAATAAAATAAAAAATTTAAGTGGGTTATTAACTAATCACAATACTCAATTTCTCTTTGTTGTTTTTTTTTTTTTTTTTTGACAGAAGACTTCTTTTTACATATTTACATCTCTTTCAATCTTCCACTCTCAATTCATTCTTTTTTTTTTTCAAACTGTAAATTTTTTTTAATCTGACATATTGTTAAGTTAATACATATAAAAAAAATAGAGTCACCATAGTTACATTTAACTTCGATCACATGCTTTATTAAGTAAATCAAATAATTGCCATTTTTAAATTACAGATCTCCAGATTATCAAAGAACTTTAAAATATACATATTTTAGATTTATATATAATATATATATATACACATTTTAGATTTAAAAGGTTATATAGAGTAAAGTACATAGAGATATATGGTTTTATATGAACTACATTATATTCTTGTCCTATTCTAATTATCAAGATTTAAATCTATATACAGGAGTAAAATCTAAGTAATGATTTGCATTTTTGTTTTTTTTTTTTTGTAAGGATTTTTGCATTTTATTTTAATGTACAAAAAAAAAAACAACAACAAGAAAAGTGAGGGAAAAAAACCAAGGGTTTTTAAAAAGCACATTTTCAAAATTATATACGGTTTCTTACTGATTATTTCATCATTTATTTTTATAAAAATATATATAAAAATAAATGATAATATTAATTTAGTTATTTCATTAATTTATTAATTATATGACTAATAGGTAAATAATTCGAATATAACCCCAATGCACTCAAGGAAACCTGTTAATAAGTGCGGAAAATAATGTTGCGGCTTTATTGTTAACGCTTAATTTTGGAAAAAACTTACACTGATGAATAAGTTATTGTTTTATAAGAACATAAAAATTTTAATTTAGAAGACCTAGTAGCCCTTCAATGGGGAAGGTTCCCAAATTTTTGATGGATCTGCTCACCCCACTCCTGTCTTCACCCTTCAATTTTTTTCGGTTCTAGGAAATCAATTTTGAACTCCAACAAAATTTGGAATTTTACCTAGAATATTATTATTTAACCAAAGGATTAAGACTTAAAAACAATTTCTTAAATTTAAAGAGACCCTTTCAAATTTAAGAAAAACCTTTAACGTAAATTTTGCATATTTGTAAAAAAAAATTTGAACAGGTGTTAAAGTTACAGGTGGTTGAAACTATCAAAATTTCAATTTTCGGGCCCTTATAGCTCCCAAACAGGGGGCATGACAAAAAAATTTTGTTCACTAACTCTTACTTATTTCTAAGGATCTAACTTCTCCCAAATTTTCATTTCAAGTCTCCAGATTTAGGCGTTCCGAAGTTATGAGGGATCAAAAATTTGGTAAAACTTAGTTTTGAATAACGGTAAATTTTAGTACCGTATGGTAACCTTATACAATTGGTTTTTAAAAATTTGTAAAGCTTATAAAAACACCTGTCTGTTACCGTTTTCAGGTTGGAAATATACTTTATAGAACTTTAATTATAACTGTTTAAATATGGGACTTTTTTCGACTTTGTGGGGCTGTAGCTCCGTCTAACATTAAATTATTTTTATTGCAATATCTACCCATTTCTGATATTTTTTAGTCAGCCGCAGGTAAAAAGGGACGGACGGACGGACGGACGGAGTGAAGCTATATAGACACTTTTTACAAAATTTTTTGAAAATGTGCTAAAAAGAAAAAGAAAAAAAAATACAAAAAGGATATTAAAAGGATATCAAAATAAAACAAAAGAAAATGTATATAGAAAAAAACCTTTGATTAACATTTCTATTTATAATGTCCCTTTTTTATTTTTCTCATTTTTTTTTTTTTTTTTTTTTGTCTTTGAAACAAGTTACAGGGAAATCTAGTTAAGAAAAATGTAAATTAACATACTTATTCTTTGGTTAAAATAATAAACAAAATTTAAATAAAAATAAAAAAAAAATGAATTGACTGTAATATTGATTGAATGACTTACTAAATATGTACTTTAGATTTTATTGAATAAAAATTAAATAAAAATAATAAAAAGATTTTACATCTTGATTAATTTTAATACGATTAAAAAATACACACAGACGTATATAGGTAAAATCGTATCTATTGGAAATAGATATTTATGTAAAAATGTTAATGTAAAATATAAATTTATTTCTCAGGGTTATAATATTAAAGAATAAAAAGTTTGATCAGAGTCAGTGTTGAAAACTGTAATAAAAGAAGAATTACTTAGTTAATACGGTAAAATATCCAATTTTTTTAGGTGCATCCTACACTTGTTTCTAGTTGTTGTTTTATATGAGGGTTACCATATGCCATCCTAATATCTAGTCTTTCCAATCCGTTATGCATTCCACTTCCAATACTTTCTATTAACTTATATAAGTAATATTATTTATTTTATTTATGTTATATCTTTTATATTCAAATTATATTTGGTTACCATGGAGATTTTGTAAAAAAAAATTTATTTTTGAATATTTTATTTTTAATTAAATATTTTGTACCCGCCCTTCCTCGATTAATAAACGAAATGTATAGCCTACTAAACTACCGAGGCCTCTCCATCTTACACTTAAATATAATTTAATAAAGATAAGCTAAGAAAGCCATTTGGTTGATTTTTTGATTTTATAATTATAAGCCTTAGGTGAAAAGTTATTCGTTCAGTAGTTGCGGAGGAATTTGGTAAAAAAAATAGTTGCGAAAAACAGAATATCATTCGATTGCAATCCCAGAACATTTTTGTTAAATAAATTTAATTAATATGAGAAATTTTAATTTCATATTTGAAACTTGAGACCAGAATTAAAATTTACTATACAGTCAATCTTTCGAATCAGTAGATATTACGATACTCAGTATATCTTGTTTAAAGTTTTACTTTTATTGAAATTGAATGAATTTTATTGAAATTGAAAATTTTATTGAATGAATTATAAAGTTTGAAGTTTTCATCACTGATCAACTTCGTTGTTCTATTTCTTAGACACATATCGGACACTTCTGAGACACTCTCTTTAATTTATTCATCACTGATCAAAATAATTGTTTTATAGCTAAGACACTTAAGGGACACTTATGGGACATTCTCTTTAGTTTACCCATCACTGATCACAATAATTGTTTTATTGCTTAGACACATAGGGGACACTTATGGGGCACTTTCTTTAATTTATTCATTTAAGAAATGTATTAGAGTGATTTCTAAAAAAATTTGTTGGTATAAATGTAGACCTTAGATATTTTATTTGTGTTTCACAGGCAAACTTCTAGCCTTAACAATTTTGACATTGTAGGAGATTTTATAAAATTCTAAAAGTTAATATTGAATTGATTAATTATTGATTAGAACCCCTGGTGGGGCATAGGGGTTCAAATATATTAAAACAATGTTATCTATTTCAAAGAGTTCTCCATCCTGAGTGATTTTTGTACTTTAGTTGATCCATAGCTATATGACTCTATACTTTTGAAGAAGTACATCCTTTGATGGATTAAATCAGAATCTAAGCCTTTTCTATTATAACTTCAAATCCACACCATATACATACACATATATATACATTCCGAAGAATAATCGCGGTTTATATATGACTAATTCAGTGAACTAATATCATCTATACTATAAGATACTTAAGTTTTAAATAAATTTATTTTGTGATTGTTTCTTTTTTTTTTAATTTAATTTTTGAAAAATTTAATCATAATATTATGGCTATTAATTGTTTTTCCTGATAATACAATCATTTAAAAAAAAAAAAAAAAGTTTAATTAAAAAAAAAAATATAAAATTAATTAAGAAAAAAAAAAAAAAGGAACTATATACCGAAACAACTTTAGTCATATAAGACTAATCTATATTACAAAAGTAATTTATTTAGAATTTATTATGAGTACCTTTATATATAATTAAAAATTTTTAAATTGCAATTATAACACCTGATAAGGTAAAAATGATTTTTTTATTTTTTTTTTTAATTATAACCGGTTCCAATAATTTTAACCTAGAAATTAAAATTTTTTTTTTTTTTTTATATTTTATTCCCATATAAATACAAAATATAAAGGTAAGATATATAAGTTTCATGTTATTTTATTTTATTTTTTTCTACTAATCTCATATAGTAAAATTATATAATATATATATATATATATATATATATTATGCAGAAGTATATATATATATTTATATATAAAAATAAAAAAAAAATTTCCACGACTTTGAATTATATCTCATTAAATGCCTGAAAACTAATATTGATATTTCATATATCTGAGAAATTTATTTTGAACAGGGTTACCAGATTGTTATAATTCGTTTGAATTTATAAGGACAAACAAAATGTGATATTAATTGTAAAAATGTAAATGTAAAAAGGAACATAAAAAAATTCTTTAAAGAAAATTAATTTGGCAGTTTGATTTTATCTATGGATGGCGATACGATACTTGGATTTAAAAAGGTATACGTTAAAGTTTTTAGAGTAAATTCAATATTCTAGAATTAAAGTAATTATTAAGTAATTAGACGATAATAAGACCTAATTTTGGAAAAATAAGATAAGAAATTTGGATGCTTAATCTGCCCAAAAATAGAGATCTACTTACTCCAAAGGCTTTCACCAACTTAAATCCAAAAAACTCTTAAACTAAGAACACCCCTTAACTACCCGAATAAGAAAAGAACCCTTTTGCTAATAAAATGTTAGCATATTCATTAGCATATTAAATGTTAGTTTAGTAAATCTTATATACTGAATATTATAATTTCTATATAGTTCTTAATACAAAATTGATTTATTATTTGCATCCACTAAAACAATATGATAGCATTGAATTTTTGAAAGAATCTCGCAATAATTTTCAAAATTTGATCTACTTATTCTTAAAATATTTTAAAAAATTTCTCTCATCTGGTAATCTTGAATTTTTTTTTTTTTTTTTTTGTTTAAATATTTAATCAGTGACGACTACAGTATTTAATACATATATGCATATGTATTTTTTTTTTACATTTGTAATATTGGATATTAAAATCATGATGATCGTATATATTAAGTACTTGTACTTATCTTTCTCAACAATTATTATTTACTATTTACTATTTCTTTATTGACTTTATAAATCACGTATTAAAAAATTAAAAAAAATAAATTCAGAATAAAACTAACGACACCGCACACTCATCTCATATTTATGTATGTAAAATTGTATATATTGATATATTAGCTAAAATATAAAATAAAAAAAAATTGCAATCAAATCAAGTGTTACTCAAATATTTAAAATGGCAACAAAAAAAAAAAAAAAACCATAATTCACGATTTAATTATTATATTAAGAATTAAATAAATATTTAAACTTTTGATTAAATAAATTAAAAAAAAAAAAAAATAGAAAAAAATTTCTAGAAATATATTTATATATATTATACCTAGTTGATTAGATTGAATCATTAATATAATTTAATTTGATTTATAAACCGTACCTATGAGTTTGGTATGGAATAACCACTGAATATTCATGAGAATTTTTATGCAATTCTATGGGAAATTCATTCAATTATCACATGTTGTTAAGAATGGGTTTCGTTTTTTTTAAATCCAACTTTAATATAACTTTATCTTTTATTTAATGTAGAAATTGACACGTTTCAAAATCAAAAATATATATATACATAAATATTATTTATAAATATATATTAAATAAATAAATTATATTTTTTATACTATTTTTAGATATTCTGGATATTTCTTATATCAAATTTATCTATACATATATTTCATAATGAACTTGAACTTGTTAATCGTTTTTTATTTAGAATCATGTGAATGTATCAATAATAAAATAATTGTAAAGTACTAATGTTGAATTCTTAATACATGAACCCCTTTTTTTACACATCGCCTATGGACATAAAAACCATGTATTACAAATGTACTGAAGTGATGTACTGAATGTACTGAATCATATGTATAGTGAGCAAGGCTTTATAAAAGTTAGAAAGTAATAATTGATATAAGATTAAACAGATGAGTGGCACAGTGATTAGAGTGAAGATCTTTCATGCGAAAGGCCCAGTAAAAGTGAAAAAAAAACAACTTTTATGTAGGTTTTGTCTTGACTCAGCTTACGTTCGCTATTGGATTCAAATTAATGATTTAATCAATAATTATTAATTATTATATATCTTTAATAAAAAATACATTAATATAACAATATAGCATAAATTCAAATTGTAAAAAAATAATTAAATTAAATAATAAAACTCACAGATATAAAATATCATATAACTCAAATAATCAAGTCAGGCAACTTATAATAGTGAACAATTAGAGCAAAACAACAGAATGACGGAAGGTCAATTGAAAGAAGAACTTTTTCTAATTAAGAACTATTTCTAATTTAATAACATACGTTACATTTTGTATTACATAGGCTATGCTTCGATTCTAGTAATAGATGTACAAAAAAAAAACTTATATGTTGTTTTATCTCAAAAATTTGAAGATGAATGAGTTATTTAGTCTACCCTTTGTATGTATTGAATTTGATAAAATTTTGGGGTCGTTAGTTCAAATCAGTTCTAGGTGAAATGTTTTTTTAAATTTCAATTAATATATTTTTTTATTTAATACTTACTTTTTAAAATTAAATTCGATAAATTTGTGTGTTAATAAAGGATGTGAAATTTTTCAATAGATTTATTTTGTTTCAATAATGATCCATTTCTCTATCTATTAATTTTTTGTATACATATTTTAAAAAAAATGTTGCTAAGCTATATTGTTTTACAAACTTTGTTTAGATTCAAATCGAAATATTGGTTGCTAACATTTTATAACTCAACACCCTTAATCATATACCTATTTATATGTACATAAAATCGTATTAAATGTTGAGTTTTGAGCTGAGTTTTGCATTATCAAATGCAAATTATAAATTTTATTTTTTGATTTATTTTATTATACCTAATTAAGTTAAAAAAGATATATTTTGTTTGATTTCAATACTGCATTTCATTTGGCTTTGTTTCAGAGATAAAGGAAACTTTGAAATTACTTTGATTACATTGTTTGGTTTATTTAAAGCAAAGCAAGCAATTCAAAAAAGCATACATTGGTCGTTCTCCATTATTTCAGATTTTATTTCAGGGATGAAAGTAACTTTGAAATTGCTTTGGTTACTTTGCTTAGTTTATTTGGTAAGCCTACATTATTTCTATACCATTTCAGTATTGCACTGAAATTAATGAAGATTTACAACAGGAATGATCCAGTAAAGTATAGTCTCGATTTTTAATACCAAAATGTTTTATTATTTATTTAAAACTAAAATGAACTAATTCATAAACTAATAAATAAATTTAATTTCATAAATTTGATAATTTTGATTATTTTATTTTCTTAAATAAAACACATTCAACAAAGCATTAATATTTTATATTTTTATAATTGAACACACCCAACAAAACATATTTAATGGAATGCGTTTGTTACACCTCATTTCCTAGCTAGACAATTTTATTAATAGGTAATAATAATAATAAAAGCCAAACTGCTGCTAATTAGCGCGTGTTCTAATATTATGTTAAATGTTATTTAGATTATAGGTAGGTACTAAAAAACAAAAACTATTAAAATGTTAATTCAAATTTTCTTTAGGTAACATATATAAAATTTAATAAAATGCTAGAAACTGCTGCTAATTCACTTGTACTTCTTATCATTTAACACTTAGCAAAAAATAATTAAGTACCCAAGTGGTCGAATTATTATAGGGTTACGAAATATATTAATTTTTAGGTTGTAAATTTTTTTTTTTTTTTGTAAATGCGTTTAAATCAATAAAACATTGTTTTTTTTATTAGGATTCTTATTGATTTAGAAAAACAAAATTTTGGCTTTTACACTTAGAACTGTCGAACGAAACAGTACTTCATCCCAGTTTATTTTATATTTTCAAATTAAAACCATCATTAACTTATGTTTCAATTAAAAACTGAACTTTGAAAATTATGATAAATAATATTTTTAAATATTTTATTTTAAATATTTTCTAAATCTCTCCAAAGATTGTAGTGATATTTAAAAATGAAGATTTAAGATAGATACCTTTTTATGTTATTTTAGGTTTTCAAATCGAAATTTGAAAAAATTTTAGGTTTTTTATTCTTATAAATTAATTTAATAATGATATATCTATATTCAATATGCATACAAAATCATACTATAATTATTTAAATCGGTTTTTATCAGCTTAGCATACAATATACGAAAATCTTTACATAATGTCTTCATTAATTTAAAAAAAAAAAAACAAAAATACATATTAAATGAAAATCTAATACATAATTTATTATTTAAAAATTTTACAATATTATTTATATATTAAAAAAAAAATAAAAAACTAAAATTAAACAACTTAAAACGCCCATTTTTGAAAAATTTAATTTTTTTTGTTAAAACTGAAAAGCAAAAAATATAGAAAACCACATCCATATTTAATCTATAGATTTTTTTTTTCTTTTTTTGTTTTTTTTTTGTATCTTAAGGTTTAATAACACATATTGACCTCTTAAAATATAAAAAAAAAAAACCAATCATAATACAAAAAGTTAAAAAAGACGAAATTTTGTAAAAGATTATAAGTATTATAACAAACAAAAATGGTGACTATATTCACATATTTATAATGATTTATTTTAAGCTTTTCTATAAATCCTATTACCATTTATGTAAAAAATAACAAAAAACAACAAATAATATATGGTTTAACATATTTGTTAATCAGTTAACATTTGGAAATCCTCCCAAAAAAAAAAAAAAAAACACAAAACCTATTTTTAATCTACTACCTATTAATTCACTAAAAAAAAAAATATAAAAAATATCTACTAGTTTTTTTTTTGTATCTTTCAGATTAAAATAATAAAACTCTGAATATGTTTAAAAAAATAAAAAATCGTCATCATCATCATTTTATAACAACAACAACAAAACTAGTAATAACGAATAAAATTTAATATTTAAATTAATATTTCCATACACATATAATATATATAAATAAATATATAGACAATATAATCATTTTATTATTCACATATATAGGTATATAAAAAAAAAATTATACAAATACACCTGTATTTTTACCTGTATCTGGCATTGGTCTGGTCATTATTTGTATATATTATATATATATATATATATATTATTTAATATTATAATATATATCATATACTATATTCATCGTGTATAAGTATCTACAGATTTATTTGATTATGTTGTTGTTGTTGTTGTTGTCTACGTCTGTCTCATAAATGGTCAATAAGCTTAAAAAGATTTATCCAATGGATTTTAATATATAGATATCTTGTTGTTGTTGTTTTTTTACTTTTAATTTTTTTTTTTTAACTTTATAATTTAGGAACTGCTTATATGTAAATATATAAAAATATATAAATTTTTTTTTGTATTAGTATATATATTATGTTATTATTAAATAAATTTATATGCATATTTGTGTATTATTAGTTTATAATTTATATGTGTATATATATATATTTAAACTAAGTTTTTACAGTCTATAGTAAGAGTTAATTTTCTCTTGATTTATATTTAAAAAAAAAGTTTGAGTAAATTGACCCCTTCATATTTGTAAATTCAAAAAATTGTATCTAAAGTATCTATAAAAGATTTTCTAAATCTTCAGTATTATAGATTGAAGTTTTTGATTTTGAATTTTTTTTTTTTTTTTTTTTATCTATAAAAGATAATGTAATAAACAGTATTTAATATTTTATTTTATTTATAATCTTTCTAAAGTAGATTTACCTATACTGAAAAATTTTATTTAAAATATAAAATTTTAAATTGTATAATTTGTAAAAGATACTTTTTATTTTGAAATACATATATACATATATGAAATCCTGATTATGTTACAAAGATTTTTAAAATTAATAAAATAATGTAATTATATAGGTATATAAAAAAAAAAAATATAGGTATACATGTACTTAATATTTCAATTCAATTTTTAAAATTTTTTAAATTATAATTCAAATTAAAACTTTTATATTACATAAGAACCTATTAGATACAATTTTTAATAAATAGATAGGTTTTTTTTTTTTAATTCTGTAGATACATTGTCAATTAATAATCCAACATTTTTTTTGGAATTCTTTAAAATTGCTGCTTTAATTATTAAATTTGTTTTTAATAAAATATTTTCCAATAAGAATCTATTATTAGTATAGTACCAATTTGCCAATTGCCTATTTCCGCCCTATGCTCTGACAGGAGTGGGATTTATTGAAAATACGTGTATTGTAGAGTTTATAGTTGTATCTGTAATTTAATTTTTACTTGTAATTGTAATTCTCTAATTATTATTCGTGTTTTGAAATAAATGTAAAGGAAGAAAAAAAAAAAAAAAATACCAATTGCCTAAATTGTATTATTTAATCAAATATCTTATTGAATTTATTGGTATTCAGTTTTATTCAGTTTAAGTTTAAAACCAAAAAATATTTTTAATTTTTAAAGAAAATTCTTTAATTATTCAATTTTCTAATAAAAACTGTTGTTTATATTAAGGCATCCCCCGAACAGCCGAAACCTTATTACATTTTAACATTCAAAACGAGTGCAATATCTCCAGAATTCATAACGGATAAAATTAATACAATAGACAAAGATAAATTTCAACAGCTGGGTGCACAGTGGTTGAGTGTCGACCTTTCATTCGAAAGGCCCGGGTTCGAATCCTAGTGAAAGTGAAAAAACTTTTCTGGTTTTCGATTCGACTCAGCTACTATTCGCCATTGGGTTCAAAATAATGGTATAATTAATAATTATATATATCTTCAATAAAAAATACATAGGTATTTAAAAATATAAACAAATGCAAAATATAAACAAATAATTTAATTAAATAATATAACTCACAGATATAGAATACCATATAACTCAAATACAAAATACTATAATATAAACAAAAAATAGAATTGTAACTATTGAAAATCTAAGACATTTCTACATGTTGTAAGGTCTAGTACTACCTCATGTTTAAATTGTATGTAATTCAATAAGACCAATTCTAATAACCCGAATATAATATGACCGCCCGTTCCAACATGTACCTATGGTATAAACAGGCTTATTAGCCTAACAGTTGAACAGTTAGCGTTTAAAAAAAAGAAGAAGACAAATATCAGTAATACCTACCTATATTACTATATTTAATCTCAAATCCACAGATAATTATCCTCCATTAAATTCTTATCTTTCAACAAAATATATATGTACATTACATACATACATAATATTCCTACAAAAAAATTTAAATTAAAAAAGCAAACAAAAAATTTTTAATAAATTCCTTTAAAAAATAAAAAAAAAAAAGTTTCGTCCTATCTTTTAATTTTAAACACCTCCCTCGTATTCTTAACATTTCAGGTATTACAATACCTGGTTTTTTTTTTTACTTTTTATTTAAAATGCATTAAAAAAAGTTGCATTCTTTACTCAAAATATTTTTCTTAACTCTTAAATTAAATTTTCATAATATTACAATCCAACTATATATAAGTATGTATTATCAAATACTCCTATGTATTAGTATTACAATGTGATATTAAGAAAACCACATAATTATCATTTTAACCAAAACTATAGGTACCTACAATCTTCTTTTTTTATTTAAGTTAAAATTTTGTTGTTGTTTTTCTTACCTCATAGACATCAGTTTCTCTACTCTATCTTAATATTTAAAAAAAAACATACCACAATAGGTCTTTAATATAAATATATATATATATATATCTCATACATAAATAAATATATATACTTACATTAAACACATGATAAATTAAAATAAATAATAAGAAATATAATATCCACAACAAGTGTCATATCAAACAAATTGTTTGATAATCTTTCAAACTCAATCCAACAAAATGTTAAAAAAAAAAAAATAACTACATATATATATATTATAATTTACCTTATAGGTAATAAATATACCTATATGTATTAAGTTTAATTTATATAATACAATATACAATTGCGTTTGTATATTTTTTTTAATTTTTAAAACAAAATACAAAAACAAATTGAATTTTATTCAAAAATCATTTACACACAAACCAACAAACGCATTTATATAAGGTGAGGATATTAAAGTACAGTATAGGGAAAAATAAAATACAGGAGTTAATCCTCTTATTTTTTTTTTGTTTGTTTTTTTTGTATTTCATTTGTATTGTTGTTGTGTTTTTCTCTTTATTTTTTATTGTCAACAATTTTTACATGCAATATGTAATAAAATTAATGTAAATATTGAACTCAAATTTTCTTTCAACATTTTCCTCTTTTAAAACTGAATTCTCTCCCTTAACTGTCAGTTTATTCAATTTGTTGTTGTTTTTTGTAGTTGTATTAAAGTTTTTGTTGTTTGTTTATCCAAAAACCGTATTAAGAAAATTGAGAAAATTTTTTTGTGTGAGATGAGAAACGGATTTTGAAAAACCAAATAAAATCTCTCTAAATTAGTAAATTCTCTCAGTTCATATTATAATAACATATCTCTTTTTTTTTTATTTATTTTAAGCCACCTATACTAATACAATTGAATATTTAATATTTTATAAAGAGTACAGTAGTCTGTAGACTGTAATACACTTTATAAAGAATGATTTCGGCTTTTGTATGATAATACAATAATGTTTTAAAGGGGTTTTTTTTTTGTATATTTATTTTTCATTTTTAATTTTTCCTTTATTTTTTGTTTTTGTTGTTTTTTGAGATTTAATATTTATATAGGCGTATATAATATTGGATAAGAGTAATTTTATGCTTTAGTATCGTCAATGGTGTTGGTTAGAACAGTTACAAATTAAAGTGAAGACGAATTTAAAAAAAAAAAAAACAAATTTTATTTATTTGTATTTTAAAGGAAAATTGGTTTTTCTTTTTACATATTAGGAAAATCAAATTAAAAATTTTGAAATTCAAAATAAATAAAATAATTTGAATTAAAAGTTTTCCAACCAACTTTTCGTCACAGTAAAATTTTAAATAAAAAATAACTGGTGATAGTTTAGTTTTTTTTTTAATATGAAAATGATCAAGTAAATTAATTAAATGAAGGAAATTGTGGTTTTTTTTAATGAAATAAGATTGAATTTAAAAATATGATATAATTTAAAAAAAAACAAAATAATTAATTAATATATTAATTACATAAATTTAAAAAAAAAAGAAATAAATAAATATAAAAACAAAATTAAAAAAAAAAAATTTAAAATAAAAAAAATATGACTACCAAAGATTTAGAAGAAAATGCACAAAAAATTAAAAAAGATCCAAATATATTAATTGTTAAAAATAATGATAATGAAGATATTGTTGATACAAAAACAACAACAACAACAACAACTACAAATAAATATCATAAAACATTTAATAATATTAATAGTAATAATCATAATAATAATAGTAATAATATTAATATTAATAGTAATTATATTAACGGTAGTAATAATTCAAATAATAGTGATCATATTAATGATTCAGATGAAATGTTAAGTTTATCAGATCATGATAATAAAGCCGATTCGGATAGTCAAAATAGTACTAGTATACATAATAAAGAAGGTAATAATCAAAATTTTTTTTTTTTTAATTATAATTTATTAGAAATGTGCCGTGATATAAAGTCATATGTTATAAAGCCTTAATGGCATTATGACTCTTTCGAGTGTCTCATAAAACCATAATTGCGAAATTTTTGAATATGACTTTAAATCACACTATGGCTTTATCGGATATGGCGTTATATCATGGCACCTTTAGAAATAAGTTAGATACTTAAAATTATTAATTAAATTTAATAAAAAATATATATATTATAGTTTGTTTTAAATAGTAGGTAATAAAATCGAATTAAAAAATACTTATTTTCTGAATTTTTCAGTAAAAAAATATCTTACAATTATTTTGATGAAACAAAACCTATAACTTAGAATAAATTAAAGTTTAAAATAATATATTAATTAATTTTATTAGTATAATGTAATATGATACTAATTATTTAAATTAAAATAATCAAGTGTTAGTTTTTAGTAATGTGGGTCGAATGCAAAAAATTGAGGTAAAATTCATAACTCACCTTTTGAAATAATTAGGCTTAAACTCATTATTTTGTTTGAAAGTATTTAATAATTTGAGTTCAAGCTCAGTTTTATCCATTCGACCTAGTATTACCTTTAATAGGGTTGGTGACTAAATCCATAAACCGAAATCCAGAAATAAAAAAATCCATAAATTTAAAATTCAAATTGTGACAAGATACCAAACTGTATTAAAAGAACTATATTGCTCTTTTCCTTAATATTCTGGAAAAGGGCATTTTTATTTTGTCTGTTAGCCGTTGTGAATTTTTTTTTTTTTTTTTTTTGGCAAAAGTTATTAAATAAAAGTTATTTTTGATAAAAGTTATGAATTTTATTTTTTGTGGATTTAGTCATCACCCACTTTAATAACTAAAAGAAAATCATTTTTATCTTAAAATAAAATATTACATACTTTGTGATATTAAATTATTTAAACACGATTTAATTTGTTTTATATAATACAAGAGATATATATACTTGCATATAATTTGTTTTAAAGAATGTTCTGATTTAATATTAAAATTAAAAAATTAATTTATTGAACCTAATACAGGTGCAAAATATTGTTTATACATAGGTAACTTCTTTTATCACATATTCGATTAATAAAATATTAATAAAATTCAATCAAATACTAAAATTAAGCTTCAAACTTGAATGGTTATAGTCAAACTTAATATTAAAAATAAAAAAATTAATTATAAGTTAAATTTATTAAAAAGTTTAGAAAATTTAAAATAAAAAAAGTTTTAAATTAAAAATTAGTTATACTTAGGTATATGCACCTTAAAGGTAAATTTTTATTTTAACATTACTCTTAAAATAAAAATTATAAATCTGAGATTATTAGGTTAATTAGATATTTTTAATTTTAAGCATCAGATTTGTTTTACTAATTATTTTACAATATACTAACTAATAATATTAAATATATACTAAAAGTACCTATATATATTAACTCTAGTTAAGTATATATATATAAATATATATATACAGATTACATATAATTAAATGAATAAAGAAATTATTTGCTTATAAATTCTTAAAAATAAGTTCAAATCGAAATATTATCAACTCCAGTTTTAGTACCAAGCACTCACCTTTGATTCTCTAAATAAATAAAAAACAGAGTAGTTTCCATTTTAAATACTAAATTTTTATACTAAAATTTATGTATTTAAATTACAAATACTAGTATTTCGTCTAACCGACATTCATACTTCTTTAGTTCTATACTGCAGTGCTAAGGAAAAAAGTCGTAAGCGCCAAAAGTGAATTTTCAGGTCAATGGAATATTTGGCATCACATAAATGTCTCACAACTTTGTACTAAAAAAAAAAATGTCACATATCTCGTTGCAAATTCAGTGAAATGAATTTTGTTAATATATTTTTAATTTCGTTCATTTTAAATAAACTTTAATAACTTAATAAATCTAGTATTGTTTAGCAAAAAAGTCGAATATCCAAATGAACGCCTAATATTATCTTATCTCTAGTAAGTTCAAAAAAAATTGTTTTTCAAAAATTCAAAAAAAAATTCAACAAAGCGATGGGCGAATATTTAAACACTAAAAATTAAATTAACTAAAACCAAAAAATTTTAGAAACGACTTTCTTTCTTAGGACGGCAGTATAATACTCTCAATTCACCTTGCTTCTATTCAACTCGGTTAGTCGAACAATTAGCACTTAATAGAGAATATACATATATATATGTAAAGATGTTTGTAATTGTAAATGATTTTATATGTTTTTACCCTTTGATTCTAAAATAGCCTTTTTTATTTGAATTAATAACACAATATTGTTCTTATTAAATTAATGATGATTTTTAATAGTTTTAAAATGTGAAATATATAATAATTAATATTAGTAATAGTTTTATAATTTATATAAAAATAAAATTAATGATTAATGATTATTTGAGTAATGATAAAAATGATATATTTAAGTAAATGATTCTTTTATAAATAATTCTTTTAGTTTAATTCAAATTATGTATTTTTTAATAATAACTTTAATTAATTCTTTTACTTATAAATTATTCTTTTAACAAAAATTTACTTTCCACTTTTTAAATTAACTTCGTTCACGGCCACGGTTTCTTCGAGAAGAGAAAAGAAAGTTAAAAATTATAAAAAATTAAAATGTGTTTAACAGCTGATTACTCCTATGACAAGTGCGTACCAATAAACTGACCAACATGTTAATTGTTACCAACGTACTTAAATCTACTGGCAGAATCCATCTCATTTCCACATGATTAAATCTTTCATGAGTGTAGTGCGCGTACTTGAGTGTAGTGCGCGTACTTGAGTCTCGGACACCCTGTATATATACATACTTTGAATGTTTATTGTAACAAGGATTACAAAGATTACTATATATAGTTATACCTATTAATATAAATAATTTTTATCATTTTTAATAAAATAAAATTAAATAATTGTTTTTATATAATCATACTCGTATAATAATTTTTTTAAAAATTATCTAAATTTTAATAATATAATAGGTATATTTAGTATATATTTGTAACAATATTTTAAACTTATTTTTTTTTTAAATAATCTCTTAAATTAAAGGACTTATCAATATTATATAATTGATTAGTTATTAGTAGATATATATACATATTATAATAAATATCCTAATATATTAATATAATATTATTATTCATATATCGTATATATAATATATTTCTTTCAAATATCTAAATTCAAATTTATGTATATATATATATATACATATATATATATACTTAATATTTTGGCTTAATTCTTTTTTTTATATTCAATTTTTCCTTTGATGAATCTTTTTAAAAAGAATTAATAAACTCGAAATATTATATTATTATTATTATTATTATATTCATATTTTATTTTTTGTTTTTTTTTTAATCCGTTTAAAATTTATTCTACTTTGTTTTTTATTCTCTTTATAGCTCTTTTTGTTTTATTATTTGGTATTTTTTTTTTAATTTTTAATTTGGTCTGAATTAAACTAATTTTTTAATATCGAAATACGAGAAATTGTGCAGAATTAAAATAAAAAATCAAATCTATAAAAATCATATTTATAGATTCATAATAATAATAAAAACAAAAATATAAATTTAAGTTAAATTCAAAAAAATTAAAAAATAACTTAAACAGAATTAATATATAAGAATAAAAATATAAAAAAATAATAATAACAGCAACAACAATAATAATAATAAGTATAAAACTGAAATAACTCCAAATCGCCTTAAAACTAATATTAAAACCGATTAAAAATAATCTCTTTAGGGATTATGAGTAATCATTAATATAAAAAAAAAATAAAATAACTTTGATTACTATATATATACATATTTATAAGTACTAAAATATACATATTGAATAAATATATATATATATATTTACATAGAAATAAAATATGAAATTCAAAAAAAAAAAATTGATTTTGAATAAATCAATGACGCAAATAATCTCTTAAGGAATTATAAACATTAAAAACCCCAGTAAAAACATACAAAAAAAAAAAATAAAAAAAAAAAAAAAAAGTCAAAAAAAAAAACAAAAAAAAAAAAGCAAAAATATGAATTAATCGCCTTTAATCAATTTTGATTAATTAATATACAGAACAAGTTATTATTATTATTATTTTTATTTTACTATCTCTTCTTTTTTTTTGTTGTTTTTGTTTTTTATGTTTTTTTTTTTTTATATATATATATATATGTTTGTATATTTATAATTTGAGCATAAAATGAAAATTATATTAAAAAAAATCTAAAGACATTCAAAAAATTTATTATATTAAAAAAAAAATCTAAAGATAAAAGTTCAAAAAAAAAAAAAACTGTTAAAGATGAGTTTAGTGATTTAATTTTCATTTTATATACAAGTACAAGTATATATTTATATATGTATACTCAATTTTAATGAAGATATAAAATTATTTAATTATTTCCCAATTTATATTTAAAAAAAAAAAAAAAAACAATAAATAAAATTTTAAAAAGATTAAGGTTTGATTTTAAAAGACATTTACATATGTAATAATTATATATATATTTATATATATAGCAGATAGTAGATATTCAATGCAGATTTCATTTAAAAAGTATATACCTACTTGTATACTTACTAACATTTTGTAATAACAGATTACATTTTAGAATATATACA
Source organism: Dolichopus griseipennis (assembly GCA_963082915.1). Lineage (NCBI taxonomy): Eukaryota > Metazoa > Arthropoda > Insecta > Diptera > Dolichopodidae > Dolichopus > Dolichopus griseipennis. The sequence goes on from OY720442.1 coordinate 132,636,128, forward strand.
TTATAACAGATTACATGTATATATAGAATATATTATTATTAATATATCGTTAAAATTTGTAATATATATATTAATATATGTATATATCATATATTAAATATATTAAGTTAGTACGAATTAAAATGCAAAATTGTAATAAAAAGATTAATAAAACTAATAATTAAAATAAAATATTTTATATATTATAAAACATCAATTAGAAATGGATTTTAAGAAGAACTTACAAAAAAAAAATAAAAATTAATAAATTAATAAAATCGTATTTAGAAAATAACATTTTATATGATTAATTTAGGTATAAAGTTATTATTAATTTTTAAAATTGAAAATGTATATCTTATAGTCTTTATTATTTACAATACGAATATAGGTTCTAATTAAGTATTAAAAAAAAAAGAATTATATTATTATTAATATATTTGTCTAGGAAATGAGGTGTAACAAACTCATTCAATTAAATGTGTTTTGTTGGATGTGTTCAATTATAAAAAAATAAAATATTAATGTGTTTTATTTTAGAAAATAAAATATCCAAAATTATCATAAGCAGGCCAAAAAATATTTTATTTATTTTAATAAAAAAAAAAATTTTTTTTATGAAATAAAATTTATGTATTAGTATATGAGTTAATTAATTTCAGCTTTAAAAATCACAGATGATTTTCTGGAAATTTTAAATAAATAGTAAAGCATTTTAAAAATAAAAATTAAGAAGACTATGCTTCACAGCAAAATTTGTTTAGTAAGTCTTAATTATTTTTAGTGAAAATCTGAAATAAAGGCGAAGGCCCAAAGTACGCTTTGATGCATTGCTTGCTTTGCTTTAGCAAATAACAAAACAATGTATCAAAGTAATTTCAAATTTTCCCGCATCTCGCCCTCAACTCTCCAACATCGCTCTTAAATCTCGCTCTTAAATCTCCCTCATCTATCCCATTGTGTATATACATTTTTTCCATATGTTGAGTAGGTACATTATGTTAGTAACAAACAAGAATTTCGATTATGTTGGTAACAATATTTGAATCTAAACAAAGGAAACAATATAGAATGTATAAAAACATTTTTTAAAAATTTATATACAAAACATTAATAGATGGAGAAATAGGTCATTATTGAAACAAAATAAACCTATAAAAAAATTTAAAATCTAAAATTAATTTATTTAATTTAGGCAAGTACGCACTTAAATAAAAAAAAATAAATTAAAAAAAATTATACCAAGAAGGGATTTGAACTAACGACCCCAATATTTTATAAAATACGTAAAACTTACAAAAAGTAGACTACCTAACTTATTCATGCTCAAGTTTTTAAGATACAATAAGAAATTATATGAGTCATTTATTAATTTTTTGTGTATCTATTACTAGAATCGAAGCATAATATGCGTTAAATAAAATGTAACGGTTGCAATTTTATTTAACGTACATTTAACATAATGTACATAATGAAATTAGAAATAGTTCTCAATTAGAAAAAGTTCTCTTTCAATTGACCTTCCGTCATTCTGTGACGGATTAACAGCTAGTTTATATATAATTAAATTAATAATCTTAATAAATATATCAATTAAATTTAATTAAGTCAAATACACTGTAAAGATGTAAAGTAAAATTGTTATAATAATTAGTAACTAATATAGTATAAATTTTAAATAAAAGATATAAATAATTTATTTTAATCTTTTTTTTTTAATTTTATATTAAATATTAATTTTATTATTATATATAAAATTTATAAAAAAAAATTATTTTTGAATTATTATTTATTAATTAGTATTAGAAAAATTTTGAAAAAAGATATTTAGAAAAGGATATTTGGTATACATATGTCCTGTAACAAAACTCCTGTTATTTTTTTTTCAAAGTTTTTAAGCTTTGAATATCATAAATTTATCCGAAAGATTTGATGATCGATTTAAGACGTTATGATAATTAATTGGAATTGGTATGAACGAAGGTGGAAGTGAACGGATTGAATAATGAACAATATGGGGATAAAATTTTTAAGTTAATCGTATATCTGTATTTTTAAATTAAAAAAAAAATTAATAAGAGAATTAGATAAAGAAAATCGTTAAAATATTCATATATATAATATTACAAAATTTTAATTACTATATTGAAATAAACAATTTAAACCATATACCAAAATTTAAATAAGAGAAAATTAAAATAATAAAATAATGTCTAACTAATGAATTGTAATTTGTATTTAACTTTCTAAACCTAGAACGTATAACTTTAAAAAGCCTTTGTATGGATAATGGAAGATCTTTGAAGGAAAAGCAATATTTTGTACTTAAGAGATGATAAAATATGAATAAAACCTTGCAGAATATCATGCCATCCCTTATAACATACTTATTTTTTTAACCTATTGAACTTCTTAGAAGAAATGAAGTTAACGAGTGGTCCCATATTTTATTAACTGAGTTTAGGGTTTTTCAATTTAAATATTTAACTAAATATATGTACTCTAAAAATAACCTATATATTAATAAGATCTGAAGTATTATGTGTTTTCAAATTTTAAGTAATAAGTATCTTGAAATTTTATTAAGATCTGAAGTATTAAAGAATCTTCAAATTTTATGTAATAACTAATAAGTATCTTAAACTTTTAATAAGGTCTTTTGTATTAAATAACTTTATAAATTATCAAATAATTTAATTGAATAGTATAACTCACAGATATACAATACCATTAAACTCAATTACAAAATATTATTACAATAAATAACAAATTACAATAAATAACAAGTATCTATTTAAAAATCTAAGACATTTCTATATGTTACAAAGCCTAACACTATCTATTGTGGGTGGAATTCATTAAAATCAATTTTAATAATAAGAATATAAATTTTTTTTTAATTACTTTTATTAACCATCTTTTTTTTTTTTTGAAAAATATTAATGTAAATTTTCAAAACTTTTATTATTCTAGCAAAATCATTACCATTACATTGTATTGTTGAATCAGTACCATCATTACAAGCATCACTTGCTATCGATCAACGTAATTTATGGAAACGTCGTCCAAATATTGAAACAGATAGTTATGTTATAATTGCAGCATCAACACCATGGTCTGATATTGTTAGTACAGCATTACAAAGACTTGGCTATTCAATAGATATTGCAAGCACAGCAAGAGGTAAAAATTTTTTTCTTTTATTTATTTTTTTTTAACCAATAGATACTTTTTATAATTAATATATAGTTTGTTATATTCACATAAAATTAAATTATCATTTTTACATTATTATTATTTTATTTTACTTCTTTTATTGTTCTTCTCTTGTTAATTTGTGTACTTTTTCTGGGTTAATCCATTTAAATGGAAATATTAAACCCAAAATTATGCAAAAAAAAAAAAATGTATATATATTTTCAAAAATATGAATTGCATAAATATATATATATAATCCTTTTATCGTTAATATTTTGTATCTTAAAGATACAAATGTATTTTTCAATATAGTTAGCATTGGCTTATTAATAATCACTTCATAATATAACATATATATATATATATATATATATATATATATATAAAGAAAAAAGTAAAATAAATAAAAACCAAGGAAGAGTGTAGTAGAGTAGACTGTGTCAACTCTGGGATACCCGTAACATATACATTATATCATCCGGTTAATTACTTTTGACAAAATTTCAAACATACAGCTTTTTTAAGTGTAGTTGAATCCTCATATAAAAGAAGGAGTTGTATGGCAGCTACTCGAACTCTCTGCAGTAGACCAACCAAATTTTGCTGTAACTTTGGCCATTACACTAAACTATTTTTGGCAAAATTTCAGACACGCAGCAGTAATAGGTACAGAGTAACACTCATATAAAAAAAGAAGTTTTATGGCAGCTACCCGAACCCAGGGACCAAAATGGCTGGATTTTAATAGCGATGACGGCTGGAGGTCCTAGCTCCTTTAGTTTTTGAGTTATCGTGCGGACGGGAGGACGGACGGACGGACATACGTAGCTAAATCGGTTTATTTTTCAATTCTGATCCGATCCATACACTTGAGTCTATATCTACCCCCCTCCTTCTCTGCGTTACAAACGTAATGGCAAATTTATTATACCCTTTGGCTATATAGTCATACGGGTATAAAAACCAAGCCCCCAAGTAATAACTTAAAATTTATTTCCATATTAAAACAAAAATATTATAAATTTTGAAAAGGGTGAGAAAGTAAAAAAACAAAAAGACCCAAAAATAAAGGAGAACTCATAGAATTTCCAAAATAAAAAAAAAAACCTTTAATTGGATTAGATGTTTTGGTTTGCAAGGTTCCAGATAATTATTGCTTAATCCATTTCGGAATTTTTTTTTATTTTTTAACACTTTTCTATTCGAAGAATGAAAGAATCTTAAAGATTTACAAAACAAGAAGATCATATTTATAGTTTAAATTTGGACAATAGAATATCTTTAGATATTTTTTTTTTGTAAATTTTAAATTTAATTCATTTGTAGAATTTATTACCATTTCAAGCATTTAAAAAAGTTGGCGATTTGTATATTTATAATTTAAAAAGAATCTTAACGGATTCTCCACGAATTTACTATTTAAATCCCATATAATCACAACTATGCTAAATACAAAAAATCATTTTTCTAGTTTGTGATTTTAGAAATAAAAAAAAAAAAAAAAATTCTCTGATTTTCTCTTATTTTTTATTTAATTAAAATTTTTAAAAAAGTTTTTTTTTTTTAAACTAAAGTTAGTCAAAAAATTAATTTAAGTCCGGTGTCTCGTACATTTATAAGATATTTATTATTGAACAATTGATAAATTATAAATTGCATATATATATATATACAAATAATATAATCATTTAATTGATTATAATATAATATCCATTTCCCCTATACATATATACTTCTGTATACAAAACTGTATTTATATAAAACAAATTTACAAATTTGTAAAATTCCATTCGCAATTTCATTAATAGGTACAATAATAAACTTTTAATTTAATTACGTCATTAAATATCAAAATTTTTGAATTAAATATAAAGACTATGACACATTATTGGAAAATTAAATAATAGATAAGAAAATATATATATATATATAAGATAAGAATTGTAATAATATACAGTAACATGTAAATATATATGAATATGTGGGACTTAATGAATTATATAATTTATTAATAATTAATAAATTTTTTTAATTATAATTCTAATAAAAAATTTTAACTTAATCCTATGTTATAGGTGATATTTAATATTGATTAGGTACCTATATGCTTTAATTAAATTAAAGTAATATTTTGTATATAATATGTATTTGTTATTGTAATATAATTATGATTTGACTCAGATTAAATGAATTTCTAGATAGATTTATTTAATATAAGAATTAAAGATTAATTTAATAATCATAATAATGTTAATACATATAATATACACATATATAAGTATTAAAATAATGTGTAATCTTGATTATTAATAGTATATAATTGAATTTTTTATTATGGTGATTAAGTATATGATTTTTTAAAGGTGTATCAAAGTTTATAATAGAGGTGGGTACATACAAAAGGGTTTTGATAGTAATTTTGTTCAATGTACACTATTTCAGATATTTCTGATACTACTTCAGATATTCTATCTATATATAATACTTTTAGTCAGCTTGATATAAGTAATGCATACTTTTTGGTTATTAGAGGGTGTTTTCCAATAAAGAATTAATGAATTACAAAACAATTTTTTAACTTATTGATATTAACTAATTAATGTACAAAAGGTTAGGTTTTAACTAAATTATTTTTATAGATTTGTACTCCAAAAGTCCTTTTTTAACCCAGTCCTTTTTTTTTATTGATTAAGGAGCTCATAAAAATTTTAACAACTTTAATATTTTACAATTAGATATTGTCTAACAATTCAATATGGCTGACTTAAATATATGCTATGCCAACTACTTGGCTACTATGACATTTAAAGCAATATGTTTAACATTAGTGTTACCATCTACTTCCAATTTTTTATACTTAATAAGAATAATTCTTAAAATTTAAATTCTATTTACATACTTGCTCAAGTCATATTTACATGTGATCTATTTAAAAAAGCTTCATTATGTTGACTTTTCGATTGATAATACAGTTGTAACTAATGAAAGATTATGAATATGTCAAAATTTTGAACGCCATCTATTATCTTACTGAAGATTTATATTTTATTCTTATTTTATATTACGGTAATAAAATATTGCAATATACACAATTGAAAAGATTACATTCCTACTTAATGCAAACCATTCAGTTATTCGATATTTACACCTAATTCTTTTTTTCTCGATTTTTTATGCGAATTTCAAATAAAGCGATTTTAAAAGCGAAATTTTCAATTATATTTTTATGCGAATTGAATTTGAAAGAACGCGAATTAAAAAAACATGATTTAATTCGATTTAAAACGATTTTATATTTCCAGAATATGAGAAAAGAAAAAAATTGGTTTTTTTTTACACGATTTTACTTTTTTACGCGGATTTTGACAGACTTTGACATATATATCGCGTAAAAAAAAAAATAGGTGAATTTTATTATTGAATATAATCTGATCAGTGTTTGATTTTACGATCTTCAAATTGAAAAGTCAGATGTTCCAGCGGCTCTGATATTAATATCTAATTTTAATTTAATTGACAACTACATTTACGATATAAAACAATCAATCAAAATTTAAGTATATCCTTTATATTTTTATGTTTAAATGTTTTCACAATTCAATATTGTTTTTTGAAAAATTTCTAAGAATTATTTTGAATTTAAAAAAAAAAAAAAAAAAAAAAAAACGAACATTTAATATATTCATTCCTTGATAATATTATTGGGTTTTTTATGTACCTTTTTATTTTTTATTTTTTTTTTAAAACCTAATAATTTATATTTTATTTGCATTTTATATCCATATATAATCGCGTACATTCATACACACACACATCCACATTCATATTTACATACACAGTATGCAAAAAAAAAAAGATTTTATAACCTTGAGGGATAATCTTAATCCATTTAAAAAGATTTCAAATAATAATCAAATATATCTTTCATATCCACACACATGTATACATACATATATAAACATAAAAGAAACACTCAAAAAAGGTTTAAAAAAAAAACAACAACAACAAAAAATAAAAGAAATAAAACTAACACAATTATTATTGCATCTGTTTCACAACAAAAGGGGTCGGGGTCAAAAGAATTATTCTGGACTATAAGATAAACATGTTCTGAGTATTAAATATCTATGAATTTTTTTAAGTATATACTTAAGATGCAAAAAAAAAAGCAGAAAAAAAAATAACAACAAACAAAATTAGTAAATATTTAATTCTCAGTTTTTTTTATTTTTCTTAATATATTTGATCTTTTTAAATTTTTGGGATAAATTGGCGTTTAATACCTTCTAAAATGTATCTTAAGATGCGATTTTTTTTTATATTCTGTTAAGTGTTACATGATTTTCAAGAGAACCTGTCCTTTTTTTTTTTTCTGTTATTTTTTTTTTCAGATCCTAGTTTTGGGATCATATTTAGAAATGTATATGTATATATATATATATATAGGGATTATTTTATTACCTGCTATAAAATACATCAAATGCAATAAAAATTTGTTTGAAAAATAAAAACAAATAAATCATTTTTGTTTAAATTTATGTTTTATTTATTAACAATATATATATATATATATGTATATATGAATAAATATGAATAAAATTTTATTACTACTTTTAGTTTCGCTAATTTTTTATGCTCAATAAAATTTTTACACAAAATACCTTTGAAAAAAAAAAAAGAAAAATATTGAGAAAAAAAGTGTAAGAAAATCTTAAGAATATTTAAAAAAAAAAAAAAAGTAAGATTTTCAAAATTAAATAATAAAAGTCAACAGATTATCACTAATTTCAGATTTTAGAAAATATATGTATATATTATGTACCTATATTTTTATAAAAGGTGTATATTACAGACTATAGGGATTATAATATGTTAGGGTACTAACGTATATTAAATAAATTTGTAAATAATTACAAATAAAGTACAAGTTGAATTTACTTAAAACGGTTTTTTTTTTGCAAAAACTGTATTTTAAGAATATTTTGTATTTACAAAGCATTTTAATAGTTTTAAATATAGGGTACACTGTACTGTACAGTATTTTATAAGTTGTAGATATATTGTAATTAATTGTTAATTGTTCAGGAATTTTGATACGCAGAGGGGTTGTGAGCTATCAAGATGAAGTCACCAAATAACGGTTCTTTATATCTCAGTTTGTATATAAATTATTAGTGGCGATGCCGCCATATAGATGTCAAAAAATGCATTACAAAATTTTCCTAAGATTTTGTAGTATTTTAATTAAAATGTTATATTTTCCTGCAAGACAATAAACTGTATAATATATTAATAATATAATATAATAAATTTACCGTTATGTGATACCGTTATCTTGATAGCCGTTACCGTTATCTTGATATTGCTGGGTGGCACAGTGGTTAAGTGCCGACCTTTCATGCAGAAGGGCCCGGGTTCGAATTCTAGTGAAAGTGAAAAAACTTTTCTGGTTTTCGACTCGACTCAGTTACCATTCGCCATTGGGTTCAAATTAATGGCATAATCAATAATTAATAATTATAAATCTTTAATAAAAAATACTTTAATATAAAAATATAAACAAATGCAAAATATAAACAAATAATTTAATTAAATAATATAACTCGCAGATATAGAATACCATATAAGTTAAATATAAAATATTACAATATAAACAAAAAATAGAATTGTAAATATTGAAAATCTAAGACGTTTCTACATGTTATAAGGCCTAGTACTATCTCATGTTTAAATTGTATGTGGAATTCAATAAGACCAATTCTAATAACACGAATATAATATGACCCCCTGTTCCAACATGTACCTATGGTATAGACAGGCTAATTAGCCTAACAGTTGAACAGTTAGCGCTTAAAAAAAAAAAAAAAAAAAAAAAAAAGCTCACATCCACTCTGCGGAAGTTTCCCCAAAAATCTTATTATTTAAATAAATTTTTTTTTTGGATGTAAGGGCTCCCAAAATATTTAAACAGCAAAAAAAACCTGAATTCTTTAATAATGGAGTAATATGTAGGAGTCCCGTATACAACTTTTCGTAACTCAATTTTTGTTTTAAGTGCCTACTGTTCAACTGTTATAGGCTATTAAGTCTGTTTATACCATATAGTATATATTGGAATAGTAGGGTAAATTTTGTATTTTTTTAATATTTTTATATTTACTAATTATTATAGTTATGTCATTAATTCGAACCCAAATGGCAAATGGTACCTAAGTCGAAAGTTTTTTTTTGATTACTTTTACTGGGGACTAAAACACGGGTCTCTTTAATGAAAAGTCGGAATTGTAACCGCTGTTCCAACTAGTCGTTATATTTTGACAATGCAAACACTAAAAAATTATAAACCAAATATTAGTTAGCACTATCACTAATTACAAATATCTTGTAGGGCATTGACCTTTGTTCTATTGAATTAAATTTTATAAAGCCTCGTCTAAAAAAAAATCAACGGAACACTGGGAAGGGTGCAAACTAAACTGTTTAGTAACTTCCATGCCCGGTTTAAAACCGTTATAATATAGAATGGTGTCATTTAATGTCCTCCACTCTGATAATATTGGTCCATTTTATAATTTGAATCTTTTCAAAAAGAATCCTTTTAGATCATACTTCAATTTAACTGCCAACTCTTTTACATTACCCTATTTCGAATTTCATGACCCTTATACAAATCTACCAACAAAAAAGGAATCCCTTTTTGAATTTTGAATTGTGTGTTGAAAAACAAAAACAAAACCCAAAAAAAATAAATCAAAATATTTAAAACTTGGATTAATTTGAATGAATTAATCATTTTATTATCAGATAATAATATTATGTCTAGTAACTAATAATTTGTCTCTCATTAATATTTTTTTTCGTCCAGTCAATCGTTTTTATACTTCACATTTATAGATATATATATATATACATTTGTATATATATATATATGTACAGATAAGATTAAATAATTAAACCCTAAATATTATTAAGATTTTATTTTTTAAAGTGGTTATTGTAAGAGCACTTAACAACAATAACTAATTAATACTTATTTTATTACCTTTTGAAACTATATTGGCTATTCAATAATAAGTATATATATATATATATATAGTTAGTTACTAGATAATTTTAAATATATTTTTTTTATTAATTTTATTTATTTAAAAATAAAACATTTAATTTTTAAGAAACATTTTTAGAATTTAAAATTGAAATTTAACTATAAATATTATATTTTGTAAAATAATTGTATATTTTATATTTTGTTATTTTGTTTATATTCTTTAGGTTCCTTAATAATAAAAAATTGGAAACCAATACCATTAGAAAATATATCTGATAATCCAGTTGTACCAGTTAGTGATATATTGGGTGAATTAACATCAGTTGTTACATTACGTATTGTAATATTAAGAAGTAAACCATCAACATTTAATGAAATCAAAGATAAATTATTAAAATTATTAGTATTACAATCACATGCAGTATTAAGATCAACTGGTTGTCCATTAGATGAGGTGAGCTAATGTTAATTATTATTTTTTTTTTTTGTATTATAAATTAACGTGTATTATAAACTTTTGAGGTAATTAAAAAAAAATTTTGGATATGTAAGTTAATTATTATGAAAAAATTTTATTTATAATTAATTTTTGAAACCCTATGATATGATTTTAAAGAATTGGGTACAAAGTCTCGCGCTTCAAAATCTCGCGTTTTAAAATTCCGCATGTCAAAATCACGCGTGTCAAAATCCCGCATTTTCCTCTTAATTTAGAATCTCACACATCCATATATTATATAAATATTTTGGAAAAAACATTATAAAACCCCGAAACCAACTCTAAAACCGCTTCTAATTATATTTTCTGGGTTGGGTCTGAAATCTTGGTTTAGTAAATCTCGTTTTCACAAAATCTAATTTTAGAAAATCTCGTTTAGAAAATCCCTCGATTTTCCTTTTTCACCTTCGAAAAAAAGATTTACTAAAACAAGATTATGGAACGCTCCCATATTTTCTACATTAAGTATTTGAATTACAAAATTATAAAAAGCGCGAGATTTTGATTCGCGGGATTTTGACACGCGAGATTATGAAACGCGAGATTATGTAAAAGCATGAAATTTTACAAGATTTTGATTCGCGAGATTCTGATATGCTCCCGTTTATAACAAATTTTGGAAGAAATGGAAAGATGAATACTACAATAGTTAGTGAAAGAACTGTAATTAAAATTTTTTAAGAGAGTACCTATAGCCTAAAAAATTTCCTAAAAGTCTTAAGTTCATTTTATGTTTTTTAAGGCTTAGTATACAAAAATTATAGGTTAAATCCTTTAATAAACAGAGCAAACAAGAATCTTTGAAAAATCAAATGAGAACTATAAAAAAACTCCTCGAGCCATTGTTGAACTAAATCAAGTATTAAATAATGTGAATTATATCGCGGCTAGTTCCAAGCATATATAAAAAATTAAGAAATTACAAAATCATTCAATAAAATCTTAATTACATATACAATTAATATGAAGGTTTTTAATAGTAAAATTAACCCAATATCCGTAAATTCAATAAAAATATTTACATGATCTTCTGGATTTACCCAAATTTTTTTAAAATGCTTACTACGAGTCTGTCAATTTGACTGTTGGTTGTCTGCTTGGGTGGTTAGTAAACTTTTACTTCGTGTAAAATTAAACAATAAAATTTTAACTCCGGATATTGGAATTACAAGCTATTTAAATTTAGAGAAATACCTTTTTTCTGTAGCCCCAGATGATATAAAGCTTCTCATCAGGGACAGATTAATTTAAGCTGAAACCTTATATTTTAGTATGTGTTAACCGCTTTTATTAATTACAAACGGTTCTCTTAAAGAAAAGGCTGTAGATGTCGAAATTTGCTTTATTATGGTTAGGTTGGAGTCGAAGTAGAAGTCAGAGATTTTATTTAAACAACCAAAAACTTATTCTGGAAAATTTTTAAAATTTTTTGGAAATATTCTTTTTTGTAAACCCTTTTGTATTATCTTGATTAAATTTTTATCTTGTATATAAATTAAAATATATATATATATATATATATATAAATATATATATATATACATATATATATATATATATCAACGATTTTATAATCTATTTAATTATAATCATGTTATTTTACTTTTTTTAACTTTCAATTTTATTTTAAATAAGATGTTTTTTCTTTTTTTTTTTTTTTATTAAATTTGTTTCTTTATATAAAAACTATATAAGTATAATTGCGCTTTTTTGATTATATTATATACTTATATATATATATCATTTTACCTTTATATATATTTTTGGTAAAAATAGTACATACTTATATATATATATATTTGTTATAATCCTTCCTTTTAATGAAACTAATAATCCTATTTATTAATGATTAATATTAATCCTGTTAAAACTTTTCAATATAATATTTACTTTCATTATTTTACCATATATAATTTTAAACAATTTTACTTATATATTAAATATATATATATGTTATTTTATATTTTATTTTTTATAAATTAAAATTTTCCACATAGACACGCACATAAAATACATTATATATTTATAAATAGTGAATTAAGTATTAAGATAATGAAATATAGTTGTAAGTATATAGGTATATATATATATATATATATAAGATTATATTGAAAAATCAGAAAATTTAAAAATTTACATTTATATACATAAAATAGGTATATAACATTTTATGCAAGATATTTTTTTTTAATTTTTAATACAAGTGAAATCTTTTTAAATACCTACTTAATTTCATTTATAAATATTTATTTATATATATACATATATATATATATAAATATAGTGGGATACAATTTTGTATTAAATCTATTCATATATATGTATATATATTTAAAATAAACGTATTATAAGGATATTAAACAAAAAAAAAACAAAAAGTATCATTTCATCTTTTCCTGTTTTAATTTATCATATGAATATCTTAAGATATTTGCATGCATATTATGCGCAAAGTGTTTCATAAAATCATAACGGCAAATTGTTAGACAAATATGATAAAACTATATAAGATAACAAAGATAAAACTCTTTCTTTAAACTTTTAATCAGCTTTGTTGTTGTTGTTGTTGATTTTTTTTTTGAATTGGAACAAGCTATTCTAAAGCCTATATACAACCGTTATGCACCCCAATTATCAAAACTTTTTTATTTAAATAATAATATTAATTATTTTATGTATTAGTACTTATTTTATATTTAACATTATAATATATTTGGTAACCATGGTGATTTTACATAGAAAATTTTTTTTCAATTTAAATTTGTAAACTGTGCGGAAATCGAATTTACACTCTATTGGTTAATAAGCCTTTTACCCACTACAAGCCTTCTATCAGCTTTTTCAATACTATTTCAATTTAACAGTTATTTCTTTAACTGCATTTAAGTTTGGTAGCTTAAGGTTTTTATTAAATCTGTACAATTAGCCTATACCATCGTTATGCACCCCAATTACCAAAACTTTTTTATTTAAATAATAATATTAATTATTTTATTAATTTCTATTTTATAATTAGTAACCATGGTGATTTTACATAGATTTTTTTTTCAATATAAATTTGTAAAGTGTGCGGAAATCGAATTTACACTCTATTGTTCAATAAGCCTTTTACCCAATACAAGCCTTCTATCAGCTTTTTGAATACTATTTCAAATAAACAGTTATTTCTTTAACTGCATTTAAGTTTGGAAACTTAAGGTTTTTAAAATTCATCTTCATCACAATTTATGTATTGGTATTTAATTACATAGTTCTATATAGACTTAAAATAATCAAATTGTATCACCAAAAATTGTGTATATAGATATATATATATATATGTAGGATGTCAATAATTAGCAATGCCCTCCAATACTATAATTATTAATTATTATTATGGAGATGCAAAGAGAAAACAATAAATAAAGAAAACAGCATTCTGCATTAGGACGTCGGAGAGTCAAGAAGCATTTTAAAAAATAAATTGATAAAACGATTAAAAGTAAAAGTACAGTATTAATTATTGCAAAAAGAATTTTATTTGAATTATAATTGTTAATAAAGAAGTTATATTAAGTTAACTAAGAAATTGTATGGTTTTTCCATTATAATCCCACATATATATATACTTTATTAGACAGTTAGAGGGATAGAATTATTTTAATTTTAATTTATTATTTTGCTTAAATTTTCAACATTCCAATTACTTGAATTTATATTTTATAACTCTTTTACAACTGAGACATCCTGTGTCATTTAACAAAAAAAAAAAAAAACAACATAAACAAATCAAATATAAAATAACTTTTCACTTGTTTTATACCGTGTATTCGGCTTCAAAGTTTATACAAATTTAACAAAAAAAAAAAAAAAAAAAAAAAAAAAAATTCATCATTAGTTTATCGCATATATGAAACTAACTAATATTATAGATTATTATTATTTTATTTTATATAATATCGTATATACATATATATATATATATATATATATAATACAGCGCTTTAAAGAAGGATATAATTTAATTGTTTCCTTTACATTTATAAATACACATCTACACACACACACATTATATTATATTGTGTAAATTCATCATCATCATCAGGTGAACTTACAACTTTTGTCGTCTGATAATAATACTAATAATGCTAATAATAAAAATAATCCAAAGTAACACAAGATACAAAAAAAAATAAAAAACAAAAAAAAAAAAAAAAAATAAAAAATTATTTAGAATTTGAAATATATACGTACATATGTATATAGAAAGACAGAGAGAAGAAAATCAAAAGTTTTAAGTATAAAATATATTTGAAACTTTGTATGTTTAACCCTTTTTTTTT
Organism: Dolichopus griseipennis; assembly: GCA_963082915.1. Lineage (NCBI taxonomy): Eukaryota > Metazoa > Arthropoda > Insecta > Diptera > Dolichopodidae > Dolichopus > Dolichopus griseipennis. The sequence goes on from OY720442.1 coordinate 132,651,174, forward strand.
TCCACTGTTTTTTTCTAATTTTTCTTATCTCTTTCTTTTTAATTTTATTTTTTCTTTTTTTTCTTTTTTTTTTTCTAACATTTTACTTATTCTTTCTTAATAATAGTTTTATTCTTCTTATATAAAATATATATACATATATATACGAATATGTAAATATGTAAAAGTATCTTTATTACTTTAAGTAGGAATATATCCAAAACTCTCATATTCCTTTTATATTTGTTGTTGTTGTTGTTGTTGTTTTTTTTAAGCACATAATAAGATTATTTTCTATGCTGATGTGATATTGTACAAATACATATTGTGCGAGATTTATATTATTTAGCTGTAAAATAAGCAACAATTTTTATACATAACATATACATATGTATATATATATTTGTATACATGTAACTATAATACCTTTCTATGTTTAAGGGGAAAAAAATCTAATATATATATACATATGTACTTACATGCATGTAAAATAAATGAAAAAAAAAAAAAAAAATTGTAAAAGATCAAATAGAAAAAAATAAAAAATAAAAAATTTTCCTAAGTTTTCATTTTCCTAAGATTGATTTTACAGATTTTTTTCTTTTTAACTATTTTCAAAAAAAAAAAAAAAAAATTAATTAAATGTGAATGAAAATTTGTTAATTTCCAAATCAAAAGATAAAATTATAAATCTATTGTGAATTAATATTATCCCTTTTTTTATTTGACAATTTAAAAGTTTTATATAGAAAATTAAAGATGTCGTCTTTGTAGTGCATATTGACCATTTCATTTGTTGTGACGAATCTCTTTCTTTCGGTAATAGAATATTTTTCTTGACTGTTTGTCATTTTAGAAAGTGACAGCATCTGTCATCTTTACCTATATCTCTATTTTATTTTTTATATGGTATATTTAAAACAGTTACATTCATCAAAGTTCTAATATTATTTTTAAATTAAATTGATTATAGTTTTTTCAATTCTATATTTTATATTATTATTAAATATTTTGATGTTTTAAGTCGTGGAATGGGTATTACGTAAAATACCACCTTCATATTATGACAGTCAATTATCAACTTGACAATTGAAAAATATCAATCAATTTCTTCAAATGGCAATGTGAATTACAACTTTTCAACTATGTTTAAAAAAAAATTTTGAACTGATTTATCCATTATCAATCATCAACTCAAAATTACTATGGTGAAATACAATATAGTGGCCTGTTGTCAACTATTAAATCAATGGAAGTATTTTAGGCGTTAGATTTGAAAAATGTGTTTGAGCAGAAAAAATGAATAAAAGAAAAATTTTTTATTTTAACTTTTATGTAATAAAAATGCCAATTTTATTAAGGACGAAAGTATTAAGTAACGGGCTACAAATAAATAGGATGATTGAATTCAAGGAGAAAAATTTAGAAATTTACAGAGTTATCTGCTTCAAAACTAGCTCAGTCATTTAGAATAAAAGTAGAGTAGTACTTACTACATATCTAAAATAAACTTCAATACATATGTCTAAAAAAAATTATACAATAAATATATACATGCATGTAAACTTCAAAAACAGACCTTTTCAAACTAATTCACAACCCTTACAAAAAATTTGATAATAATTTTATCACAAGTAAATCACAATATTTTTCCAAATCAATTACAAGCTCTTTAAAGTGTATCACAAACCATTTTAAACTTAATCACAAACCATTTCAAAGTAAATCAGAACTTTTTTCATAATAATTGGAAAAACCATTTCAATTTCAATTATAATTTACTATATAACTAATAATAAAATAAAAATTTATATACCTACTATAATTTTATTACATTAATGTCACGTATTATTTTAATTTTTGTTGTAATTAAAATTGAAAAAAATTTTATTTGAAATTTTAAAATATTTTAATATTGAAATTGATAAAGTTGTTTTTGGGAATAGTTTTTATTAGCTTTGAGAAAATTGTGAATGATTTTGAAAAAATTGTGAATGACTTATGAAAAGGTTTTTTTTTTAATGTATAGGTTACATGGTATAAATAAAAAAAAATTGCTGTCAAAATGTCAAAATTGATTAAATGGTTAAACTTCCGATTAAACTAAGGTTAAACTTCCGAAAGTTTAAGCCAATTTTAAATTCAATGTTTCAAAATGATTTCTTTAAAATTAATTTAAACATCAGATTTAACTTCAGCTTTCACTTTGTGTAATTTTTATTATTAGTTTTTTTAGATTATTTGTTTAATTCAAACCTCCACTTAGAATTTTTGAAACCTTATACAAACTCTCTTTGTAGAACTCCCTATAATTTTCAAAATTGTAACCAAATAACTGTGCATTCTAAAATAAAATTATAAAATCCAAGAAAAACTTATCTACATTAAAATTGGTTTATTTTTTAGTTATATTATATACATATATATATATATATAATATTGTAACTCATAATTTGTAACTCTTCTAGTTACTTATGTAAAATAAAGTATCAACACAGTTAATTTCCTAATCCAACAGTTAAATAGCTTAGATATTAAATCATATTCATATAAAATATATACGCATATATATGTATGTATATTAATTTAAAAAAAAAACGGTTTTTTAATTGAAAAGTTTAGTTTATAAAGGAAAAGATATAAATCCAAAGAATAACAGTAAACTAAAATTTTAAGGGATTTATTAATTAAAATGATGAAACTTAATAATAATGACAAACATAAATTATTATTTTAACTCATATATATATAGAAAATAGATCAAACATCATATATACAAATTTATATATATGTAAGATATATATATACATACATATATATATATATATATATAAGATATATATAAAATAAATATATATAATATATGTACTTTAAAAGATTAAAATAAAATAATATGAAATGCGAAAAATTAATACAAACAATTTAAGGGAGTAAATTTTTAAGATTTTATTGTAAGAAAATTGGTTTGATCTAATATAGTACTTTGTACTTTGGTTATAATTTATTTTGGGGCGAATTTTCTTTTGAATAAACTAAATTTATGTGAAAAGAGTTTATCTATGTTCTTATTATTTATTACAATTTACAATACATACTATAATTAGGAAATCGTGAAACTACTTTCATTTAATATAATCTAAACGATGACCAACTATTCAAATGTAAACCTTGTTTTTACTGTGAATATTCAATTTACATATAAAATTCTTCTAGCATTGGGCACTAGCATAGTAATGTAGCATTTTTATAAAAATTATCACCCTCTTTCTTTAAGACGCGCCATGATACAAATTATTATGTTTGTAATACCTAAATTTGAATACTATGAAATTTATTATTTGACATTTTATTAATTAGAAAAGTAAGCAATAATGTTATTAAACATGCGATTTTAATCGTATGATAATTTTGCAATGACTGAATAAGTCTCTTGTCGGAGTTAAAGTCTTACTGAAATGCCACATGTGACATATATTTGACATTTTGATCGCGTCAATTTGAAAATAACGCTTCAATGTCTTACAGAAATGTTCCGCTACAACGTTTCTAATCGTATGAAGCGACTTAAAGAAATGTGGTGTATATTTATGTATTTCTCAGAAAGTCAATTTTAAAACATTTAATTATTAATCTGAAATTAAAATTTATTAACTTATAAAAATTTTATTAAAATTAACATCTAGACACAAAATGACATTATTTTAAAATGTAGTTAATTTAGATAACATTAATTATTATTTATCACTATTAATTTCCGAAAATCTTTTAAAATGATAGTTAATCAGTTTTAATATTTCAACCCACAACTAATTTCATATTTTTATTTTATAATTACGTTTTTTTTTAAATTTTATAATCATTTCTAGTTTCTTATTTACAATTTTAAGCAACAGTATTTCAGTTAAGCTCTTTAATAACGATTAATCTTGCACTAACCTAAGCTATTTATATTTAATTTATAAATGTATGTACATACAAATTTATATATTGTATATATTTACCTTTTAATTTAATCATAGTTACTTAAGTTGTTTAAGCTATTAAAATTAAGCTTTATATAAAATTTTTTTTCTTTAAAACTGTCTTTTTTTAATTATCATTTAAAAAATTTTGTTTTTAGCACATTTTCAAAAAATTTTGTAAAAATGTGCCTATATAGTTTCACTCTGTCCGTCCGTCCATCCCTTTTTACCTACGACTCACTAAAAAATATCAGAAATGGTTAGGTATTGCAATAAAAATAATTTAATGTTAAAACTTTTTTTTGTAGCCCCACCCGTTACGGAGCTACAGCCTCCCAAAGTTGGAAAAAGCCCCTATTTTTAAATTGTTATAACAAGAGTTTTGTTAAGTGTATTTTCAATCTGAAGCTGGTTTTATAGGCTTCACAAATATAATACTCAAATGTATAGGGTTGCCATACGGTACTAAAATTTACCATTAAGCTAAACTCAACTTTTGCAATTTTTTTGGCTCCATATATCTTCTAAACGGTTCAAGCTAGGGTCTTGAAATACTCAGTAAGAAACCGTTTATAATTTTGAAAATGTGCTTTTTAAAAACCCTTGGTTTTTCTCCCCACTTGTTTTTTTTTTTTTTTTTTATATTACTTATACTTAAAAATTTAAAGTGAATCTTAAATAATAATTATATTATCTATTTGCAAAAGATTTTGACTTTATAAATATACTTATATCTATACCTATAATATGTACATTTTATTTTTACTACTTAAGATTTAAAAATTAAAAAAAAAAAAAAAAAAAAAAAAAACCGTTTATCTTTTACTTTAAAACGTTAAGATATTCTGGATAATTTCAAAATAAATAAAGATAAGAGTAGGTGAGATTAAGTTTTTTTTTTTTTAATTAAACTAAAATAAGTACTTGAATACTTGAATTAAATCAAGAGTATTTTTTATTTTAATTATAGTAAATATGTGAAGACTGAAGAAAAAATTCATAACAAAACTTTATTAAGAAAGCTTAGGGTTTATTTTTTTTGTTTTTCTATTTTTTATAATACCGTCATAAAAATCAAAGTTAATAATACACTTAATTTATCAAAACAATCTAGGTTAATTAAAAAAACAATATACATTAATATATTATCTATCTTTTAATATAAAAGTATAATTAAATAACATTTTATTTTTTTCATTTTCAATTTGTTTTTGGTGTTATGAATATATAGGGTACATTATCACAAATATGCCGAAGTTCATATCAAAATGCATTCTCTTATAATGGTGATATACCGGATGAATTACGTCGAAAATTTGATCAATGGTGGAGTAATCAATTGTCACCACATTCACCAATTCCAACACCAAAAATTCTACCATTTATGACTGGTCAAACAAATGATATTGATTTTCCGACACCAGGTCATGTAGCAGCGGCAGCAGCAGCAGCAGCAGTTGCAGCAGCTGGTGCTGCTAGTTCAACACACGGTTCATTACATAATAATCGTGAACAATTATTAGCAGCAGCAGCTGCTGTCGAAGGTCATCATCCAACACATCATCCTGGTATGATGGTACATCCAGCATTACATTCAATACATCATTCACAATATCAAAGTTCAGCAGCTAATCAGAAAACTCGTATGCGTACCAGTTTTGATCCAGAAATGGAATTACCAAAATTACAACGTTGGTTTCAAGAAAATCCACATCCATCACGTCAACAAATTCAATCGTATGTTATTCAATTGAATTCATTAGATTCAAGACGTGGTCGCAAACCATTAGATGTTAATAATGTTGTATATTGGTTTAAAAATGCCCGAGCAGCACAAAAACGTTCCGAAATACGTTTACATGGTATTGGTAATGGTTATTTAAAACATGATGGACATCATACAAATGCTAATGGCAATAGTAATTTAAGTAATAGTCGTCCAGGGAGTGAAAATATGCTTTTAAGTGGACATGGAAATTATTTAAAAAATTCACCAAATATGAAATTTGATGATATGGATAATATATCACAGCATTCGGATGATGATGATGAAATTGAAGAAGATGATTGTACAAGTAGTAGTCGTCCAAATTCACCGCCACAACATTTACCATTATCATTAACAATGCATGAAAGAAATCGTGATTCATCTAGCTCAAATCCATCCCATGAAAATATAACAATTAAAAGTGAAATATTAAATGGTGAAATTGGTAGTGAACAGCACAACAATAATAGTAACAACAGTAATAATAATAACAATAGTAATAATAATAAAAATAATTTAAATGACAGTAATAACCAAAGCAACGATAAACATAATGTACGTAATAATAACATTGAACAAATAACAAATGATAGAAATAATATTTCTGAAAATACAAATAATACAAACGGTGATCGTAATTCGGAACGTTCTTCACCAAATGATTTACGAGATAATAATGATAGAAATAGTTCAAACAGTCATTTAAATAATAATGATAACATTCATAACAGTAATAATAACAGTAATAATACAAATAATAACAATAGCAATAATAATAATAATAATAACAGTAATAATAATGATATTGAACAACGATCAACAGATTCACCAAAGAATTCTTTAAAATCTGAAGAAGATTTAGATATGGAAGATGATAATGATATTAGTCAAATGGATGATGGTTTTCGTTCACCATCACCAGATCCAAGACGTGATTTACCATTTCCAATGGTACCAAATCCAATGTTATCACATTCATTCATGTATATGAGTCATTATATGCCGGGTATGGGTGGTGGACATCATCAAACTGGTGCTGGTGCACATGTATCACATTCAGCTGCAGCTGTTGCAGCTGCTGGTCTTGGACCATTAGGTTTAGGTGGTCCAAATGGTAGTGCAATTATGGGTGGTGCTGGTGCAGCTGGTTTAAATCTATCAAATTTATCAAATGAAGAAAGACGAAAACGTAATCGAACTTTTATTGATCCTGTTACAGAAGTTCCAAAATTAGAACAATGGTTTGCATTAAATACCCATCCATCACATAATCAAATTTTAAAATATACAGAAGACTTAAATCAAATGCCTTATAGGTAAATTATTTAATACTTTTATAAAACAAAACATATATTATAATCGAATTTAAATTTTCTATATATTTAAAATGTTATTTAATTAATTTCATTTTCTTTTCCAAATTCAATAGGCAAAAATTTCCACGTTTAGAAAGTAAAAATGTTCAATTTTGGTTTAAAAATCGTCGTGCCAAATGTAAACGTTTAAAAATGTCATTATATGATTCACCACAATGTTCACAATTATCACAATTATCCAGTTTAGGCGGTTTCGGACATAATTTAAAATTTGATGATCGTGATAGTTTAGCTGGACATAGTTTGAAATACGATGATAGAGATCGAATGGAATGAAAATTAAGGAAATTTTTTTCAATACAATATTGAAAAAAAAAAAAAAACACAGAACGACATTTTTCCAACACTATTAATTGAATAAATATGTATTAACTATAATTATATAAAATCAAAAAAAAAAAAAAAACAAAAAAACAATTAGTTAAATCAATTATTAAGAAAGAGTATTCATAAGTTCCAGTGATATTAAAATATTGGAAAAAAATTAATTTAAAAATTAAAAAACTATCAAATAAAAACAAAAAATTTGAAAATTCAATGAGGGCTATTCAAAAAATAAATAAAAATAATTAAAAAAAATTCTTTAATATTTATTTACAAAAAAATAAATAAATAAATAAAATAATTTTATTTAAAATATTTTGTTTTTTAAATTGATAATGCACCACCAATCCACATCACATACATTTATAAAAACAATCACATAAGCATTTTTTTTGTTATTTTCTCCTAAAAATATGCAATTTTATAGTATGTATAATAAAAAATTAATGAAAGTATTATAGTTCATAAGTATTAATAGTTATTACTTTAATTGTTTTTTTTTTATATTAATTTTATTTTATTTAACTTTTCTCATTTTTATTAAATCTCTTGTTTTTTCTCTCTCTGTCTCTCTTTAATCTTTATCTTCACACACACACAGTCTCTTCCATTATCCTTTTAATAGTTTTTTTTTTTGTATAGTAATGTAAGTCAAAATAATATTTTAATTTTGTAATTCAATTTAATTTAATAGTTAAAAATTATTATTATTTCATTATATATATATATATATATATATATATATATATATATATATATATATATATAAAAAAATATTTAAAAAAAAATTTAAAAACAAAAAACACATTTTAGAATATTCTAGTATTATTATTGTAATATATATTTTAATGCCAAAGATTTATAATTTATTATGTAAAAACAAAAAAAAACAAAACTATTAATATACAAAAAATTAAACATTTAATAATAAAAAAAAAAAAAAAAAATAATTTAATTTATAAATGGCATATATTAGTTTAATATATAATAATAAATTAATAGAAAAATAATTATTTAAAAAAAAAAACAAAAAAAATTAATAAATAAATAAAATTAAAATTTAGAATTTAGTGATTTTATTAATTTATTTTATAGAAATATTTTTTCAATTTTTAATTAAATATTAAATTTCAAATATTCATATTATATTATATTGTATCAATTAATATTATTAAATTTTTTTTAATACTTTCCTCCGGTTTAATTAAACTAAATAATTCGAAACATCTATGACGTAATCTCTATATTGTATTATTAATTTTCATATTTTGTTTTTTTTACCGTTTCTTTAATATTTCAAAGTATCTTAAATATTTTTAAGATAATTTTTTCAATAATATCTGTGAGATAATACAACTTATTTAATGTAAGGGCCTTACCTAATCAAAAGTGTACAACGTATGACGTACAATACGCCGTACGTCGACACGTCAACGTATCCCGAAATCGATACGCGCGTACCTTTTTTAATTCGTCAAAAAATCTATTTTGAATATTGATTTCATATAAAAAATACCGTTTTTAATTTTGGTATTATTTTTAATTTTTTTTTTCTTTAAATTTTGTAAAATGGACTTCGCTGATATTGAAGTTTTAGAAGATTTAAATTTAAAAACGTTTTATTTACTTAATATCAACAAAACATCACCATAACAAAAAACAACATAACAAAAAACAAAAAACAATAACAAAATTGTATACGCTTTGTCAATTTTTAAATTTTAAAAACCCGACGCATGGTACGTCGCGTATTTCGGGAGCTCCCATATAATTATGTGTATTTAAAATTATTTTGACAGAAAATATACGCCGTACGTCGTCATTTAGGTAAAGCCCTTAAACAATACTTTTCATTAAAGCACTATAAAGATTTTTTTAAAATAAATTTGCATTGATTTTCAATCATATAGTCATCCAACTAATGTCATTTCTTATAGTTATCTGGCGTTTACATACTGTCACTAACGTTAGTTTTAAATGTCAACTAACTTTCTGAGAACGAAAATATGGGTTCTTAATTAAGAGTAGAATATGTGTTAACTCATTTATAGCCCGAAAAAGCACCTTTGATATTAAAACTAATATTTTAACAGAAAAAAAACGTTTCTTATTAAAAACACTTTCGCCTTTGTTTATTTTTTTTTTTTTTTGACATTTAAAAAATGACATTTTTATTATTCTGACATGTCTTAGATATTTGTTTAGACAGCGCTTGCAAAAGTACTGTTTGTAATACAGGTTATATCAGACAATAGAGGTTTACATTTAATTGTGACATTTGAGAGAGTATGTTAAAGTCCGATTAAAATAATAGTATTTATTGAATCAATTTGAAAAGACATTTATATATTAATTCAATTAAAAGAATTCTTCTACGTTTATTCCACTTAAAAGAAACTTGCATAAATTGAATATATAAAAAAACTATTAACTTTGAATAACAAAAACTTTTAATTTTTTTATTAAAAAATTTATTAATTAATAAATAATTGTAAAAATAAATATTATAAATAAATAAATAAAAATAAAATGAAACATGAAATTAAATCAATTTTTGAGAAAAAAAAACATAAGCAATAAATAAATTTTAAAATTCAAAAATTATCATATAAAATAAATTAATACGCGTGTAAATATTTTTTTTTTTTTTTAATCAAAAAAAAAATTGTTAAAAATAAAAAAAAAAAATTTTATCGTAATTAATAATATATAAATTGTATATTTAATTTTTTAATTAATTTTTAAAATTATTAATTAATTTGTATGACAGTTTGCAATTATATATGAATTTTTACTGTATATTAAAAATAAAAAAAAATTTTTTGAAATTTTCATATAGAATATCATTACAATTACAATTGTTTTTTTTTTTTATTTAAAATTTTTTCTAATAAATTTCAATTAAAAAAAAAAAAATAATTCCATTGTTTTTTTTTTTTTTTTTTTATCCAATTACGGTATAAAATACCACAAAAATTAATAAATAAAATGAAATATAAAAGAAATTTTTCAATTAATATATATATATATATATATGTATTTTTATTAATAAATTGTATTTGTATCTTAAAAAAAATAATTAATAATGTATTAAATTTCAAATAATTTAATTATATAAATATTATATGTAAATCATTTTTGTTTTTATTTAAATGTATATTATTATTTTTTTTTTTTTTTTTTTTTAGTATGTAGTTTAGTGTATAAATTTAATTAAAAATTAAAAATATAATAAATAAAAAAAAATTAAACAATTTTTAAGAATCGATTAAAATAAATTTAATTAAATTAATTATATTATTCAATTAAAATTTAAAAAATTAATTATAAATCAAATTAAAATTAAATTAAACAAAAAAAAAAAAAACAAAATTATATAATTATAAAACAAAAAACCTTGTAAGATAGTATACTATTATTATTAAAAATTATTATTAATATATATAATTAAATTAATACTATAATTAAAAAAAAAAAACTAAAAAAAAAAAAAAATTTAAAAAATTACAAAAAAAAAAAACAACTAAAATTTCAAAATAAATTATTCATTGTGAATTTAAAAGAAAAAAAAAACAAAAAGTATTTTATTATTTGATTTTATTTTAGATAGATCTTCTTCTTCTTCTTCTATGACTCTACAGCTCGGTGTGGGCTTTAGCCTTCATAACTATTTGCCTTCATATCTCCCGGTCTTTCGCCGTTGTTTTCCAATTTCTCATTTGTAATTTTGAAGCATCGTTTTCAATGTTATCTTCCCATCTTGTTCTGGGTCTTCTTCTAGCTCGATTTAATATAGGTCTTAGATGTAATATCTTATATGGCATTCGATTTTCCTGCATTCTCACTGTGTGCCCTGCCCACCTTAGGCGTTGTGATTTACTGAAACGAATAATGTCTTCATTTTTTATAAGTTCATTTAGTTCAACATTATTCCTTCTCCTGTAATCTCCATTTTCTACCCTTATAGGGTCATAAATTTTTCTTAGTATTTTTCGTTCAAAAATTCAGAGATCGTTTTCGTCAGCCATATTCAGTGTCCATACCTCACAACCGTATATTACCACAGGGCGTATTATTGTTTTATAAATTAGAATAATAAAGACAGATAGATCTAGGGATTTTAAACAGAATCCTGTCACCCAATAATTCCTTGTTTCAAAAAACTTAAATCGTTGACTGATTTTTACATTAGATCCGATGTCTTGATATCTTATCGACTTTTGCACACAGTTTAATATTTATGAAGTCAGTTTTTGAAATATTTTATATATATGTATGTATATAAAATTTATTTCAAAATTTACTAAAAATAAAAAACTGTTTTTTTAATAATTAGGTAATTAAAAAAAAAAAATAATCTTACCATATTAATTAGGTCTTTTATAGAACTTTATTTCTATTTGATACTGTTAATGAAACAGATAACTTCTACTTCTTATGTTTAAGACAGTATAAAAATGATTGAAGTTCATAATTGAAGTTAAAAAATCATTGTTAATATAATTGGCAATATAGTTGGGTATCTAATAGGATATCCATGAATTAGTTTGGCAGCTTATACCGTTATTCTTGTAGTCCCAATGGTTTTCTTCGTACATATATTATATATTATACTGTGTTACTCTAATTGAATTAGAATAAAGGTCGGTGATAGGTAAGTGTATGTTTATTGTACCAAATATGATTATTGAGTTAGAAGCTCAATATGCAAATCCAGTTTGAGTTTATTATCCAAATATGACCACTTTAACAAAAGTATTATCCAAAATTCTACTGCAACAACTGATTTGTAGAACTGCAAACTTCATTAGCATAAATATAAAGTTGTAGCATCCCATTATGTTGTAAATGAGTAATATCATAAATGTATATGTTGTGTAAGCCTAGGTATGGGTCTCTGTAGAACAACGTTTAGGACTTCCAGGCATTTAAATGTGATTAGGCATTAAAAATGTGATAAGATGAAATAAAGCATGCCTTTCTTTTTATTGTGTGGCTGATATACTATAGGTATAATTAATTTCTGTAAAATTTCAAAACAGAGCTCAAAACTGATATTTGGTGTTAAAATTATTTTGCAGCTACCACTATGGTATGCAGGAGTTACAATTACCATTATTAAACTTAGTAAAAAATCTGATCACTCCTCTATAATTGAATTTTTAAAACCTTAAAAAAGGATTTTTTTAATAAAAAAACAATATTAGTAATTATTATTTTATAAATATTAATAGAAAATACAATATACCTCGAATTATACTTGTAATAAGCCATTTCTATTAGTTCTGATTTATTTTATTCTTACTTTTACCCAAAAGTTTATTTGGAATTTCTGCATAAATCGGAATGTTCTCAAAATCCTATCCATATTTTATTCAATTAATATCCAGTTAAAGTTCTTTTATATTCGACCAGAGTGGGTAAGTGATAATTTGATTAAAATCTATTTATTCCTTCACACACAATAGCATAAAAGAGTCCTTGAATCTTGTTACCACGTTGTAGAATTATACCAGTAGTTCATGCATAACTTCTGTAACAAAATAAAAAAAAAAAAATTTATAAACTAAACAAGTTAAAAGCAAAATATAGGTATTGATATTGCATAAAATTATTCTTCCATCTTCCCTTTTTTCCCCAAAAAAAAACACTTACGAGTAATTCAAACCAATTTTTTTATAATTTTTTTTTTTTTTTATTTATTAACTTGCAAATCCTTAGAAAAAAAAACTCCTTAAAATCTGCCTGTTAAAAAAATCTATCCTGTGGTATATTTTCAAATAGCCTATATTTATGCAATATAACGCAATCATTATTTCAAATTCATGTATACGCACACACATACCAATTTAAAAAAATGTAATATATATATATAACGGATTTGTTTTGTAAAAATCTTAAAAAGATAACAAATTTGCATAATTTTGATTTTTTTTGTTTTTTTGCAATTCATTCAGTAAAAAGATAGGGTACATACAATAAGTTCCAAATGAAATAACGCCAATTGACTTTATATTTATTATCATATTTGAAATAAAGTCAAAAAACTAATTTTTATATTTTGATCTTATTTCAATATGAAAAATATGAAAAATTGAAATAAAGCCAATTTGATTTTATATCAAATTGCTATTTTTTTTAATGTGCAAACAATTGAATTGTTATTTTTTAGAAATTTTGTAAAAATCACCTTTATATTTATACAATATTTATATATATATATGTGTTGTAAGATTGTGTTTTAGAATGGATTTTAGAATCAGCATTTTTCAAAAATTTTTAAAAAAAATTAAATAAAGCCGATATTTAAGAAATTATGATAATGGTTTTATTTAAAAAAAAGTGCAATTTTGCTTAATTTCATTTGGGCTTATTGCATGTACCCAAAAGATACTACATAAAATATACATTTGGCACATTACTATATATATGGGAGGATGAAATTGAGTCCAGCGAAATGAAGTCGAACTGAATTTATTATCAAAAAAATCGAATCAAAAAAACTGATCCCCCAAAAAAGGGAATTCCCTTTTAAGAGTTTATTTAAGGAGCTATTGTAAATTTCGGAAAAATCCTAAAGTTGAACTCAAAATAGGGTATTCTATTTTTATTCAAGAATATTTATACAAAAAATTTGTAATTAGCGCAGAGATATAAGAATTAGATTTAAAATCAGTTGCTCCCCTTTTTCGTTTAATTTATTTTTTCAACTATTTTTTTGAAATAGAATATACGGGTCCAGTTCGATCTTATTTCGTTTTTTTTTTTTTGCATTCTACTGTATTTTTTGCTAATTTTAATTGGAAATAAGATGGAAATGCTAATTCGATTTTATTTCCATTGTTTTTGGTAATAAAATCGAATCGGTTTTATTTTATTCGACTTTATTTCATCCAGCCCCCACCACATTTACATGCCTAGTAATTTTTTAAATATAAAATAAATCAAAAAATAAAGGCTAATTCGTGGGTGGTAAATTCCAGTATTTCACTTATTTTTTTATTATTTATTTTAACTTATATAAGATGTATATATATATTATGATTATATTTAATAAAGATGATATGTATATAATATGTAAATTATATACAAAAAGCTATTTGTTAGTATTATACTCTAACAAATAGCTTTTTGTATTTAATTTCCCATTTTACATAAATTTTCTTATGATTAAAAATCATTTTACATAGATACACATACAAACATATATAAAAAATACATAAGTATACATAAATAAAAACGTATATAATATATCTAATTTTTAAGAGGATTTTTCACTAATATTAAATTAAATTTATCAAAAACTCTAATATAATATCTTATTATTCGTTTTTATTTTATTTGTTGTAATAAGCAACAATGTAAATATCCCGCAACAATTTTATAAACACATATTATATAAAAAAAAAAAATGGCAACTTGTTGATAAGAAAATAAATTATAAATGTATATGTTAATTTTTTTTCTTTGCTTTTCTCTATCGATCAAAGCTTTTTCTTTTTCAATTATTGTTGTTGTTGTTGTTATTATTGTTACATGTTTTTGTTGTTGTTGTATTTGGTAAGTAAAAATTGAAAGAAAAAAAAACAAAATAAAAAAAAATTAATAAAAATGTTGATCTAAAAAATTTCTTTTAGAAGGGATTTTGATTTGTAAATTGTAACTAATATCTGATAATATCCGTTTTTTTTTTTTTTTTATTCTTAAAAGGCTTATTTACATAATACAGACATATTTATATATATTAATTCTTAATACCAATCCGTCAAGCCACATGTTGAGTATGGGCAAGTTGCATTGACGTAACTTTCCATTATGAATAACGCAAGTGAATATTACTCAGTCCCACATGAGTGTAGTTTTAAGTGTTGTCATCAATTTATGAACTTATGAATGTATATGTAAAATTTAGTTCATTCGAAGATAGTTATCATCGGAGAATGTTTAGTCAACTAATATTTCAAAAGCGGAAAGTTAGTTTTTGTAATTTTTTATTCATATAAAAAAAAATGATTTGTAGCTCCATAAATAAAAAAATGAATTTGTAGATAATATAAAAAAATTAATTTTTTATTTACATTGAGTAAGTAGGTAATTTTATTTTACTTATAGGTATCATATCTAGGTCATTTAAAAATGGATTATTATTTTAATTAACATCTGTGGGACTGAACAAACATTCATAATTATACAATTTTAAAATTAGGTTCTAAATCTATTCCTTAAATTAATTGTCTTTTATATCATTAACTATTTTTTGTTATTATTTATAATAATCAAATTTTATATTTTATCAATCAAAATATATTTATATACCTATTTAATATAATACAAATATATTTGTTCATTTTTGTTTTTTTTTTTTAGTATGTAGTTTGAAAGATAAAAAATAACAAATAGAAATAAAACCTAATATGGTAATCTTATATTGATTTTTATCAATTTCCAATACCAGAAATATTTTACATTTTGTCCGGTCTCAAATTTTTTTTTATTTAAGATGTGCACAGTTCAAAAATTTTTAAATAATGAAAAAAAAGAAAAACAACAAAAAAATAACAAAACAAAATCATTTTTTTGTTTGTGTTGGTTAGTGCATCGAGTCTTACTAGTAAAATTTGGTTGCAACGAAACCGGTTTTTTGTGAATACAAAAATTACAAAATCGGTTTTGGTGTATACATAATTTTCACCGATTACGTCAAAATACCTCGATGCAGTAGTTGATACCACCCATGTGTCTTGGCTGAATGGTGATAATAAAATGCATATGTATATAAAATTTTTTGTTATTTTTATTTAAGTACGTATACTCTGTCATGAATAATTCCATTTCGATAAAGATTTACGAAAATTTAAATGTAGGATAACTTATCACACAAAATTTAATATCAATTTTATTTTATCTTATTATTTATCTTATTATTTATCTTATTATTTTAATTTAATATCAACTTATTTATAAATAAATAAGTAAAACTTTTTAATTGAAAATAAATTATAACCTGCAGGCAACAACACATACCTAGTAGGCACCTAACATACGAGGCACCTAACATACAAATTTGTTAAATGTTTTTCTTTTAGAAAAAAATTTTTACAACTATGTTTTTGAATAGTTAAAAATAAATTGCATACATTTCGGCGTTTAACTATTCAGCTATTCAATTTTATTTAGACCAATTTTAACGAAAACTATTTCGCGATCATTTTCTTTTTTTTTTTTTAACTAAATTTTTATTTTGTTTAAATTTAATTATTTGTTATTGCTTACATTCTTATTATAACTTAACCTACAAAAATAGTTAACAAAAAAGGTTAAATAGTTTTTCTTTATAATTATTATGAACGCTTACTAATATTTTAATCATACTTTTAAGTATCTATTAATTTAAAAATTTTAATTAATTGCAAAAAATTTAAAAAGGCAATTTTTACAATTTTTTTTTTAATAAAACCCTAACCTAACTTATCCTATTCTTACAACTAATTAAAAAAACTTATAGACTAGCATTTATTACTTTAATATTAAAATAACACTAATCTAATAATTCTTTTATACTAATTTTTTTTTATGACGTGCTTAACCACCAATAATTATTTCATATAGATTTGTCTTTATCTGGTATAGACATGTCATATTTCATATTATCTGGATTGATGTTACCTGGATCATATTCAATTTTTTTACTTACATGTAGCCCGTCTACTATAATGAAATAGTATAGGGACATGATTTTGATGTTCTATATAACCATACTTGTCTAAGAAGATGAAGTGCTCAGGGGCTATGAAGCCAGTGTCATTCGCAGAGTATATTATTATGTCGTCTGCGAACGCTAGGGCATAACTGTTACCCTTAACTCGGTCTAGCGAAAGCAAAAAATCTGTTATGTAGATCGAGAAAAGAATTGGCACGTTAACAATACCTTGTTGTAGGCCATTTTCAATTAAAAATATTTTCTTGGACATATTATGTTGCCTATGTACTAAAAATTTGTTATTGTATAACATATTTTTAATAAGTACTATTAAGCGTATTAGGAATTTATATTTTATTAATTTGTATATTAAACCGTCCAATCAAACCGTGTTGAAAGCCTTCTCTAAATCAATAGTTTTTATTTATAAACCAGCAAATATCAGAAGTATATTTAGTTATAGTGTTAATTGTACCGTATTTGTGTCTGAACCCAAACTGGTTATCAGGTATGAGGTTTTTTGAGTGTGCAATGCTCGAAATTTTATCATTTAACAAAGTTTCAAATATTTTACTAATGTTTGGCATTAAGCTTATTAGTATTTTACAAATATCTGTTTAGTTAAAAATAAATTGCATACATTTCGGCGTTTAACTATTCAGCTATTCAATTTTATTTAGACCAAATTTAACGAAAACTATTTCGCGATCATTTTCTACCGCTTTTGTAATAAAACAATATTTTATTCTCATCCAATATATTGCATACTTATTGGATGAGAATATCGATCGAAATTCGAAATTAAAAAAAAAAAAAAATATCATCATTATAGAAAATAATTTTAAAGAGAGAAAAAGAAAACACAAAAAAAAAAAAAAAGTAAAAAAACCATACAAGAAAAATTATCTAAATAATGGCGAATAGTAATAAATAAAACAAAAAAAAACAATTAAAATGGGACGATACATGATTTTATATTTTGTTTTTGTTTAAGTTTTTGTTTTTGTGTTTGTGTTTTTTGTATTAAGTACTTTATAATATCAAAAATTATACATATATAGATAAAGCAAGTAGAACAAAAATGTCAAAAAGAATTCTCTTAATTTTTTTCTTAAAACCATTGCCCCATATGCTATCTCTTTCTCACTAATGCTTTTTTGCACTATTCATAGAGTTTGCCTTTATAGTTTTTCTAGGTATCAAAAAATATGTGGAATATGTATCAAATATAAAAATAATAAGATTATTAAATTTTAATGATAATATACAAGCCCATATAAAAAAATTTTAAAAATAAACTCTGTTTTCTTTTATTTTTTATTACTTTTTTCAAATAAAACTTATTTACTATGTAGTTATAATTTAGAATTTTGATTTTGTATCAAACCATTTAACCAAGTATCAAACTATTAATATCGTCGTATAATATTTGAGTTAATTTTTTTTTTTTTTATGAAGATGTGTATGTAAATGAATGTAATATTGCCACATCATTTGCATGATTAAAAAATTAATTTTTTTTTTAATTTAAGTTTTAAAAACTTCAATATTTAAAAAAAAAATCTAAATCACGCTCTAAATCATAAAATAAAATTAAAAAATATATTTTATAAATTTATAACTGAATAGTAGTTTTAGGAATTTTAACAAATAATTTTCGTTGTTGTATTAATATTTTATATTTTAAATTACCTATAATATTTATATAATATAAGTTATATTATAATATGAATTATAATTAAATTATAATATAAGTTATACTTTATATATTTTATATATTCAAAAAATAATTTCCAAATCTTACATAACTTTTAGAAAAAGTAATTCTTTAAAGTTTTTATATTTAAGTTTTTAAAATCTTATCTTATATGTTGATAAATCAAGAAATTACATTAGTCTTTCAATATGGCAACACCAAAAATTGTATAAGCTTTTTAATATACAATATGATCAATAGACCTGTTGATCAAGTCAAGTGTATTGAAATGTATGTTTGTATTCATTTACATAGGGTGGTGTTGCCTAATTTCGAACATGTCCTATATTCGAACACTTTTTAAAAAAACTAGTATAATATGAAAATTTGATTTATTTTAAAAACGGTTTTTTTTTTAATTTATTTGTTGAAGCTTCCCCTACCATTAACAAAAAACATTAACAAATCAGAACAAAAAATAAGTTAATTATCTCACAAATCGCTAAAACTTGAAACTGATTTTTGAACAGTGCGTTTTTCATTGAAATTGCTAATAAAAAAAGAGTTTTAAGGGTTGCAGGAAATAGTGTTTTTTTATGAAATCTGTAAACAAATTGTTTAAAAATTTATATATTCATGCAAAGGAATATTTATTTATTGAATTTTGTTAAAAATTAAAAGAAAATATTAAAAATTTATTTATATTTTTGACCTGTTCGAACAAAGGAAACTAAAATACACAAATTTCTTATTTCGAACACAGTGTTCGAATTTAGGCAATTCAAATTAGTTTTAGATTCCCTTATTCGAACGCAATGTTTTCTGCAGATTTTAAGTTGTTACACATTAATTTTTTAGACAAAATTAAAATGTATCAGCAATATAGCGACGATTCTTTGAAGGCAGCTTTCGGTAAAATCAGGGAAGGGTCTATGAACGTTAGGGACGCCAGTAAACTCTTTCGTATTCCGGTAGCAGCTCTGCATTACAAAATTCCTGTGATAAAAGCATTTAAGAAAATAAAAATAGGCTATTCTAGAGTTCTTACTCAGAGCGAAGAAAAATTAAGTGTAGAATAACTTGTGAATTTGACTAAATGAGGCTTTTAGCGGGAGCGGGAGCGAAATCTCGTTTTCTTCCAATATTTCTTAAAAACTTCGCAAAAAAATGGAAAAACTATTTAAATAATTTGTTGTTGACTTTTTATGTATGAAGAGAAATTAGGAGGTATTTTAAAATTCTCGGGTTTTGGGGGCGAGAGCCCCATTATATTAAATGCGTTGGAATTGCATACAAAATGAGAGTTCCAATAAATTAATTAATTATATTATATTATTTGCTGACTCTTTAATCTTAATTTTTGATTCTAGTTTTGGATGCGAAATCTAGCAATAATTAAATTAACGGAAATCGGGCTGACCGATTTTTCTAGCCAATTTCTTTTTTAATATTATATGACTTTTAGAAAACTTGTTTTTTATATATAGGTATACCAAAAATTTTTAACACCTAGGTAAAGTATAAACAACCATCAGAGTTGATTACGAAATCAGGATGCCCTTTTTCAGAATATTTATTTAATTTACTAGATTCTGAATAAGAAGCGATTTTAGAGTTAAATTAAAAAATATATAGGATTGTTCCCTTTTCTTTAAAAATTAAGTAGAAAGTTAGAAAAAGGAATAAGAAATCAAACGTTTTGGTTTTTAAAATATTATTTATGAAATTTTTATTTGGTATGTTTTTTGGTAGATTTACTTTATTTTTTTGACCTTTTCGTGCAAATCAATTTATTATCAAATTAAATTATTTGGTTGTAAAACTCGTGATTTTGATACGCAAGTTTTTGAAAAGCGAAATTTCGTAACCAACTCACTATTCACAAAAGCCCAAAGAGCTCCAAAATGTGGTTCAAAAAAATTGTAAGAGATGAGAAAAGAATAAGCCGTATAATCAACGGCAACCAGGCAAAAATGATATTATATCATAAGGCATAAGGAGATATCCCATCGTAATCCAGAAACTATTACATTTGCTTGGAATAGATACGGAAAAAATATAAGAAAATAGTTCAATGATCCAGGAAACTACTAAATTAAATTAAGTTATTTAATCTTTAAATTTATAAAGTTTTAATTCATAAGAAATAACAATACTTAAAATGAAAACATGGTATTTTTAATAGTAATTCTTTAAAAAAATTTGTGTTCGAGCAAAGGAATATCTGTTTTCGAACATAGGCAACTGGCGTTTTTTTAGTAATTTTTTAATAATATTAATAATAATTTGTATAATTTAATTTAATTTAATTAGTTTGAAAGATTATTAAATTTACTTTCGATTGATATATAAAACTAGTTATTCGGTCAAAATACACCTTATTTATGATTAATTAAACTCGCAAGTATCGTTAAGTGTTCGATTATAGGGAACTTAACCCTATGTGTTTATATTTTAATATGATTTTATGTTAAAACGAGGAAGAGTGTAGTAGTGTAGACTCTGTCAACTCTGGGATACCCGTATGGCCGTTATATAAACATTATATCATTATTATAAACATTAATTAGTTTTGGAAAAATTTCAGACACGCAGCTGTAATAGGTACAGAGAAATGCTCATTTGAAAAAAGAAGTTGTATGGCAGCTACCCGAACCCATGGACCAATATGGCTGGATTTAAATATCGAATCTATATTTACCCCCTCTTCTTCTTTTCGTCTTTGCGTCACAAACGTAAAACCAAATTTATTATACCCTTTGGCCTACAGTCATACGGGATAAAAAAACACTGAAAGATGGTATAGTTAATTTTTTCATAGTATTATTTTCAATGGCTGGGGTTTTATATTTTAACCCTTGGTGGCTTGCCGTTTCATTGTGAAATTACCTATTAAATTGCGGTTTCTAGTTTACCAATTAAATATTTAAACGTAGAATTAAATGACACAAATATAACTGAAATAAATATAATTTTTTCCAACATGGATAAAATGTCAAAAGAGGCAGTAATAATTTTTGATGAAATAGCTATAAGACAAGACTTAAGCTATAATAGTGCATTGGATGAAATTAGTGGCTTTTTAGATTACGCATTTAAAAGAACAAAAGATGTTGCAAAATATATTTGTGTTTTTTTGGTGAGAGGATTAATTAAAAATTGGAAATATGTGCTTAGTTTTTATGCCACTGATACACCTATAAAGGCTGAAGACTTAGAAAGGTTATTATTAACTAATTTGCACGCAGCATTTAAATTAAATCTTAATATACGTGCAGTAATATGTGATCAAGGTACCAATTATAGAAAATGCTTTAAAAAATTAGGAGTTACAAAAGATTTTTTATATGATTTTAATGGAACAAAAAAAATAATTTTTGGATTATTCGATCCAATACATCTTATTAAGTCTCTTCGAAATACACTCTTAAAATATGACCTTAATACCAAAGATGGTCAAGTGTCATTCAAAATAGTTCGATCTTTATATTTGCATGAGAGCGAGAATACGAAAAAAATGTGTCCAAAATTGACGAAAAAGCACATAATTCCAAATAATTTTGAAAGGATGAATGTTAAATTGGCAACTCAAACCTTTAGCAGTTCTGTTGCTGCTGCTATTAAAACATTAATTTCATTGAAATTTTTTAACTCCAGAAGAGCTGTTGCTTCATCCACAGCTGAATTTATATATAGAATAAATAATTTGTTTGATTGTCTAAACAGCAAAAAACTGTATGATAAAAATTGGTATCGATGTGCATTGCAACAAAATAATAAAATTGTTCAATATTTATTAGAAATGATTATATATCTTAAAGAAATAAAACCAGTAACATCCACGAAAATTTATTGCATAGATGGCATGATCCAAACTCTTACTGGCATTACAGAATTAAGTACCGATATATTTTCGTGTTATGATCAAACTGAGTGTTCTTATTTATTATTAACGAGACTTAATCAAGATGTATTGGAAAATTTATTTGCTTTAGTACGATATCGAAATGGGTTTAATAATAATCCATCTGTAATGGAGTTTTGTAATATATTGGCAAAAATAATGTCAGTAAAGTTGATAAATAATAAAATGGAAAATAGCAATTGTGAAGAAGATGATGCAGAATTTCTCTGTGAAGATTTAAAGGAGTATAAAATAGAAGAAATTAGTTCCGAGTCTAATGATGAAGAAGTTTCTAGTAAAATTGACAATCAAGTAACAGATATAATAGTTGATTATTATGATGAAGAAAATTATGAAAATGAGTCAAACAAAAAAAATATTATGACATGCAATGCTGAAAGATATATATGCGCATATATAATATTTAAATTAATGAAAAAGATTTCTTGCAATATATGTAATGAGCAGGGCAACCAAAAACCTGCACGAGCATGTTTTTTTCCTTAAGTGTTATTGAGAAATGGACTGATTATTTATCCGTTTCATGAAAATTTATGAATTTTAAGCCCTATTTGTTAGAGCATATTTTTGCTTATTTCGCCTGTTACAGCATATTTCAGTATGTTTTTGCTTAAAGAGCTTTTTTAAACTTTTTTGAAAATTTTGCAAAAAAAAATTTATTATTAAAGAAATTTTTAAATAATTTTGTATTCATAATTTACAAAAATTTCAAGAATGTTTCAAATTTTAACATAAAGGAAATTAAAAGTACCTACGCTTACAAACAAAAAAATACGTATTACGTATTATAAAACACTACTGAACTGGACCAGGCAAATTCTTCTACCATTACTCGAATATTATTTAACGACTCAATTAAAATTTTAGGCGACAGTTTTGATACAGAATCAATTTTGCTTTCTGTGTCAGATACGGCTACCTATATGATAAAAGCTGCTCAAGCAATACAAACCTTTTATCCAAAGGTCACACATGTCATTTGTGTCGCTCATGGACTACATTGCATTTGTGAACAAATTCGAAGCTCATATTTTGAAGTCGATCGGCTTATAGCAAATGTAAAAAAAGTTTTTTTAAAGGCTCCGTCAAGAGCGCAAACCTTTAAAAATATGGAGCCAGAACTTCCTCTCCCACCCCAACCAATAACCACGAGGTGAAAAAATTTTGCGAGTTGTTGAAGCATTGGATGAGGATGATGCAGCGTCAATAAAAATATCAAAAACACTCCTACACGATATCACGGTTAAATCTGACATCATTTTTATTGCATCAAATTATGGATATTTGGATGAATCAATAATTATTAAATTACAAAAATCTGGACAAACTCTTGCGGAAAAAATTTCAATTGTCACCGATACTAAAAAAAAAATTCAAATTGTAAATGGTGAAATAGCCGTAAAAATTAAAAAAAAACTTTCCAAAGTCATAGATAAGAACAAAGGGTATCATTTGATGAAAACAATTTCGTCTAAATTAAGTGACGCATCCAGCGAAATTGAAAACCAATATACCACTAATGAAACTTTATCATTAAAATTTGCTCCTATAACGTCAGTTGATGTAGAAAGAAGCTTTTCGATGTATAAAAACGTTTTACGAACGAATAGACAAAGCTTTTTATTCCAAAATTTAAAAGAAATGTTTTTTATATATTGTAACCAAAATTTTAATTAATTCTTGGCTTTATTTCTTTTAAGATAAAAAATGAATTAAGTAATACAAAATTTTAATTTTTTGTTATTTCGATTTTTTTGTATTTAAGTTATTTATTTTGAATATGACTGAATTTTGAAATGATTTTTATTTTTATTTTTCTATGATTTAAATTTTATTTTATGAAGTTAAAGGTTAATTTTTTTTTTTTAAATTATAAATGAATTCAAAAAACAATTTATTTAACAATTATACACAAAAATGTTTAAATAAATGAACAAAGTTCGAATAAAAAAGTTTTATATGTGCTATTTCTCTTATTTTCTAATTGTTTTTTCTTAAAACCAATTATATATTTCTTTTCTTTTAGGCTATAAAAATCAGGTTCAAAAAATGGAAACTTTATGGCTTTATATTTTTGCTTAAAAGAGCATATTTTAAGGTTTTTAAGAGCATATTTTAAGTGCTTATTTGCAGTTTTTAAGGGCATATTATAAGAGCTTAAAACGTGTTTTTTAGAGCATATTTTTGGTTGCTCTGGTAATGAGTCATTCTTCAAAAAGTCTGATGATATACTGTCACTAGATTCTGAACAATTTTTGTATCAAAAAAATTATAAAAACGATTCTGAAATTTTTTATTTGAAAGCTCCAACAGAAATAATATTTGAAATCACACAGTTTCACATAAAAATATTTGACAATTACTTGATTGAAAGTTGCCATTCTAAGAAAATACGTAAAAATATTATGTTATTATGTTTGGATGTTACAAAAAAGTCAAAAAAATATTGCAGATGGTTTGATGAAAATGATAAACGCTATGATCACAAAATAAAATTTTTGGATCTATTGATTGTCCTTTTACTAAAAAAGGAGGCTAAGTAATTAAATCAAATATTATTATCTGATAAAAATGAAAATAAAAAAGCGAAGAAAGCTGGAAAAGTTAATAAAAAATTAAAAATTGTCCAAACATTATAATTTCCCAACAAATTTTTAGTAGATTAGGTTTTCAATACTTTATACAGAGACATAAAATTAAAATTTTACTATAATTTATTTTTTATTTATTTAAAATTTTTAAAAATTTTTTTTATTTTTTAATGTGTTTGTGTGTTTTAATACAATACTGATAATACCAACTACCAATGTAAATATACATATATTTAACACTGACTTAACTAAATCAAATATAAATAATAAATTAATTTATTTAATTATAACTTTTTTTTACTTTTTTTTTCTTTTTTTTTAAGAAAATAATAATAATATAAAACAATGTGTAAGATGAGAAAGGTATATATTTTTTCTAATGTATTATATCGTTTTTACTCTTTCGTGGGGCATTGGATTTCACAAAATATAGTGAGAGATTTTTTGTTCTACTTGCTTTATCTATATATGTATAATTTTTGATAATATGTACTTAATATAATTTGATTTGTTTAATTGATGTTTGAAAATTCAGTTTGATTTTTATTGCATGCATAGGTATATGTATTATAATACGTATAATAGTATAATAGGTATATGTATTTGTTTATATATAACGCATTTTCAAATTAAATGAAAACTTTTGCAAAAATAAAACATATGTACCTATGCAGTGAGGTTAAGTTTTTGAGAAATTTGGCAACCTTCCCCATTGAGGGGTTATTATAACCTAAAAATTGAAAATTTACTGTTTTTATAAGTAACCAGTAACTTAGTCACCAGTGGATATATTTCCTTAATTAAACGTTAATATTGAAACCCCAAAATTATATTTCGTACTTGTTAAAAGGTTTTCTTGAGCATTTCTTATTAAAAGTTTTTGATAAAATAGATAGGTTAGAGTTTAGCAAACTCTTTACTTAAAGCAACTTAAGCGACTAAAAAAAATGTTAATAAAAAATTTAATTATAACTGTATATTTATTTTTTGTCATTTTTTCCATTGTTTTTTCCATCCAATTTTGGTACAATTGTAATTTCAATCTTGGATTTAAAAATTATTATTTATTTATTGTCATTGTTATCAAAAATTAAAAATTAATACCTATAAGATGAAAATATTTAAGAAAACTATATATATAAAAGTATATAAAGTAATTTATACATTTAAAAAAATTATTTTATATGTGAAAAAATAAGTATTGGAAAGTGCGCCTCTGGCAAGTAAATCTGACGTTTGTATTGTACAATTCAAATGTGAAGTATGGAATATTGAATTTTTTTAATGAATGCGGTTTGAAAATGACATTATAAAAAAAACCATCATTCCGATCAGTTGTATCTATATACCTTAAGTGTGATTTAGAATTGATAATTGTTAACAAATTCAATTTATTTAATAATAGGTATCATTTTATTTTTTTAAATTAATTTTCCAAATTAAATTTTATTAAATATTTAAAAAAAACATATACACACAAAAAACTGCATATGTCTAATTTAATAAAAAGTTATCCAGACTCAGTTGACCTTGAATTAGAGCCGGAAATGACGTCATCATATGAAACATCCAGAAATAGTTTTGAATGGGAAACAGCCAATGCAGTTACTATAGAAATACCACCAACAAATATATCAACTGAAGAGGTAGAAGATAATATTGATCAGGATGAAACTGATGTTAATGACGATCAATTATCACTATTTTCACAAAATTTAAAAAATTTGGTACATGCTTGGATGGATTTTTTCCAATTGGCAAAGAATATTTACAAATTCTGGAATTTTTTCCAAGATAAAACTGGATACCCATATTATTATTACATTTTAACATTTTATTTAACATATTTTTTATTACACTTTAATGTTGGTATCCGTTTAATAATAATCAATTGTTATAATGTTAAAAATAAACAGGATATGCGTAGAGTAAAAAACATAAGATATTTCACTGTAATTGGTATAAATATTATAAAAATAATTAATTTATTACAATGGCTTTTTAATATTATAAGCGAATCATCCAAATAACTATAACTAAAACATGTTTTTAAAAAGTTTTGCATTCATATTTAATAATTGAATAATTTAAAAAAAAAATTTTCATGTATGTATGTAAGAATTCAGTTTTTAAAGAATTTTAATTGAATATATTTTTTTTTTTGTAAAAGTTGAAAATTAATTTTGGGTTTTTTTTTTTAAATCTTTAAACGTAGAGTCTAGGGTTCAAACCTTAGTCAGATCATAATATCAAATAAAAAAATATAATTTATATCAGAATAACACACCACATTACAAATTTTTTTTTTTTTTTTTTAACTTTAAATTTTATTTCTCCCTTTATGCATCGTACAAATATCTTAACCTAGAAAAAATTTACAAAAATGGTTTTTTTCTTATATACTTAACATTTAAATTTTATGTTAATTTGAATCGATATTTTATTTATTTTTATACTTAATTTGAATTATAAACTTAATCTTATTCTTATAAATATTGGAAAAACTTGGGAATATAAAAACCAATAACTAAACATTTTTTTAATAAAAACTTAACCTACTTAAATAACCTAACCTAACAAAAAACAAATTGTATTAAATACTTAATGGTAATGATTTTTATTTTATTTTGACTAATCTTAATTGTTTTCCAATCACCAATAATTTCTTTTTATCAATTTGTCTATATGTCGGTATGTCGTATTTCAGATGTTCTCCGCAAGGTCTTTCTAATGTACTCCATATTGTGGTAGAATATATGTGATATTAAACCATTTTCTGGAGTGTTTTGTGCTCTTTCATAGTGATTTCTGACTAGTTTTATTATAAAATTGTCTATTCTTATGATTTTAGATTCCTTGTACAAGTATTTATTGGAGTAAAAATGCTTGTAGTCGGATTCGGGCTATCTGTTTATATTGGTACAAACTCTTATACACTTTCTTTCGAATTTCCGTAATGTTTCCATTAAGCTTGCACTAATGTTGTACCATATTGGTGCACCATATACAAGTGTTGGCCTAATTAATGTTTGATAACAAATTATTTTAACTTTTTTAATAATGTTTTTATTGTAAAATAGTTTTTTAGCTGCCATAAACGGTTTTTATATACTGTATTTCACTTGATCGACATAATTTAGGTTTCTATGTAATTGAACACCCAGGTATTTAACTACTTTTTTATTGGATATAGTGATATTATCTATTGATTTTATCACAAAATCTTTCCAGTTTTTTTTATGTCGAAACATGTTTTATTGACTGTATTGCGAAATAAAATAGTCTAACACTTATTATAATTTATTTTCATAAGCCATACTTGACAATAATCTCTAACTATGTTAAAAAGTTTTTGCACTGAGTGCTTAATAGAGCACATTTCAAATTGGAAACAGGGGTTACAGCTGAACCTGGACCATACCTGGCACATAATAAATAAATAATTAAATTTGGGGATACGAAGTCAGTTGAGCACACAGATTCAATTTCGATAGTTAAGACTGCTCTTGTATAAAAACGAATTTGTGAAAATTTCTGAAATCTAACTCCCATATTTTTTGAGTTATTTTGCAGCCAGACGGACACACTTTAAAAAAATTAAATTACTTTTTTATTTCGATTTAATCCAAACAAATGCATCTATATCTACTGCTCCATCCCCATCCAAACTCTATTACCTTCTAAAGCAATGAATTACATTTATTATTGCCGTAAGTAACATAATTTATCTAAAGTCATTTTGACACGATATATTGGACAAAAAATATTAGGTGCTAATCTATATACATAAGCACCATATAAAATTAAAAATATTTTACATCTTAGCAAATTAACCAACAACAGCCGAATCGCCAACTTAATCATGGTTATTTCTTTAATAAATCTGTAATAGATTATATAGTATGTAATAGATTTGTTTATAAAATTAATTGAATTATTTAAGTAGGGAATGGTTTAAAAGGCTTCAACATTAACGAAGCCCATTTTTTATTTTTTCATAATAATTCTCTGGTTGGTTGAGAAATTTTTAAAAAGTTTGATACAAAAGTTTCTTTAAAAATTTATTAGCTTTTATAAAATTATGAACGTCATTTTTTTTTTTTTTGGGTCTGCAATATTCTCAACTATTCCTTTTGTTCTCCCTGGATCTAATTTCGATTTCAGATATTATATCTCGTCAATATTCAATTTTATTCTTCTTTGCATGGAAGAAATTATGTCAGTTTGCAAGCGAAAATTCGTTAAAAATTAAAAGTACTCCCATTGAAAGAAAGAATATTTATAAAGGAACATGGGAAGTTCAAGGTTGCAATAGTGGGATATCAATCTTTGACATAGTTGACATAGAAAAAAAGACAGTGGCAGAATTGATATAAGACAATATTATTAGCAGATAATGCAAACCTCATTTAACAGAACTGCAAGAGAAACTATTGGATTCAAACCAGTAGTTAGAAATGAGAAGTGGTTTGATAGGGAACGAAAAGTGCAATCGAAGTAAAAAATGGAGCTATAATAAAAAGGTTATAAAAAGGAGCAAGAACCTATAAATAAAACTACAAAAGGAAAGAATAATAGCTAATTATGAAGAAAAAAGAAACGGGAAGCACTTAATGTTTAAATCAAAAGACGGTATAGTGGGAGAAAAACTAAGACAAGGAGCAGAACATCTGCATAAAGAATTACATAAATTAATATGTGGAATATGTGAAGAAGAATTTATGCCTGAAATTAAAATTATTATGAAGAATATTTGACGCACGAAGAATAAATGAAAACGAATACGAAAGGCAAATAATGAAGAATTAAACGAAAAGATAAAACAAAAAAAAAATATTGTTCGTTCTGTAAAATCTGAAAAATTAAGATGGACGGGTCACATTGCGCGAATAAATGCAAATAGATCAAAGTATAAATGCTTAAAAAGTACTACGTATACTACAAGCAAGAGGTCGATGGAAATGTGTTACGACTGAGAATTGGAACCTGTTGCTCTAGACGGAGAAGTGTGGAGGAATGTTATGAAGAAGGCCAAAGCCCATTCAGCGCTGTACAACTAAACGATCATAATGACTGAAATTAGGACTTCATTAATATCATATATAAGCTTGTAAACTCCAAATGAAAGTCTCAAAAATTTGCAGAAATTAATGAAATTTTCATTAAGTATTAATAGCAACTATTCATCTTTAAGATCTAAAATGTTAAAAAATTATTTTAATAAACAGTTTCTCGATTCTTTCATCATGGCTTGAATTGCAAAATCTTATAAATTGAATATCAAATGATGTGCTCGTTTCTGTAATTCCTTGGTATCCATACATAATCTACACTTTTTATTCTATTTGGTAACTGCGATACCAGATTTGACATCAAGTCATATGATTTATTTAATTTTTGTTCTGAATAATCGAACTACATTCTAACCAACCCAATTCGATTTTTAAGCATTTCTAAATCGACAAAAAAATTCTGGAATAGGCTACTTTTATACATATTCTCCATATGCTGGACGTATTTTTTAGGTTGGTATATGTTGTTGCAATAGACCAGTCCCCGGTAATAAACTCATCCGCATGAAAATCTTTTTTTCAATGCTAAAATTTAAATTAATTTTTTCGTTATAATATATATTTATATTAAATGAATAGAATACCTCAATAGGCTCTGATCCAATTTCGATTCTCAACTTTTATTATGGTATGTATTCTGTTGAATCAGCAGTTCCACTTTAATTATAAAATCCATTGGTCTATTAATATATTTAGAAGTTGTTCATCTTTGGTAGTTGAGCAACAACATCCGGTTTCTTTATTGTAACTTTTTGTTTTGTGTTTCACCTTCACTTATTAGACCTTTTATATAAAATGTTAAACAATTGATTTAATAGTGTATTAATTATGTTCTGCTATACATTCATAAAATTTTGTTTTTGAGTTTTGAGTTGTTACGCCATTGTTGATAGTTCTATATGCTTAAATAGAACAGTAGATCTTTAATCATTATTCTTATAGAACATATGTGACTGATGTTCTATTTGATCATAAAGATATTGTGATCTCATTTTATACATATTTCTATAATAACATTGAAAAAAAAAAAATGGGTAGATCTGTACAATTACGCCCGAACCTCTATTTAAAAAATTATTGGAATCCTAATTTTTTATTCAACTTCAGATTTGGTACACAAATCTAAGAACCCATTTAACTAACTTTAACTTTCCGTGCATATTAAAATATAATATGCTGCTCGTTTAGTACAAAGTTTCATAGTGAGTTTAATTTTGGGAATTTTCGACTCCTTATAGCTATAAAAAGGGGCGTGACTAAAAAATTTTCTGAACCGACTCCTACTAATTTCTGACGATCTAACTTCACCACAAAAATTTGTAATTTAAACCGTTTAGAAGATATGAGGGAACAAAAATTTTACAAAAATTAAGTTTTGCATAACAGTGAAGTTTAGAACGGTATGGCAATTCTTTTTTGCGTTTCAAAAATTTATAAAGCTTAAAAATGAAGCTGTTTTTTAATGTTTTTAAATTGAAAATAAACTAAAATGAACTCTTGTTATACCAATTTAAATACAGGACTTTGACAGCCTTTGGGGGCTGCAGCTCCGTAACAATTGAAGCTACAGAGAAAAGTTCTTCCGTGAAATTAGTTTTTTTTTCAATATCTATTCGTAGTTCAAATTTCTTCTCTGTATTTCAAATGGTGTAAAAGTTTTTGTAAACATATGAACGGACAGATGAACGGACGACCAGAGTGTAACTTTATAGGAACATTTTTACGCAATCTTTTAAGAATGTGTTAAAAACAAAAGAAACAATTTATTGTTTTAAATATTAAAAAATTTAAATTTTATGTTAATGAAATTATGTGATTTTATTATTTTATTTAAAATTTTTATTTTTAAATTAATATTGCATTTTTTTTCCATATTTTACATATTATTATTATTATTATATATTGTATCACATATATCTTTAAAATTTATTTTGAAAACTTTCCAAAAAGTTAAAATTATTTTATTTTTTTCTACTGGTTTTTTTTAAAAGAAAAAAGAAATTTTCCAAGAAAAAGTTGGTTTGTTACTTGTTTTTTTGTTTTTTTTTTTTTAAATAAATTTTCTATGAATATTAAATATTAAAAGAAATTTTTCACATTAGTAATTTTTTCATACACATAGTTAATATACTCACATGATTATTCATTTATACGATAAAATTTAGAGACAGAGAAAGGAAATGAAAAAATAATAAAAAGAAACTAAAAAAAAAATACTAAATAATACAGAATACGTCTTCGTAAAATAGCCCCTCATGAAATTAGATTTTAACTCTTAATGAAATAATATTCGAAAATCAAAGTAAAATAATTCCTACAACAATTTATTTAAATAGTATTTTCCGTTCCCAATCGCATTCAATGTGATCTACTACTGAGTGAAGTCCATGTATATCCTTTTTCAGGACGATTGTTTTAAAATAAATTTTTATTAAAATTTAAACTAAACATTGACCTGAGCTAGAATCGAACCCTTATACTACTAAAGTTTAATCGACCACCCGCTTAACATCTACGACACAGTGGCCGGCCTTATTTTCTAATTAATAAAATATTACAGATAAAAAATTACATATGTTCTAAAATAAAATAAATTATATCATTAATATTTTGTTCTTAAATTTGTTATTACTAATATATAGACAGCGGGCCGCAAGGTCTACATGTTAGAATGGCACATATCAAAATAGCAACTATATATAGTGAGTGCCCGGTACTCAAAGATAAAAAAAATACCGAGATATGATAGATAACAAACGTTTAGGGATACAAGAAAATTTTTAGAACTTAAATTGAAGCCGAGGAACAGGTGCTGTAAATATGAGTTTTTTCTTCTTTTGATATCAGTAAGAAGTTCTCGGCCTTTATTTATTCTTCGAAGAACTTCAATGTTTGTGTTACGATCTACCCATGAAATTTTTAATATTCTTTTATAGAGCCACATTTCAAAGGGTTCGAGTTTATTCATATGGGTGGTTGTTAAGGTCTAAGTCTCTACTCCATATAATAGAACCGACCATACATAGCATTTCAAAAAACCTAAACGAAGATCTAAATTTAGATATCTGCAGCAAAAAACTTTTTTGTACTTAATAAATACACTTCTCGCTATTTCAATACGATATCTTATTTCTTGTTCACATTCCACAGCTAACATGTCCCAAGATATTTGCAGCTAGAAATATGTTCAATTGGAAGATGTTCGACTGTAACTGTAACTGTGGTATATGGTGTTTTACATCTTATGATCAAGGATTTAGTTTTTATCGCATTTATTTTTAGACCAACGTTTATGCTATGATGATTAACTTTATCTTTTAAATGTTGTAAATCACTTAAATTATCTGTCAAAAGTTGTCGTCAGCATATCTGATGTTTTTAAAATAGGTACTGTATTTCAACTGATTCTAATGCTTCTATAATGCTAAAGATTGAAAAGCAGGAGTGATAAGATACAACCCTGTCGAACTCCACGCTTGATTAAAATGTTTTCGGTTAGCCCATCTGAAGTTTTTATGTTAGCTGTCTGATGCCAGTATACATTTTTAATTTATCTTTAAGTTTTTTATGCATCTAATAGTTTTGTCGTCAATATCTATCGTGCTTAAGAGTACTTGAACACAAAAGAGAGTTTCTCTTGTGCCCTTTCCTCCCTTGAACCCAAATTGTGTCTTTCCCATATGTATTTCAGCTTTTAAGTACAAGCGATTGTAGAGTCCTTTAAGAAAGATTTTGAGTGCATAACTCATTAAACTAATCAGTCTATGGTCACTGCATGATTGAGCGTTAACTTTCTTTGGTAGAGCGATAAATGTTGATAAAAGCCATTCTGAAAGAAAAATTTCGGTATTATATACTTTGTTGAAGATTTTGTGCAGCACATCTGTGTTTTGGTCATCAATTAATTTAATTATTTCTGATGGTACGTCATTGGACATTGTGGCCTTTATGTTTTTGTTTAAAATTCAAAATTTCGTCCTTAGTTATGATGGGGCCTGACAATTGTTCTGACGATTCATTAGTATTCTGTGGCCTGGTCGGGTCTGAAAATAAGTTTTCTATATATTCCTACCATTCCTTTTGCCTTTCTTCGCTATCCAAAATGATTTGATCATTATCATTGAGTAGTGAAGCGAAAATTGTTTTTTATATGCTCCTAATACTTCTTTAAGTTTTTTCTGAAGGTTTAAGTCATCATAAGACTGTTGACGGTTTTCTATTTCGTTACACTCATTTTTAAACCATTTTTGCTTTTCTAATCTTATTTTGGATCGAATTTTTCTTTGAATACGTTTATATTCTGTCATATTCTTATTTTTTAATGATCTTCTTTCACATCCATCATTAACTAGATTTCATCCGTCATCCACATTGATTTGGAGCATTTTTCCTATCTCCCAATATGTTTTTGGATGTTTTAAATAAAATTAGTTTTGTTCGATGCAATAATATATCATCTTCTGTCCAACTAACGTTCATTAATTGACTGTTGATTTCTAATGTCAATTGATTTTTGATGTTATTGTCTTTTAGCATCGATTTTAAATTGCCTGTTAGTCTTTCTAGCTTTTGATAGTTTAAGTTTAATCTTAGCTAAGAGAAGGTTGTGGTCTGACGGAACATCTGCCCTAGGATAAGTGCTTATATATGCTTAATTGAAGAGCTAAAACGTTTGTTAACTAAAATGAAATCAATTTTGTAACGTATTATATTATTAGTACGGTCTCGGGGAGATTTCCAAGTATATAACCTCCGCTATTATTCGTAAATAAATGTCAAATTTAAATACTTTTCTAGGCTATACAAAAAAAGTACCCTAAACAAAAAATTAAAAAAATCCAAATTTCAGGATCTTTTTCATTTTCATTTTTAGCAGACATTTTTTTAAAATTTAAATAAAAAGTCAATTGACTTTTAGCATTTTTGTATAAAGGTAAAATTCTGTATTCGGAGAAACTTTAGAGCAGAACTCAAAATTAGGGTTACCATTTTTCCAAAATATTAAAAGGTAGAGGGAGATTTTATTAAAAGCCTTGCTGACATATTATTTATGTCAAAAGTAAGGTTAAATTTAAGATTAGAGTACAAAATTGAGATTTCAATAATTTTTAAGCGGAGATAAAAAATATTTCATATGAAATAACGATTCTAGGCTCGTTTATCGCAAGCAATTCATCGCGATGGAATTCATCGCAAGCAATTCATCGTAAGCAATTTATTATTATTTAATTATTTAACTCTGGTAGCCAGAACAATCGCGCGATTTTTTTTTTTTCTAACATTGTATATACAAATACAAACACACATATAAATATTCTGGAAAAAGCGGTAATCCTGATTTAGAATTCAACTCTAAAATCCAATATTACATTAGGTATCGGATATTCATCGCAATAAACTTCGCGATGAATATTTCCTTGCGATGAATTGCTTGCGATGAATTGCTTATGATGAATTGCTTGCGATGAATTGCTTGCGATGAACTTTGCTGTGAATTTATTATTGCGATAAACTACCCGGATACCGAAATAACTCGTAAATTTTTATAAAGAATATTTAAAGGAATAAATTCATTATACAAAAATAGTAAATCTTATTTCGTTAGAGGTTATTTCATTGAGCCAAAGAATAATGGTATAGTGTACTTAAATAGGTAGCAGTATAACCAAATAGTAAGAAAAAAAAAGACATGCATGTATAACCTTGTAAAGTTTATATGAAAAATCGTATTTTATATTATCATTTAAAAAAAAAAAAAATAAATAGAAAAAATTATAAACAATAAAATAAAAATAAAATTATGTTGAAAAAAAAAATAAGAAAAATTATGAACATTTGTACATCTTTGCATATAATATCCATTAAAAAAGATGAAAAGTAGTTATTTTTTTTTTTTTTGTATTATTATGATATCCACATACGAGTACATAACTTACCATCAGTTAAAAAAAAATTTTTTCGCTTTAGTAATATTTTTAATAACGGTAAAATACTGTTTTTTTTTTGTTTTGTTTTTTTTTTTTAACTTTCTTTTATGGAATTTATACAGTGTATTTTAACCCATCATTTATACAAATTTAAATATAGTATATTAAACATGGTACAATATCTAATGGTATATAAATACTTATGGTGGGTGGTTTATATATATATATATATATATTTTATTTCAGATTTTGATTGTTTAAATAGATGCGCCCCAAGTAATACATTAACAATTTTTGTTTAGCCGTATAATGTACAATATTACGTTAAAAAAAAAAGTAATAAATATATAAGATAATAAATAACACATATTCAGAAAAAAAAAACATAAAGAAAACTTAAGAAGGACCTTTAAAATATATAGATATGTATATGAAAGGAATTCCTGAGAAAAAAAAAATCAACTGATAAGAAGAATTTATTTGATTTTTTTTTTTAAATTTAAACTTTATTTTATTTTAAGAAAATAAATAATCTAAAATATAGTATATTAAACATTATGGCATACTTTTAGGATATGTAATGTAAATAATTTTTTATTTTTTTTATTTTGTATTTTATATTTGATTTTTTTTTGTTGTGTATGACTTTTCTTCTATTTTTCATTGAAACATTAAAATTCATATGCAAAATTTAAGAAATAATAAAACAAGTGATGAAAAAAAACCAAGGGTTTTTAAAACAGCACATTTTCAAATTTATATTGTATTACATACTGAGTTTAACTTTGGAAATATTTACTTGGGAATAGTTACTGCTTACTTATAAAATTTACTGCTAACAATAAAGTTTTTATTTTAAAGTTGTTATAGCCCTTCAATGGGGAAGGTTGTCAAATTTCTCAAGGATCTTACTTCATCTAACTCTAAGAAAAACCTTTAACACATGTTAAAATATAATGTTGGACCTTTAAATTTTGTATTTTAATAAAAAAAAAAATTGGACAGGTATTCAAGTTACAGGTGCTTAAAAATAGCAAAATTTAAATTTTCGAGCCCTTATCCCAGGGGGCTTGACAAAAAAATTTTGTTAACCGACTCCTACTAATTTCTGAGTACCTAACTTCTCCCAAAATTTCAAGACCCTAGCTTGAACCGTTCAGAAGATATGTGTGGCCAAAAATTTTGCAAAAATTGAGTTTCGTGTAATGTTATATTTAAGTACCGTATGGCAACCCTAAACATTAGCCTTTTCAATATTTACAAAGTTTATGAAAGCAGCTATTGTTTGCCGTTTTCAGATTGAAAATATATTTAACAGAACTCTTGTTATAGCAATTTAAATATAGGGCTTTTTTCAACTTTGGAGGGCTGTAGCAGGTGGGGCTACAGAAAAAAATTCTTCTACGAAATAATTTTTTTATAGGCACATTTTTACAAAAATTTTTGAAAATGTGCTAAAAACGAGAAAAGCTTATTTTTATCAGAACACATAATCAAGATATTCATAAAAAATTACTGTAAAATTACATAAATATATAATAAATTTTGAATATACATATATTATGAGAAATTAATTTGTTTAAATCTTTTATGAATTTAAAAGTTTCAATTGCAAAATACATATTCATAAAAAAGTATATAAAAAATTATCAAATGAAAATTATAAATGCGATCTGATAAACATTAAGTATTAAGACGGGGTCCCCTGTTAATCAACAATTTTTAAATTAAATCAACATTATAATTAAAACGCTAATTATTAGAAAATCCAAATGTTTTTAAAAAACAATAAAGTCCCATAATAAATTATTACTGCAAAGCATAAATTATTAGTGTAGAGTCGTCACTAATAATTATTATTTGAGTGTTCCATTATTTAGTTTACATAAAAAAAACGACTTCTCCTTATTATCAAATAATCTTCATTATCATTTTCACTATCAGAGCTTAACATAATTTTTAAATTTATACTGAATTTTAAGTTGTAACCAAAATAAAATGTTGTTGATTAATGTAAGGTATATGTATAATAATGAGTAAAATCTTTTTTAGATTTTATTATTATTTATTTATTTTACAAAATATTTAAGATTATTTACTCAAAAAAAAAAATTAGTTTATTACATACAATATAAAGTTTGAACCTCCATTATATATAAATATCCTAATATTTAAAAGAGTAATGATGAATTTATTCTCATAACTAATAAAATATTAGTAAATTCACTAATAATATTAGTCTAATAGTTTTATGAAATAGGACCCTGGTATAAATGTGTCAAGTCACATACAAAACAATTACAAATAAGAGAAAAAAAATTGTGAAAAATTTTGCTAAACAAACCATTTGTATTCTCAACACATGTTGAGTATCCTTAACATTTAACCTATTATGAAAAGTAAACCAAACGTTTTTAGAAATAAAGAGAAATTGTTGTTAAAAATAAAGAGACATTTTCTACAATTTTATGGAACTCCTTTAAAATTAAGAAAAACCTTTAACACATATGCTAAAATATAATGTTGGAGATTTAATTTTTGTTTATTACTCATATATAAACACTTCCTTAGCTTCTAAAAGATTGGCAACACAATTTTCTTAAATGACTCAAATTTCTAAAGAACGAACTATTTATTTTTAAATTTCAAGTTTCTTATTTTAAACGTTCAGAAAATATAAGAGCTTAAAAATTTTGCATAAATTGAGTTTTGCATAACGATTAATTAAAAATACCGTATGGTAACTCCATATATATATATATATTTTTTAGATATATTCATTTTTAAAAACAGCTACCGTTTGCCATTTAGTTTGAAAATAAACTTTTTAGAACAAGTGTTACATAATAATTTAAATACAGGGCATTTCCGAATTTTGGGGTGTAGGGTCACCAATCGTAATTGGTAAGGTTAAAAAAAATGTTTTTTTAAGAATCAATTTTTTTTTTTGGAATATGTATCGATGGTTAAAATTTCCTTTTCTTTATTTAAAACTAATACTGTTATATATAACTAGCTAATACCCGGTGCGCGTTGCTGAGCCTGTCAATGGAGGTTTAATTGAAGTTGATGTTACTGCAAAAAGTTAACACAAAAATTACACACGGTTTACACATGTAAATTTTAAAATGTATGAAAGCAATCTTTTTAAAACAATTTTTCTAGGATTATTCTAGTAATTTATCTGTTAATAGTAATCTGTTAATAGTGTCAACTCAATTCTCACAGGGGGGCACGTATACAAAATTTGAAGAAAATCGGTTAAACCGTTTTTAATTTAGAGTAAAGTAACCAAAAACTTTATAAAAAGCTGTTGGGCCCCAATGGGTTAATGCAACTCAATTAAATTTTTTTGGGGCTTTCTTTTTAGCTAACGCAGAATTTCGTAAAATCGGACAAAATTTGGACCCAAAATTTTTTTTGACCACCCGTCGGCCCGACATGGGCTAACAAATTCCAAAACCGTTAATAGTGTCAACTCAATTCTCAAAGAGCATCACGTATACAAAATTTGACGTCAATCGGTCAAACCGTTTTCATTTTAAAGCAAAGAAGTTTAATTACTTGCACCACAGCCCCAACTTGGCGGTCCGTTAGAGCAAACTTTTTGGGCCACGATTTCTTTCCGTACCCAAAAACCTCTATATACAAATTTTTATGAAAATCGGCTGGGTAGTTTAGGAGCCAACTCGCTACATACAAACAAACAAACAAATAAACAAACTTTCGCTTTTATATATATAGATATACGAACAGAGTGCAACTATATCGACTAAAAATGCATTTCTAAAAAAAAGGTGGTTACCCTGAAAGTCTATAATAAAAAAATTTAATAAATAAAAATAAAACTAATTAATGATAAAAATTAATTATAGAACTAACATATACTAATTTTGAGTTTTTAAATATACTCTTTTTACGTGAATTTGGTCCTTTTTCACATGAAATATATCTATTTTCTTATTTATTTTATTTGATCTTATTTTTCAAATGAAATTGATTTTTTTTCAAATCTATTCGGTAATTTTTTTAAAAATGCAACCCTAACTTGGAACCCAGAAATCGGACCGATTTGAATTAAAAAGTCGATTCTGATTCTTTAATAGACACTTAAAAGATGAAAAAAATTTAGAAAAGTCCCCAAAAATCGGCTATTTTTTAGAGCGGACTTAATATTTTAACTATTTTAACCAAGAAACGGAACTAATCAGAAAAAGATAAAATTTTAATTGAAAAATTTCAGATTATTTAAAAAAAGATCAAATTCATTTAAAAATAGTCAAATTTTATGTAAAAAAGGATCAACTTCACGTGAAAAGAGAATAATTAACTAAAGGTTAAGTAAATTGATTCAAATTATTTATATTTTA
This sequence comes from Dolichopus griseipennis, assembly GCA_963082915.1. Classification (NCBI taxonomy): domain Eukaryota; kingdom Metazoa; phylum Arthropoda; class Insecta; order Diptera; family Dolichopodidae; genus Dolichopus; species Dolichopus griseipennis. The sequence continues at coordinate 132,691,864 of OY720442.1, forward strand.
TATATTTAGAAAATTAAGATTAGTTTAACATTTAAAATTTATTAAAAAGAGAATTTAACTCCTTTTATTTCAATCTCTAAATTGAAATAAATTAGGAATGCAATATAATGTATTAAAGAATTATGAAAATCAACTTTATTATATCTTAGATGTAAGATAATTCAGTCATAATCGCTTTGTTAAAAAATTAATCCATGTAATATTATATAACTGTATAATATTACACTAAGGACAAATAAATGAAGTGCTTTTTTTAACGCTTTTGTCGGTCAGAATATATAATGGAACTTTAATTTGTACACTTAATTAAACTAGATCACTAAAGGCGGTATTTTCCAAAAAAAAACTCTTCCAAAACTGTTCAAAGGAAAAAAGTACACAAAACACCTTCTGACTTGTACAAACTATACAAACGTATAATTTAGCAAAAAGAAATTGAACCCCTTATACTTTTTTTGCAACACACTTTCACTTTCTATTCTTCAATAATCTCATATTTTTAATTTTTTTAAATTATTATTTTATGAATTTATATGTGGATTAATAATGTCTCTATATTTTATACTTTATATCATTACACAATTATTGCAATTAATATTATAAATTTTAAGTAAGAATAACTTTCACTTTCATTCTAAAAAAAATTACATATTATACATAAATATATATTTTATAAAATATATGTAAGGTTGTTGTAGAAGGGCGTATATTTCACCCTAAAACAATCTTCTAATCTAGAACATGTAATAAAAAAAAAAATAAAGAATAGAAATATCTGCCATTTAAAGATTATAAATAATATATTAGAAGATATAAGTATTTACTTATATATATATAAATGGTCTTATATTAATTTACTTTCATAATATTCGTATATTATATATTAGTCCCATACTTTTATTAATTCCTTTTTTTTTATTCAAAACAACTTCTTTTAATTTCTACACATATATATAAATATAAATATATATATACATATGTTTTTATTATAAATTAATAAATCAAAAATAATTCTACATGCTAGGTCTAAATAAATTCTGAATCTTATATAATGTATAATTATATGTATGTAAAGCAAAAGTGCACTCTTCCACCTGACAGTTAAGTGGCGCATAAATAAATACAATATAATTGGTTGAAATTTTTAAAAAATATATGTAACGCATAGAATAAGAGAACCCGACAACTTTCTTTTGACAACTCAAAATTGATCCCCCCCATAATCCAGAAATCCCAAATAACTTCCACCATAATTTCAAAATTCTTCCATATCGCCATCCCTGTAATCAAACTTTACATTTCTACCACAGGTTCCCGCATAAAATTTGGTTTAAAATGGGTGTAGTTTTGGTATCGTAAAGTTGCATACTACCCAAAGAAACACGTACAGTTTGAATGGGTGGCTTTTAACCTTTCAATTTCCTCGTTAAAAAAAAAAAAAAAACTGGACAGTTAGCAAAAGATATTTAGCAAAATCGGCAGTTAGCAAAAGGATATTGAACAACTGGGTACTTTGCAACTTGGAAACTTAAGAATTTGTTTTAAAAAGGGAGATTTAGCATTCATGGTTATTCGCATGGAATTGAATTACAGTTGGTTTCAAAAGCAGGGTTGTCGCTTTTTCCAGAATATTTAATATATATAGGTTAATGGGAGATGCCAAATGATCAAATGTTAAATGTCCAGTTATTAAATGTCATTTTGCTAACTGTTCATTTTGCTTTTTTTTGTTAAACGTCCACTGATAAAATTTCCAGTTGCCAAATGTACCGTGTTCATGTATCAAAATTTATAATTGTATCAACATTAGGGATGTAACATTTTAAGTTCTGGACTATTTTATTATTAAACACACCATTTGCATTTCATAGTGAATTTAAAAATGGTAATTAAACTAAATTTACAATTTCTTAAAATTTTAAAATATTTTTTAATGATAGTCAATTGTGTAATTTTTATAAAAAACAATATTTAATACAATTTATTTTTAATTATATAAATATCTTTTTAATTAAACAATCATTTTAAATAATTGTTTACAAGATTTTTAATTCAAATCTATTTGGATTTTCTATCTCTAGAAAAACACTTATCTATATGTTTTCACAATTTGTTTAAAAAGTACATAGGTATACTTATATATATTATATATATATATAATAAATGTAAGTATATATCTTATAATGTACTGCATGTATATAGATATTAAAAATGAAAGTTTTAATAATAAATCTTGACTTTCCACTGTTAATAAGTAAGAAGTGCCATCTTAAAAGAATTAATATTAATAACAAATATTATTATTAGAATGCCAAAATATTAAACATTTTTTTGTTTATTTTTTGTTTTTAGCACATTTTCAAAAAAAAAACTAAAATTTAATTATTAGCAAAATTGAATATTTATACCTACCTACCAGATTGCATAATAAAGCGGTTTATATGCAAACAGATCAAAAAACAAAAGAAACTCAATGGCCCACATGTCTATTTGGCAAAGGGTCCCAAAACTGCGTGCAAATATTTATAATTGTACGTAATTAATAAATAAAATAAAATAATATAAAAAAAAATATATTTTTTCAATATATACTTTTATTTAAGTTAACCTGGCTAGTTTATATTACCCCTAAAAGGTAGAAAATAACAAAATGATGGTTGATATTGATTCTTTTAATGTTTGAAAACTTTTAAGCTTAAAAGTTTTAAAATTTTCACTAACCAAAAATTGATGGCAGATCTTTTGCATTTAAAAGTGTTTTAATATGAAAGTAAATTGCTAAAATGAAAGACGGTTCTTCTTTTTGTTAAAATTAATCCAGATTCAAATTGAAATATTTGTCGCCAACGTTCTTAAAGTAGCTGCTATACATGCGTAATCATGTATGTATACATATATATTAAATAAATGTTTATGAATTAAGTTTGTATTATCAAAGTGAAGTATTTTAGTTTTTAAAGTTACAAAGTCACAAATTTTTAAAGAAACTATCCAAAAAAATTAATTTTATTTTTAATTTTTTTTTTATTATTTCTGTTGAATTAAAAAAAAAAAAAAATTCTTTATATTTTAACGAAGATCGAACTCGAAGATCTAATTGCACTTGAAGCCACTTCGCTAACCACTGCACCATACAATTTTTTTTAAATTTATGGTCAGATTTATAATATAAATGTATCACTAACTGACAGAATTAAAAATAAAGCCATAGACATTGGCAAGTTCATATAAAAGTATATAATAGCAGCTTTTTCAAAGTACTCTTTAATCAAAAATTTATATTTTACCATATAAATATACCATAGGTTTAATTTTGAAAATGTGTTTTTTTTTGTAAAAACCTTGGCTTTTTTCATTACTTGTTTTTTTTTAAACATTTTGAAGTAAAAAAAAAAATTTTGATAACAAACCCAAAAGTAAAAATATACCATAGACAAGTTATAAATAAATTAAGGTAAAGTATTGTAATCACCTCATCTTAATAAAGAAAAACTTTTTTTTCCTTACATCACAGAACACATCCCTTATTTTTATTTTTATATATGAGAAAGTTATAGGTATGTATGTATATATGTATTCAAGTCTTTTAATATGAATTATTATCTAACTAAAATCTATGCTGACACAAAATAAAAATAAAAACGAGGAAGAGTGTAGTAGAGTAGACTGTGTCAACTCTGGGATACCCGTATGACCGTAACATATACATTACATCATCCGGTTAATTACTTTTGGCAAAATTTCAAGCTTTATTAAGTGTAGTGGAATACTCATATAAAAGAAGGAGTTGTATGGCAGCTACTCGAACCCTCTGCACCAACCAAATTTTGCTGTATCTTTTGCCATTACACTAAACTATTTTTAGCAAAATTTCAGACACCCAGCTTCATTAGGTGTAGTGTAATGCTCATATAAAAGAAGGAGTTGTATGGCAGCAGTAGACCAACCAAATTTTGCAGTAACTTCGGCTATTACACAAAACTATTTTTAGTAAAATTTCAGACACCCAGCTTCATTAGGTGGAGAGTAATGCTCATATAAAATAAGAAGTTGTATGGCAGCTACTCGAACCCACTCCACTAGACCAACCAAATTTTGCAGAAACTTTGGCCATAAAACTAAACTATTTTTAGCAAAATTTCAGACACCCAGCTTCATTAGGTGAAGAGTAATACTCATATAAAAAAAGAAGTTGTGTGGCAGCTACCCGAACCCATGGACCAAAATGGCTGGATTTAAATAGCGATAACGGCTATTGCAAAAAAACACATTTGCGAAAATTTCAAGATCCTAGCTCTTTTAGTTTATGAGTTGTCGTGCGGACGGACGGACGGACATACATAGCTAAATCTATTTATTTTTCGATTCTGATCCAATCCATACACTTGAGTCTATATCTACCCCCCCTCCTTCTCTGCGTCACAAACGTAATGTCAAATTTATTATACCCTTTGACTATATAGTCATACGGGTATAACAATTCACCAACAGCCTCAGTAATATCGAAAGTTGGTTTATTAGGAAAATTATCATTTTGTATTTTTTTAATTTTCTTAAGCTTTCTAGGAAATTTTTGCATTGAAAAGATACCAAAAAGATTTTCAAAATTTTCATATCAACGAAAAATGGAATTATTTCAACCCCTTCCACTAAATTTGTTTTGTTTTTTTTTTTTGCTTTACAATTCTTTGATTCGAAGTTAAACTAATTTTTCCTTATCAACGAATATAAAATTAACGAGGAAGATTATAGTTGCCCTTGTCAACTTTTAGATACCCGTGCTTACCCACTAACCGTTATTTATTTTCCACATGCTATTATAAATATTACAAAAAAAATATAAGAAAGTAAAATAGTTAAAAAAATTTAGCTTATTATCCCATAATTTTTGCTTAAAAAAAATTAAATAAAAAAAAAAAAAATTAAATTTTTAATTCATTATACCATAATTTTTGCTTAAAAACAAAAAAAAAAAACTATAAAAAAAAATAACCATAAAAAAAAAATAGCCCACCCCAAAAGTTGGCCCGAGCGATGTCCAACTTTGCCAACTAACTTGCCCTATTACTTTACCTGCCCAGTTTTAATTTTAACCTCGTAGCTTCATTAGATTCACAGTTATCGAATTGACAACTTTGTATGGCAGCTGCCCGAAAATGGGGTCGCAACATTTTGAAACTCCATATTAGTGCTCGGTTCATTATATAACTAACAGTGTGTAATTTTCATCCTCGTAGTATACTCAGTTTCCAAGAAATTCATATTGGTGCAAAGAAGTTGTATGGCAGCCCCCCGCAAATGAAGCCGTAAAATTTTGAAACTTCATATAAGTGCTTGATTCATTATAAAACTAACCGTGTGTAATTTTCGTCTTTCTAGTATAATTACTTTTGAAGAAATTTATATTGGTTTAAATAAGTTGTGTGACAGCTCCCCGAAACCTTGGTCTGGTCTTAACCAAAAAGAATAGGGAACCTTAAAAATGTCCAAAAAATGTTTTGTGTGAATTTCAAAACTCTAGCTCTAATTTTTCAATTCTATCTCTTTTAATTAATTTTTAATTCACGAATATATTAAACCTAAGCAAAGTAAGCATCATATAATCATACTGATAAAATGATTCATTCAAAATATTACACATATACATATTATATGAATATACATACATAAATTATTTATGAAGCCATTTACTTAAAAAAAATCTTTGTCTTCTTTTTTGCTTATCTTAAATAAACTACGCATCATTTAAATTATATGAAATTCTAACTCGTAATCGTACAAAAAAAAATTCAAAAAAAACAAGAAAACAAAACAACAAAAAAAAAAAAAATTCATATAATTTCATGTTAAATAAAAATTTCAAATTTTTATATGAAAATATTGGAGTTAAAAAAGTTAGTTGTTCGAGAGCTATCCGAAGTTTTGCTCCGATCTTAACCAAAAAAAATAGGGAACCTAGAAATTGATTGAAAAATATTTTGTGAAAATTTCAAAACTGTAGCTCTTTTAGTTTTTGAGTTATCGTGCTGACACACAGACGGACGGACGGACGGACGGACGGACGGACGGACGGACGGAGGGACGGACGGACGGACGGACGGACGGACGGACGGACGGACGGAGGGACGGACGGACGGACGGACGGACGGACGGACGGACAGACACACATAGCTAGATCGACTAATTTTTCGATTCTGAGCCGATACGTACCCTTGACACTATATCTAGCTCGTCTAGATCGATGCGTTACAAACGGAGGAGCAAATCTAATATACCCGATGTCATATATGTATGCACGGGTATAAAAAGTTGGAAAATTGTTAAGAAATAAAAAAAATTTAAATGAAATTGGTACGTATATCTAAAGAATTTTACATCTAATACCTTCGAATCATATTTGAAAGGGTTTTTTTTTTGGTTTTTTAAACAAGATTTTAATCTTTTTCATTTTTATTCAGCTGAGTTTCAAAATCGCGTTAAAACAAATTTATTTTATGCCCATAAATCAATTCGAATTAAGTTTTAAATTATTATATATGCATATATACTTGTACATATTATAATATATATTATGTTATAAATGAATTAAAATTGAATTGAATGAAAAGTGTTATATAATATACAAAATTTTATAATAAAAAAAAAAAAAAAATTAAATAATTATGAAATTTTATTAAAAATCATATTTAAGGACTGGTGAAATATTTTCTATGCGTACCTACCTATGTGTTAAATTTTTTTTATCATACAGATTTCAATTAATACTTAAATTGATCTTGTGAAGCAAAACTCGATTAGATTCGATCATATATTATAAATAGTTATAGTATACATTGAATATGTTGGTACGTCATCAGTTAATATATTTTATCAAAAAAATAGACAAAATATATAGAGTTTAAATATATATGGTAAATGCATTAAAAAAAAAAAATTCAAGAAGAAAAAATATAAAACAGCTATGAATACAATATAATATTCAATTGTATGTATAATTGATATTCAAACCATATCTATAGCAAGTTATATAGTATATATCATAATTAAATTCAGCTAAAAAAGAAAAATGAGCAGAACATGGGCTCATGTAAATTTTCCCCAAAAAAAATATTACAAGTAAATACAAAAAAAATTGCTGATTAATTTATATATACATGCAAGAATCTACGGAATAATAATGAGATCGAAAAATGAAAAAAAAATACTTAAAATAATTCACAAATAAAAACAGCTATTAAAAAATCCGAATTAAATCAGAATTCTAAATTATAATTCACATAAAAAAATACATCATTATTGACTGAGGATCATTATTATTTTTTTACTGATGATAAGATTCTATTAAATTAATTACATAAATCCGTCTAATAATTTATGAAATAATCTAAACTTCCTTCAAGATTTAAAAATATTCCAATAGAAAATATTTTATTAAAACAAAAATTATTTAATTTCAAATACATACAAAGTTTTCCAATTGCATTAAAAAACGTCATCAAAAAAAAAGAAATTAAATGTCATACAGACTGGCGCAAGATAAGGGTTTATTGTAGAAATTTTAAATTCTATTTAAAATATAAAAACCTATAGTATGTAATACAATAACAAAATAAAATTGATATATACATAGGTATATATCAGTTAATTAATATATATACAAAATTTATGATTATTAATACAATATTAATCTTTAAAAATTTTTCTCTAAAAATTAAAAATATTTTGTTTTTTTTGTTAATTTACATGAAAAATTTAAAAAAGTTAAATTTTATTTCATCATCTTCATATTTTTACACAAATTTATATAAAGGCCATTTTTAATTTTATTTCTATGTATAGGATATATGTATTTAAAACAAAAAGAGGTAAAACGAAACCCAATAACCATATTTGAATTCACCAATATTCACCAATAACAAACTGTCATTTTTTGTTATATACAAATATTCTATTATTCTAGTGGGAATTATTTCTATTTGCTTAGAACACCTATACACTGCTTTGCGGTTTAGTTTATTGAGTTTGTTACAACCTTACTGTTCAGGTGATTAAAATTACGCAGTCGCTATTTAATTTTGTAAAAAAAAGATTTTTGAAAAAACATTTTTTTTTTATTAAATTCTGATTATAAAATTTTAAATTCATTGGAAAATTTATAAATATCTACAAGTGAAGTTGAAATTAAATTAAACAAAATTATTAAGTAATATTTTTAATTTAAAATAAATTAGGTAAGTAATTATTTTTAACTAATGCTACTTTTTAAGTTACAAAAAAATAATTTTTTCTTAAATAAATTTAAATTATATATGACATATAATATGTCATAATATGCCATATGACATATGCATTTTGAGTTTGAGGAAATTTTGGACATTTGAGAACATTTTGGACATAATTTGACTTATCATATTATGTTCAACTAGATATATATTTAATTAAAAAAATGTACCTAAATAATTTAAAAATATAAATAAATTTTATAAATAAAAATATAAAATACATTTAATAAATACATATTTGTTAGAAGTTGAATTTGGGTACGCTAAGAAAAAAAAGTTTTAGTGATTCTAAATTCAATCGTAGAAAATTAAATTTGCAATGACACTTCGACTTTTGAATTCATTTTTCGACATTTTTTTTTTTTTTAATATTTTGATTATGTCTCGTTTCGTTTTAAAAATTTTAATATATTAAATACGAAATTTTTTCTATATACGAAAAATTTCTTTCGTAGATTTTTGCACTTTTCGTTAAAAGTCAGAATTGAGAATTATTTTTTCGTATAGATTATCTCTGACGTAGCTGTACGGGGAATTTAGAATAGGAGTGTATGATTGTAAAATTTTGAATTCTTATACATAGTAAAACTTATAAAATTCTATATACATGTATGTATGTATTAAAGTAGAAATTAAATTTTTACGTATTCATTATGAAGCAGCCATTTTGAATTATTTTGACATTAAAACAAATTAAAAAAGTGTTACCATATGTCATTTATTTTAAAGTTACCATATGACATATGCATTTTGAGTTTGAGAACATTTTGGACATAATTTCACTTATCATATTATGTTAAACTTAATTTAATTAAAAAAATTTAATAACATATAATTATAAAGTTATAATTTCAATTAAATAATTTAAAAAGTATAATATTTAGCTTGTTATTTAAAAATTTATAATTTTTAAATTTTTGCAATAATTAATAATCAAATTATAATCATTTAAAAAATATTTTAATAAAAGCAAATTAATGAATAGTTTTAAAATCAATTAAATAAAGCAAGTTAATTTAAATGAATAAAATATTATTGCAAATTTCAAAATAAAAATAAAATGAATCATTCTATCAATATTATATTGTTCATATTAGTTATAAAATTCAAAACAAATTGCTAAATTCTAATTTTGAAAAATTAAGATCATTAGAAATAATTTTAGGGAATTTTCATAAAAAAATTCTAATTACTAGGCTTTTGTCTAATATTACAAATTGCTTACTGTCGATTAAATGGAATTTTCAGAACGTCATCTGTGTGTTATTAGAAAAAAATGGCAAATAAAACCTAATAACTCACAGATGAAGTTCGAAAAAATTTAATTTAACCATTTGAACAAATTGAGAATTAAAACAGGACGCAATTCCTATACACTACATATGCTAGCTGATGAGTTTAGTACTGTTCGAAAGACGAAAAACTCCTAACAAATTTCTAATATCTACTATTTTCCAAGCAAAATTTGGGAAACGCAATTGTTGATATGAAAATGTGTCTTTTTTTCTAATTCTTAATTTTATTTAAAATTTATTTTGATATAGACTATAAAGTGGCACATTTTTAATTTTTTTGTTAAAATAACACTAAAAATTAAATTAAAAATATATTTTAAAATTTTTTAAGCCTCTAATTAAGATACTTATACCTAAAACAATAATTCTTTTTAATGGTTATTCTAATAATATTTTCATGATTTTCTTCCGCCATATATACTTACTTTAATTTCAAATTCGAAAATTGAATGAATAAATATTTTGAAATTTCGAATAAAAAAATACCGAAAACTTGAAAGCTTTAATTATTCATTTGTTGTTTTTTTTTTGTTCAAACAACAAAATAAAGCTTAAAAAAATTGATTAAATATTTTGTTATCTATACTTTGTTATCTGTACTACACTTTGTTGCTTTGCCCATGGGAAAAACCCAATTTCAGGTTAAAAATTTTAGATTTTAATAAAAATTTTGAATTTCTTTTTTTTTTTAAATATTTTTAAAACTTTATTTTTTTAAATTTATTTATTTAATTTTTAATATTTTTGCACTTCTTTTTAAAACTTTAATAATCTTTTAAATATCATAATAAATTTTATTGAATATCTTTTAAAATGAAACTTATGATAAATGTATTTTATATTACATAAATTAATTATTAATTATATTTGGATTAAAACAAAAATTCAAAACTTCTTTAAATCTACATTTACTTCAAACTTTTGTTTACAATAAAAATTCAACTGAACTTAATTCAATCTACATTTATTTCAAACTGTTGGGTTTTATAGAAATCATAAAGAATTTTTTTAACCAAATGTAAAGATTATTTTTTATATAAATAAAAAAATTAATTGATAAGAATTGTGAAAAGGGAAAATACATGAGACATGAAACCAAATAGTAACGAAATTGATAATTTTATAAAATACATTGGTTTCAATAGTTTTAAAACAATTTTTTTGCTAAAGTTATCTGTTATTTGTTCAACTGTTGACTAAGCAAATTATATTGTAACATGCAAGGGAAGGAACTTCCTTCAATTTTATTTTTTTCATAAATAAACCGGGAAAACAATATTCTTCCTATAAATTGGAAATATTCCTGCTATATTCGCACACAATTACTATATAAAATGTTACTAGACCTTCAAGTCTATATTTGAGTATATGAAAATTATTATTCAAAATTTTGGTTTCTTCGATTAACTAATCAATACTCCAGTCCCTGTGTCTATACCAGCTATTATAGTCATAAAATTTAATTATAAGAACGAGGAAGATTATAGTTGCCCTTGTCAACTTTTAGATACCCGTGCATACCCACTAATAAAATAAAATAAACCGTTATTTATTTCCCTAATGCATATTTCATATTATTACAAAAAAAATATAAAAAATTAAAATTTCACTCGCCCTACCCCATAATTTTTGCTTAAAAAATAAAATTGGCCCACATTAAAAGTTGGTCTGAATGATGTCCAAGTTTTCCAAGTGACTTGTCCTATTATTTTACCTGCCCAGTTTTAATTTTAACCTCTTAGCTTCATTAGATCGACAGTTATCGAATTGACAACTTTATATGACAGCTCCCCGAAAATGAAGCCGTAACATTTTGAAACTTCATATAAGTGCTTGATTCATTATATAACTAACCGTGTGAAATTTTTTTCCTCTTAGTTTAATAAGTTTTGAAGGAATTCATATTGGTGCAAAGAAGTTGTATGGCAGCCCCCCGAAAATAAAGCCGTAACATTATGAAACTTCATACAAGTGCTTGATTCATTATATAACTAACCGTGTGTAATTTTCATCCTCTTAGTTTAATTAGTTTTGAAGAAATTCATATTGTTGCAAAGAAGTTGTATGCGGCAGCTACCCAAAGCCTTGGCCCGACTTTATAATGACTTTTTGAATTTCAAAACTCTAGCCCTTTTAGTTTTTGAGTTATCGGACGAACGAACGGACAGACACACACAGCTAAATCCATTTGCTTTTCGATGATGATCCGATACGTGCCCTTGACACTATATCCAACTCGTCGAAGGCGGTTTATTCTGACAGTTTTACACTTGTACACAATAGTATATTGAAGCTTTATTTTTTTGGATTATAATTATGAAAACTTTTTTCAATTGTGCAAATTTCAGAAGCCACATGAATGGTCTCTCAAAGTTTTAGATGACCAAAGAATGGACGCCTTTTGGATTTTCAATATTAACACAATTTATTCTAAAATTGCTAATTTTTTATTAGATCTACTTCTTTAATTTAAAATTCTGTGCATTTATTATGTTAACAAACTATTGAAACATTTTGTTAGAACCCAGACGGACTAACTAAGTAAAACTAAAAGAAAAAATCAAAATCCCGAATAATTTAAAATCTTGAAAAAAAAATCCCGAAAATATCAAAATCCCTAATGATTTCGAACCTCAAACATAAACGTTTTTGAAAGTTCCAAACACCAAAGTCCCAAATTACAAAACCTTATTCAGGTTAGGTACGAAGTTCCAAATAAGACTTCCACTTAAATACACATGCATATTTAGTAAAAGGCAAATATAAATACTCTGGTAAAAGCAGCATTCTAAAGTTATTAAAACCTTGATTTTGTATCCAACTCTAAAATCCTTCTTAACTTTTTTATTATATTTTTATTAAAATTTAAAATCAGTATTTTTGATGGTTTGCAGTATTTTGTTTTCAGGATTTGGAACATTCTGGACTTGTTTTGCAGAATAAAAATTCAAGATTTTTGCTTTTCAAGAATTTTTATTGAAAATTTTGTTTTTCAGTAAAGTGTCATGCACCCCTTCGAATATGAAAACAATTTAAAAATAGATTACCTACAGCTGAAAATATGTCGTTTTAAATTAATATAATTGTAAATAATACATACATATACACATTAAAAATCTTAAACTAGATTTAATCCAACATTAGTCAATTAATAATATACTAAATATTTAAATTGTAAATGTTATATTTATTATAGAAAATCAATTTCTATATAAATTCTCAGAGAAATGTTTAATTATTAAAAATCGCTTACGTGTTAAATATAAAGCTCAATGTGATCTTTTTAAAAGCCTTCATTATCAATAAATACATACCTACTCTACTATACTATTACTTGTTATAGTATTCATTTTATTTTTTCGCAAGTATTGTAAAATTCAAAAAAGATTATAATATTTGTTTTCAGATAAAATCAAATATCTGGCAATATAAATTTACTAATATTTATACAAATTTGCAAATTTTACTTATATCTACATATATATTGTTAATTGTATATCAGTACACATAAATACTATAATTTTTTTCTTAAATTAAAACTTTAAGTGGAAAAGAGTAATAATAGGAAAAGGGTAATAAGCTGTGGCAACTCTATGATACCCAAGCGAACATAATATGAATATTATAATATTCTCGTTGAATCGCAAATTTACTTTAAATACAAGTCATGTTATTGCTAAATATTATGAAATTTTTTCTTCGAATTATTCAAATTATGAAAAACAAAAAAAACAAGTGATGAAAAAAAACCAAGGGTTTTTAAAAAAGCACATTTTCAAAATCATATTGTATTACATACTGATTTTAACTTTGGAAATATTTACTTGGAAATAGTTACTGCTTACTTGTACGGCTAACAGTAAAGTTTTTATTTTAAAGTTGTTATAGCCCTTCAATGGGGAAGGTTGCCAAATTTCTCAAGAATCTAACTTCAACTCCCCCCCCCTCATCCTCTAATTTTTTAGGTTCTAGGAATTAAATTGTGAATTACACAAAAATTTGGAATTTTACTTAGAATTTTATTATCTAAGCAAAAATGGGTAAAACTGAGAGACACTTTCTTCAATTTAAGGAACCCCTTTTAAATTTAAGAAAAACTTTTAACATATGTTAAAATATAATGTCGGACCTTTAAATTTTGTATATTAATAAAAAAAAAATTGGACAGGTATTCAAGTTACAGGTGCTTAAAAATAGCATAATTTCAATTTTCGGGCCCTTATAGCTCCTAAACAGGGGGCTTGACAAAAAAATTTTGTTAACTGACTCCTACTATTTTTTTAGGATCTAACTTCTCCCAAAATTTCAAGACCCTAGCTTGAACCGTTCAGAAGATATGTGTGGCCAAAAATTTTGCGAAAATTGAGTTTACGTAATGTTAAATTTTAGTACCGTATGGCAACCCTAAACATTTGTCTATTAAAAATTTATAAAGTTTATGAAACCAGCTATCATTTGCCGTTTTCAGATTGAAAATATATATAACAGAACTCTTGTTATAACAAGAGTAAGGGCTTTTTCCAACTTTGGGGGGCTGTAGTCCCGTAACAGGTGGGGTTACAGAAAAAAATTCTTCTACGAAATTATCTTTTTTGCAAAAACTACCCATGGTTAAAATTTCTTTACTCTATTTCAAACGGTGCAAAAGTTTTTGTAAACATACGGACGGACGGACAGAGTGAAGCTATATATGCACATTTTTACAAAATTTTTTGAAAATGTGCTAAAAACCGTCCAATTTTGAAAAAATTATTTTAATAACTGACAACAGATTTGTTTGCGCTTAATAGTTAACATACGTCACTTATATGCCAAAACAATGAATGTGCTTTTTTGACAATTCTGGGTTTGCAATACTAAAAACCGTAATTTTTCCCAAAGAATAATATGCCCAAAAACACAAATGTCTCTATCTGCAATAATACTATATTCAAAAAAAATTAAACATTAAATCAAGTTCAAAAGCTGATTTACAAAGTTCAAGAAAACATTTAAGCTCATATTTCTTAAACCGCCAATTTTGCACATTAATTGTTTTGGCAAATACGTGACAAATTAAATTTTTTTTACTTAGTTATAACGTAGAAAAGTATTTTATGTACTTACTTTTTTGTAAGTAAGTATTTATATATAAAAGTATTATCTATACTTTATTTTAAATATTTTAATAATATTTACTTTGCATTTCGTATAGAAAAATTTTTTTTTTTTTTGTAACCGAAAATCTCTTTTCTAAAACCTCTTTATTTTAAATCTCGTTTCATAAAAATTTCCTTTTTTTAAAATCAAGTTTTTTAAAAATCTAGGTAAATCGCTTTGTTTTAAGGCAATACAAAAAAAAATAAAAAATTGTAATCTACAAAATACTCTAGAGATTTTAATGTATTGAATGGGTTCCAACTGTAAAATCAAGATGAGATTGTGAATTAGAAAGGGTTTTTAGAGTTTAATTTAAAATCCGGGTTACTTGTCTTCTATAAATATACTTATATATTATATAATATGTACATTCAAAATATTTACAAAAAGCAATAGAATATTTATTTAATAATCTGTTATCGAATTCTAATCGTCCAATGTTCGAAAGAGTTCTTTCTTTAAATTTTTATAACACAAGTTCTATGTGGTTTAACTTCAATCTAGAAACACCGAATGATAGAAATACTTTTGATATGTAAGTAAGAGTCTTAAAACTTAATATTAGCGCCCAGTCTTTAATTTAACATTGTAAAAATCTAAATTCAATTACAATAAGTAATTCATCAGATCCATAGCTCAGTAATTAAAATGGCGGTTTTTCATTCGAAAAGTCTCGGGTTCAAACCCTGGTCGGATCATATATAATAAAAAAATATAGTGTATATCAAATAGTTTAATAAGAAGTTCAAATGGCAAATAGGCAATGGACTATTATAATGTCAGCCAATATATCCACATATATAATAATACCAAAAATCATGATTCATGGTATTGTGCAAAAAACAATTTTTTTTATTTTAAAAATTATATTACCTAATTGTATCTAATACGAGAGCGTATCGCGAATTAAAATTTCATGTATCAAAATCTTGTACTTTTATTTAAAATATTTTTTTCATATCTGGCGTGCCAAAATTCTGTGTTTAAAAATCGTCTGTCTCAAATTCGCCTGATTCGCGATCTATTAAAAGTGTATAATCAAATATCAAATACTTTTTCTATCTAAATAATGAAAAAGTTGATATTAATGAATTTTAAAGCGCGAAATATTAAAAAGCGACATTTTGATACACAAAATTTTGGTAGCGAAATTCTGTTGGCACACCTTCTGAAAAACATTAGGTATATTTGCAATTTGGTTGTCACGAAAAAGAAATTTTTTTGAAAAATAAATAAAAAATTTTTTGAGATTTTGTGATACGAGCAATCCATGCCCAAACCAATAAAAAAAAATATCTGTAATAATAATATTAAATTTGACGCATCTGTTTATTGTCAATTTTTAACTACATGAAATGTAACAATTTTGTTTTTTTTTTTTATCTCTTTTTCTTCTTCGCATTTCAATTTAATTTAAATGAGTTGGGTTGAGTCGTTTTGTGTTAAAAAATGGAGAAAATTTTTTTTGTTTTGCTTCTTTTTTTTTTTTTTTATTTTACTTTTTATTCTTATTATGATGAGCAGAGTATAAGCAACACAACAAAAACAAAATTGAACATTTAATTGTCTCTTTCTTTTGACTTTTCGATGAATCTATATTTTGATAAATTGAAATAATAATGCATTTTATTTTAATATTTATTTTATTTCATATTTTATTTTTTAACCAGAAATAATTTTTTTTATATTTTGAAAGATAACACCATAAGAAATTACACAAATAAAATGGTTTTTTTTTTTCATTTTATTACCAAGAGATATAAATAAATTTGCATAAATTTTAAATTTAAAAAAAAAAAAATTTTTAAATGGGTAATAAAAGAAAATTCATAAAATTTAAATTATATTTTTGTTTATACATTATACTAAACATGATTTTATAATTTAGTATTACTTTTATACTTAATATATATCTAGATGTATAATCAATATAATCAATTTTTCAACAATAAAATTGGTAA
Organism: Dolichopus griseipennis; assembly: GCA_963082915.1. Lineage (NCBI taxonomy): Eukaryota > Metazoa > Arthropoda > Insecta > Diptera > Dolichopodidae > Dolichopus > Dolichopus griseipennis. Next base: position 132,708,541 of record OY720442.1, read on the forward strand.
TAATGTAGTTGATTGATAATAAAAATATTATTTTAAAAATTATATATACAAAATTTTTAAGTACAAGCATAGAGTAGAGATAATAGAAAGAGGGACAAATTCATATAAGAAAAAACCAACAAATCCAAATTAGAAAAACATTTTGTATATGAAGTACCTTGTACAATAGAATAAAGATCATAGAAAGTAAATTTCTGGTATAGGTAAGAAACAGTTCTTTTAATGTTTGAAAACTTTTAAGCTTAAAATGTTGAAAATTTTCATTAACCAAAAATTTATGGTAGATCTTTTGCATTGAAAAGTGTTTTAGTATAGTACCTACTTGTATAAATTTTAAATTAATGAACCAAAAATTTACGGACTGACTTAAAAAAAACCCTAAAAATTTTTTATATGAAACTGATAGTCTATATAATTATTTGGTCTATATTTTTATATTATCAAAGTGGAGTATTTTAGTTCTTAAAGTTACAAATTTTTAAAGAAACTATTCAAATAAATTAATTTTAGACACAGACAAGTTAATATAAAAGTATATAATTATTTGTGATAATTTTTAAGTATATCAAAATTATTTTATCTATATTAGAATTGATTTAAAAAAAAAATAAATTTAAAATATAAATCAAAAAAAGTATATATATATGAAAATTGGATTAAGTTAAAAGTATATTAATTGTTATCTTAATAATTTAGTTAAAATAATGGCGCAACATTTAATAAAAAAAAAATCATAATTTCGTTTCTGATGTCACTTTTTTTATACGGTATAGATTTTCAAGAGCAACGTTAAAACGCCATTTCCATTCCTAGCAATATAACAATAAGACTTCAATTTATTCAAAATAAACAATGTATTACTAATTAGGGCAAAGTCGAACAATTAAATCAAATCAGTAAAATGCTTAAATAGAAGCAATAAATATAAACAAATAATATTTACTTTACATTTAAATGAAAATATTCAAAAGAACTTAATCTATTCAATTGATATTTTTAGGATTTGTCTGTTTATTATTTTGTAATTTCATGTTTCATCAATTTTAGTAGATCTGCTATTATTTTATTTCGAAAACATTTCAGTATACGCATCAATCATTTCTACCAGTATTTGATAAATTTGTTGAAATATATATGTAAAATTTTTTAATTTTTGTTCCTTTTTATTCCCGTATGGCTGTAGGTCAAAAAATTTGGTTGGTCTCCTGCCGAGGGTTCGAGTATCTGCCATAAAACTCCTTCTTTTATATGAGCATTACACTACACCTAATAAAGCTGGTATATTTGAAATTTTGCCAAAAGTAATTAATGTTTATATTAATAATGATATAATGTTTATATAACGGTCACACGGGTATCCCAGAGTTGAAACAGTCTACTCTACTACACTCTTACTCGTTTAACTGATGAATTTAATGTTATATGCTTTCTTTATTTTTGTTATATTTAATAAAAAAAAAATAACATTTATCGAATTGTTGAAAATTTAAATTTATTGTTGTGGTTGGGACTTGTGAATAAATTTCATAAATAAAAATTTGTGTTCAGCTTTCTAACTGCTTTCTAATGCAAAAAGTCAATACATATTACTACTTTTTTTTAGTCAAATCTGTTATTGAAATTTTTTTTGAGTGTGACAGTACTGATTGTGACATAATTATGTAAAATCATTTGAACCTATTTTTTTTTTTTTAATTTTTACGAACTCTGTATTTTTTTTAATAGTAGTGTATTTAATGTCTAAATAAAATTCAAAAATTAAATTAAAAAATAATATAAAATGTATTTTAAAACTTACAATTACATTACTATACAAAGACAATTATAACATTCAAAAAATTTGATTTTTTTCCATTTTTTTCGATTATCAATTGTAATAAAATGTCAATTTATCATTGATGTACTGATATTTCTCCACTGCATTAGAATCATTTGCTTTCGCTTAGGACAAAAAACAGTACTAATTTATTATGGGTTGGGTCTGAAATCTCGGTTTAGTAAATCTCGTTTTTAGAATTTCACTTTTTTTATATTCTGGAAAAGGCTGGATAATTGTGGTTTTGTATCCAACTCAAAAATCCTTAAAAACGAGATTATGGAACGCTCCCATTTATTCTAGATTAAATATATTTAGGTAGTAATTAGTTTGAATAATATTCAATAATAAAATGTAAATAAAAAATTTATAATATTACGATGTAAACATGATTTAAAATTTTTTCAAATCTTTTACTTTTCGATATAATTTAAATTTTGTTTGAATTTTCCTTTTTTTTTTTATTTTGTTTAAAACATTATTTAAATTAACACCCAATGTGATACGCACATCTTTTATTTAAATTTTTTTTTCTTCATCCTATATTAAATTTCTTTGTTAAACTATATAACTATATACATATATACATTTTACCATAATACAAAAATACATATATATACAACAAAATCCTTTTGCAAATATATATATATATATATTAAAAGAAATAAGAAATGGTAAAATTATGGGACTTAGTAATAAAGTTCTTATAATTATTATTTATAGCTTCACGTAATTAAGAAAAAGAAAGAGCAAAAATATTTAAGAAAATAAAGAATAGAAAAGAGAAAAAAAAAATGGTTGAAAATCTTCTCATCTTCTTACAAAGAATTATAAGAAAATTTATTACTATTAAATCATTTGATAAATCCCTTATATTTATAAATTAGATTGTTTTATATTTATATTTGATTATTTTTTTAAAAGAATTACTTAAAAATTCACTATTTTTATTTCCTCGAACTAAAATTAGTGTATAGGGGTTCAATATTTTTAGTGTATAGTATTTTTAACTATCACAAGAAACTAGGTTAGAAATGGAATCAATTAAGTCCATTACTGACTCAATTGACTAAAATTCGTCAAAAGTATTGAATACAAGTTTACCTTTAATTAAAGTTATATTTTGAAATTTTAAATATAATTTAATTATTTTGATTTTTAAATTTTTAAGGGCTAACTGTTCAACTGACAGGCTAATAAGCCTGTCTATACTATACGTACATGTTGGAACAGGGAGTAATTTTAAATCCATGTTATTAGAATTGGTCTTAATGAATTCCACATACAATTTAAACATGAGATTGTACTAGGCCTTATAACATGTAGGAATGTCTTAGATTTTCAATAATTACAATTCTGTTTTTGTTTATATTGTAATAATTTTGTATATGAACATTTGGTATTCTACATCTGTGAGTTATATTATTCAATTAAATTATTTGTTTATATTTTGCATTTGTTTATATTGTTATATTAATGTAGGTTCTTTTTATTAAAGATATATAATTATTAATTATTGATTAAGCCATTAATTTGAACCCATAGACGAATGGTATTATTATATTGATTTTTAATTTTTTATAACAAGTCTTATCTAGAATTTTAAAAAAGATTAAATTCGTTTTTTTTACAACAATTAATGTTATATTAAATGATTATAATTATCTTTCAAGCAAAAAACCTTATCTCTTAATAAAATACCTATAATTTTCAATTTTGTAGCGTTCCAAATACTTGTGCGAACAACTGCATCATATTTCGGAATAGAATAAAACTTTAGTCTTTTTTAGTCTTTCAAAGCACACAAATGGATAATAAAATGTTTCAAAAACTGATTTTAAAAAAAATATTCTATAAATTAAAATATAAAATTTTTTTTGTTAATTTTGAATTAGAAAATAAATCGATATATCGATTAAATCAAAGATAATCAAAAATTAATAAGTACTTATAAATATTTTAGTTTCGGTAAAAAAAAATTACAATTTAATTTTGTGAAGACTATTTAGGTTTCAAAGGTACACACTTTTAAAATTTCAATTGAAACGAAAAATAAAATAAAATTTTTAATTTAATAAAATATAATATTTTTTATATTGTAAATTCATAACATATAAAAATAATATTTTATATTTATTTTACTTTTTTTTAATTTATATATCTATTAATATGTAATACATGTTGGGCCTAATGAATAAAAAATAGTAAATGCATCTACTAGTGGATTATTAAGTAAATACTTAAAGTTAAGTGAATAAAAAATAAGCAAAGACTCAATATTAAGCATTTACTTTTTCGGTATAATAAATACTAATATTCTTAGTTTTTTCTAGTATTTACTTAAAATAATGTGAATAAAACTCAGTTAATACTTTCCATTTCTAGTAAGAACTTAAAAATTTTGAAGGTAGGTATATTGTTACCTTCAGTGTATAAAGATGGCTCCTTTCATGCAAATACGTGAATCTAAGTTTTGTAAGTAAGCAAAATCATGTTTTTAAGTAAACATTTGTTATTTTTAAAATATAAAGTAAATACTTAGAAGTACTTACTTAGAATTTTCCAACAATTACTTAGAAGTAAATGTAAACGATTATTCACTTCAAATGAAGTATTTGCTTTTACTAGAAAGGTAATACTTTTTCAAATAGTAAATAATTTTTAGTATTTACTACTTTTTATTCACTTGGCCCATTATGTATTTACAAATTAAGATAAGTGATCATTCAAACATTTTACAAATTGAAAATGATTGAAATCACAATTTGTACTTAACAAGATTAATTTATTTAAGAATTGTAAAATAATAATTAATACAAATTTAATTTTTTTTTTACTATTATTTTAGTGCAACAAACATGGGCGTACCTATAGAACTAATTTTGGCCTTGCTTATAATATCCTTCTTTTTTGTATTTTGTATTTTTCGTGATACAGATGACGGATAAAAACAGAAAATTAAACAAAATTTAAACATAAAGCTAGATTCTATGGTATAGGAAAACTTTTCAAGATGATGTTAAACTATGGTTGAAGAAGTTCAAGGAACAAAAAACTAATAAATTGTTTTTAATAAAAACTTTAAACAAAATAATTTATGATATGAATTAAAAAATAAATTCTAAGAAAATAATTTTTTTAAAAATTTTTTTAAAAGTTACTCGATACAAAATTGATATTGTATTTACTATTAATAAATATTTATTTTCGACATGTGATATTAATATACACATTTCCAGATTTTTAGTATTATATAAATTCCAAATATGAAGTTCCTTTTCAATAATGTATATTGCATAAAATTAATAAGAATATTGTAAATGTTGTTTAATTTATTTTTGTATTAATTATCGTTTAATTTTTTTTTTTTTTTTTTTTTTTTTTAAATCACTTTAGAATCAACAATTTTTTTCAAAATCATTTGTTTTTATTAATTAAACAAATCGAAATGTTTAACATTTTAAATTAGTAAAATTAAAATTATATTTATTTGCTCGAAATACTCGTATATTAAATTTTATTATTAAATTGCAAATTATTGTACTCAATTATTTATCAAATGTTACATAAATAAATCAAAAAAAAAAATAAAAAAATTTAAAAATTTAAAAAATTAAAAAATGTAAAAAAATAAATTGAAAACAAATTGTTTTTAAAATTCAATTTTTTTTTTTTTTGAAAAAGTAATTAACAAATTATTATTGTAATGAATCAAAATTTATAAAATTATAAAATCATTAACACTGTTCATCACATAATCTCGGTTTATGAAATTATACCTTTTTTTAAAATCTCGTTTTTAGAATAATCTCGCGTTTTATATAAAAATCTTGTTTTTAGCAAATCCCGTTATTAAGGAGCTTAGAATTTTACAAAATCAGATTGATTAACTTTTTCCAAAATATAAGAATAGAGATTTTCTAGAACGGAATTTTTAAAAAACCAGATTTTCTAAAACCGAGATTTTTTAAACGAGATTTTGTGAAAATCGGATTTATTAAAAAGAGACGATTTCGACACCAATCCAACTGATGTTTAAGTAATCCTTGAATTTTTTCTCATCAGAGCAGAGTCACACAAAAATGTGTTTCTTTTTGTGCTCAGATTATCCAAATTATCCAATTTGTGTTTTTTTTTTTTACCACGCAGAGTGCTCAGAGCGTGATCTGTTAGCTCGTAAAAACTTCTTAGATTTCACAGAGTTCTCAAACAGATATGTAGATCTAGAAGGTTAAAATTTAAAACTTTAAATCTTTTAAATTTCAATTTTATACAATAAATTTTGACGCAATCAAACAATAATGACGTTAGGAAATAACAATCTGTGATCTGAGCATTTTTTTTTTTAACTCAGAGCGTCAGAGTTCGGATAAAATTTTAATCTAAGCATAGTTTGCTCTGAGCGCTCGACATTTTTTCTGTGCACTGATCTGATGAGAAAAGGAAAAACGTCCAATAATACCACCATAAAACGAAATCTAGAGTAATATATTTTTCTTTAATTAAACAATATATTACACTTTTTAATAATTATTAATTTACAATTAATAATAACCAATACAAAAATAAAAAAAAATAAAAATATTAAATAATGCATTTTTTCAAGGTTGTCATAGAGATGACTTTCAAAGAGGGTCATAACTTAGATGACTTAAATTAAGTCTTGTCAATGCTTACCTACTTTAGCAACGACATTTTTTTACATATAGATTTTTAAGTTTGACATATAGATATATATCATATGGTTATTCCCAATATATTCCCAATTTGATTTGGAAATCATTTGGAAATACAAAAATTTTACAAGTCGTGATTTTATTCACAAAAGTTATAATTATTTACCAACTTATTTATTTATTAATAGTACCAGAACAATAGTAAACATTCCCTAATATTCATTAACAGCTGGGTGGCACAGTAGTTAAGTGCCGACCTTTCATGCAGAAGGGCCCGGGTTCGAATTCTAGTGAAAGTGAAAAAACTTTTCTGGTTTTCGACTCGACTCAGCTACCATTCGCCATTGGGTTCAAATTAATGGCATAATCAATAATTAATAATTATAAATCTTTAATAAAAAATACTTTAATATAAAAATATAAACAAATGCAAAATATAAACAAATAATTTAATTAAATAATATAACTCACAGATATAGAATACCATATAAGTAAAATACAAAATATTACAATATAAACAAAAAATAGAATTGTAAATATTGAAAATCTAAGACGTTTCTACATGTTATAAGGCCTAGTACTATCTCATGTTTAAATTGTATGTGGAATTCAATAAGACCAATTCTAATAACACGAATATAATATGACCCCCTGTTCCAACATGTACCTATGGTATAGACAGGCTAATTAGCCTAACAGTTGAACAGTTAGCGCTTAAAAAAAAAAAAAAAAAAAAAAAAAAAAAAATTTTGTCTATTCGGCATTCCGGTTTATTAAATTAAATACTTTCTATTTATTTATAATTACATTATTAGTTATTTTGTTTCTGTTACATATTTTTATATTTTAAATTATATTTGGTCATCAAACAAATTTATAAAGAAAAATTATTTTTCAATAATTTTTTTATAATTAAATATTGTATGATCTGAACGAGAATCGAATCCGAACTTCTTGGGTTAGTAAGCCAAATGCTTACCCACTATACCACTGAAGACTCTTTATTTACCTGCATATTAATATAATTTGTTAAAATTTTTATTAAATATGACATTAACATATATTCATATAATTATTTAAAACTTTTATTCAATTTGACATTGACAGTTTGCTTTAATTATTATTTAATAAAAAAAAGTGTCAAAACAAGTGTCATTAATATAGAAAAAAATATTGACGTTTTATCAGTCAAGAAAAAAAGCTTATTTCTTATCACAATATTTTTTTTTTTTTGTAAATTGTAGCAAAAAATGACTTAAATGATGAAAATGAAAAAATGATGTCATATTTTAAAAAATTAATAATAGATTTTTAAAATTATTTTTAAAATATATACAAAAATGGATAAGAATATGTTTCAAACATTGATTTTAAGAAGAAAATATATTTCAAAATATAAGAAGTTTGTTAAATTTTTGATTATAAAATAAAATAATAGTCAATTAAATTCAATTTGATTAACAATTGATAAAAACTTATCAATGTTTTAGTATTGGAAAAAAACAAACCTTGATTTTAGTTTCAACAGACTATTTACACGATCGAACGAATAAAATAGATGTGTGCAAATTAAATTAAAAAAAATTTATTAAAAAAAAAAAATAAATAAGTTTAGGAGGAACATAATTAAAATAAAAAAGTAGGTAAAATAAATAAATAAATATATATATGTATATATAAATTGAATCTTTTTTAAATATTATTTTAGCTCAAAATGTCAACACTCGAAAATATGGAAAGAAGTGAACTAGTTATTATATTACTTGTTTTTTGTTTTTTCTTTTTATTATTCATATTTTGGTGTTTGTGGAAACGCAAATAGAAAATAAAATAAAGATGCCAAAAAAATTGTGATAAAACCCTTACAACTCAAGATTACAGATCGATATTAAAAAATATAAAATTAATATTATTAAAAACTTTCAAAATAAATCTTTGAAATTATTAATCCTATTATTATTGTTATTAGATTATTTGTTTAATACATTATACAAGAATTTTTAAAAATTTACAGAATTACCAATTTTATGAGGTAAGGACCATGGTCAAGGACATTGTTCGCCTTAAAAATTAAAAAAGAATAATAAAAAACTGTTTTATTAACTTTTAAAAATATCAATTAATCTGGCGATTGATTACAAAATTAACTGACTTAGGTCAACAGCATTAGAGTAGGTATTAACAAACGTCAAAAGCCTGAAACCGACTATACAAGCATTATTATTCCAATAAATACTTGTACAAGGAATTCAAATTCATTAGAATTGATAATTTTATTTACAAATTAATTCGAGATCACTATGATAGAGCATTAAAAACTGAAAATGATTTAATATTATATTTGTTACTAAGTATAACTACTTACATTAAGTATTTTTGGTTTAATAAATTAAACTAGTTACTATTTAAATAAATAAATAATTTTTTTAAATATTAATAACAAGTTAAGTTGGTACTTAGATAACACAGTAAAAATAATAAAAGTTAAAAAAAAAAAACAAAAAAGATGAACCGAAATTTAGATGTTCTGTACAAACATTATTTGTTGCAAAAATATCAGAATTATTAAATAATCTGGGTTTAAATATAAAAAAAAATTAAGAACGCTGATAATGTTTGGGTTTTTCGGTTAATCTATGGAGAATAATATTTGTAATGGATGGTGATGTATACCTGAAAAATAAGTCAAATTAGAAAAATAAATATATATAGTTATATGTGAGGGTTCGTCCGCTCAACAACACCTTTAAACTAAAATCAAATAGAAACTGGAGGTAGACAAACTATTCAAAATGATACAACTTTGATCCAATTTACAGATTTTCAATTAGTCATATAAATTGGAATACCAATTTTATATAGTTCCACTAACTAAATTCCTAAAGACTATATTGAAAATTTGTATTGATATTAAATATAATTTAATACCTATATACATTTTTAAAGAAACAGATAAAAACATAAATTTGTATAATGGTTAAATTCAGGTTAAGAGATAGGTAGTCAATAACCCGAATATATACAGTATAGATAAATATTATTTATACTGGCAAGTTTCACGGATTATTTCTAAATTAAAAATAATTAAAAATTATTTGAGATCAAGTATGAGCCAGGAGATATTGGTTGGCTGGCCTCTTATATCAATCGAATCCGAAATTTCTGGTTCCTTAGTATACGACAAATTGATAAAAGAGTTTGCCGAAATTAAAGCAAGGAAAGTGAATATAATAGGTATTATTTATTTTTATCTTTTAATTTTTTGATATGTCTATGAATGTTATTTTTATTCTTATAATTTATTTTACTTTAAGAAAATATGAATTATTTAAATTATATTATTTTGTTTTATGTTGTGTTCTTTTAAGTAAATGTATATTCAATTTAATATACGTATTATACATAATTACAACAGCATTTTCTATTGAATTTTTTTTTAAATATTTTTGAATATTGAGAACAGATTTAACAGATTTAATATTTTTTTATTACAAGTATCCATATATAAGTTATTAATATAATGTGGATTGCAATTGAAAGTTACATTTTTTTTATATTTCATTATATTCTATATAATTAGTAATGAAGGCGCCATTTAAATAATCCGCACCTGGCGCAGAAATCCTTCGATATAGCGCTGTGTTTAATTCAGAAAATATCTGACCGATAGGTCAATGGTAAAGTGGATGCTTTTAAATCGAAAAGTATCGATTTCAAATCCTGGGTCAGATAATATCTAATAACAAAATTTAGTGTATATTAAAATAATTTAATTGCAAGTCCAAATGTCAAATAGGCAAAGGATTAATATTATCAGGCATAATTTACTATTATCTGATACTACAAATAAATAAATAAAATAAATTAATTAAGAAAATATGGAACATGTTAAAAAGTGGAAAACGAAGGTTATGTAACAGACAATGATTGTTTCAATGAAACGATTCACAATAACTATATATAATAATTATAATTTACATTCACAATAATTATAAATAACCAAAAAAAAAATTTTTTTTTTATTTTGTAACTGACATTTCATTTTGTAAAAGTTTGAGTTAAAATTTTATTAATATTATGTATACTATTTATATTATTTTATTTATCTAGTTTAATTTTGAACCTCCCAGTATTATTACTACATTCATGCATATGCATTTCTATTATATATACATAATAAGTTTGTTGGTATGTCTATTCCTTTTTTTTCTTTCTTACTCTTTAATTGCTTTTAAAAATTTCCTCTTAAATAATTCATTTTATTTTGGGTAGGTAGTCTTTATAAAATGTAAGTACCTACCTACTTACATATTTTTTTTATTTTTCTTCATTTTGTTTTTTTTTTCTTTTTATTTCTGCTCTAAAACTTGTTTTAAAAAACAATAGAATGCATTTAAAAAAAACACACACAGCCGCCATATTATTTGTAATGAATAATGAATTTTTTTCTTGAATGTGTATTTCAATTATAATGCGTATTTAGTTTTATAACTCAAAAAATTTTGATGTAGCAGGGGTGAATTGATGGTCGGGTCGGGAATACTGAGCTAATTTATGTAAGATCGTAAACAATTTATTAAAATATTATAAAAATTAAAGTGTTGAATGTTGAATTGTTTTATACGTACAAGGGCTCTTCTTTATACATACAAACATACTTTAATGAGTTATAATGAGCTTGCAAAATTCTTAACTTGATTTACTTTAAAAAAAGTTATTTACTCAATAGGTATTTGTACATTTTTTTTTAGTATATGTATATGTATGTACTGTACAATGTTTTTCTCATCCTTGGAGCCTTTTCTGTCCATTGAGAATTTTGAAAGATAGCCAAAAACTTTTAAAGAGATTTAAAAACTCAAATATTTTTTTCAACGATCTATATACGTAAACGTAGTATTAAACCAGAAACATAAAGTCATTTTAGAAGATCGGAAATTGTAAAAAACTGTAATACATAGCTAATACACAAACCAAAATATAATAAATTTATTTTGGTGGAAACGAATAATCAGTTGTTTAAAATTATCTCCGTGTGGAGCGCAAGAGTAGTTTTTTCTAAATGTCTACTCTTCACATGCTTAAATATAAACATAAGTGATTGATAACTGATAATAGGATTCTATAAAAAATTAAATTATAAAAATGAAATAAAAAAAAAGTTTTAAATTATAAAAACTAAATAATGATTTAATTAAATCACTTAAATTTAATTAATATATTAAATTAAATTAATATAAAAGTAAAAAGTCATATACCTAATTAGTAAATAAATTAATATAATGAACAAAAATTAAAAAGAATTTTTTTTAGTATGTGTGTATGTGAATATTCATGAATTTATATCTATCTAACTGTTCATTAACGTATATATTTAACTGTTCATTAATTAAGAAAATTTAGAAAGATCTAAAAAGATCTTAATACGTACAAAATATGAATAAAAATGAATATATTTATATTTTAGATTTGGTATAAAATCAACTTTAAGTTAAAAATATTAAATAAAATTAAAAATAATGTAAAGTATGAAAGGTAAAATACCTTTTTTATGAATTATCATATTTACATACATGCATACAATATGAGTACACAGGTGTTTATTTATTTGAAATTCTAATCAAAACAATAAGCTCGTAATCTTCCGAAACTTAAGTTCAGATAAAAGAAATTTTTTTAAATATCTAAATAAACAGATTTATAAAATAACAATAAAACTATAATTTAAATTAAAAACAAAAAATAAAACAATCAAAAAAATCAGTTTGTGGCATTTAAAAATTAATTTATAAGAATTTTTTTTATAAATGTTCCTATAATTTAATTTTATCAGAAAATCGAGCAAATTAAAGTGATAAACTTTCATTATTTCATAGGTAGGTTGTTTAATTCTAATTCAGCTAATATGTCCGTACCCAAACCCTGTAAATTAATAATGTTCCATATACTGATTATTAAGTTTAAATTGTCTTTTGAAAGAAATTTTGGACTAGATAGAAAGCCTGTCGTACGTACAGATCTAGTAAAATTTTACATTGAATTTTTAAATATTTTTATGAAATAAATTTCAAATAACAAAATTGTATTAACAAATAAAAAAAGTATATAAATATCAATTTAGAATTCTCTTGTTTTTTCTCTTACTCTTTAAAATTGAAATCCAATGAAGAATGCGTTTAAACATTATTTTCTACTGTACATTGTTAAATAGGAATATATAAAAGTTATAAAAGTTAAAAAAGAAAGAATATATAAAAGTTCTCATATAAAAGTTAATAAATTTTTTTTATTAATTTCAATAATTACGACTTATGTACGACTTACGATCTTAATATTTAAACAACAATGTAAATTACAAATTAAACACTTGCTACATATAATCAAATGTAATCCGAATATTTTATTGCATACTCCTATTCGGATTAACCTAATATTCGGATTGGTGGATACCAGTCTAGCAAGAATAACTGTGGCCCAAACACTCTCTAAAATTAAAATTAATAAGTCATAAAAAGTACGTACGTAAAGTAATAAGTCAGAAAAGTAGTTTTTACTTTTGTACATTCTGATACTTACCATATTTTAAGTAAACTAACAATAATAAATTTAAATTAAAACTTCAAGATTTCATAAAAACAAAAACGCATACAACAAAACCCTAGCTGTTAATTATTGTTTTTTAAAAATATTCATACAAAAACATAAGATAGAATCTCCAAGCTGCAATCAATTCGGATTGTAGAATAGTTAATGCTTTGTAAACTGTCATTCGGATTATTATGGATATTCGGATTAAAGGGGTTTCGGATTACCGAAATATTACTGTATATATAATATATAGATAATATATATGGTAAATATATTTAATTGTATTTACAAAAAAATTCTGCTCTAGAACTGAATCGAACCTCGCAACCTAAAATTAGACCACCGCCCTAACAATCCGACCATTTCGTTACTTATATTTTCCTTTCGAAGTATTAATTTTGAGTAAAAGAGCACGTGAATTAGTAACAGTATCTAGCTATCTATTCTATATATAATTATTATAATTGAGCTCAAACTTTGCAAAATTTAAACACTTATTTGTTATACATCTATGAATTAAATTACAAAATCATAGGCCTACTTTTATTTATATATCTTAAGTTTTTGTGTCTGTTTTGAAATTAAAAATTAGCTTTTTTCAAATACATTGCGGTTTACAGAGGCCGCCTTTAAAACTGCATATTATTGCAGTATTAACTACAGTACAACAACTTCATACTACAAAGTAGATAAAACTACTGTATACTAAAATGTAGATCTTTTAAGCAGCTATAATAAATGTTTATACATATGTACTTAAATTTGTAGTGTTTTTAGCAGACTGCGTTGCTTCTTGTCAATGTTCTTTAAAATGCAATACGGACAAAAAATTTTATAAATATCGCATTTTTCCAATTTATTAATAGAATCTTTTACACAATCAAACCAAGCTTGCTATTCAATTTGATTAAATATACTACTGTTTTATAAACAGTTGCAATATATTTACTAATATATTAAATATTAAATATTTTTTATTTCATTTCAGCTTTTTAAAAACTGCCTAAACTATGACATGATCGTTTAAGTCAAGATCACCAAACTGTAAGCTCAAGTTTAAGGAAAAGGCGCTTATTTTATAATCAGAATATTATAATACACTTATATATAATAAGAACATAATATATAATATACACATATTATAACTAGAAATTTAATAATCATAATGGAATTCACTACATTTGGTGTTGTTTCTACAGGAATAGTTGTAGCCTTTTTTTTTGTATGTTGTTTTTTCATTACGCCAGCTATATATCTGCTGAAAAAAATCTTCAATAATGGAAATAACGAAATGGAAACAACAAAACTAATAACTAATTCAGTAATTGATATTGAATGTAATAACAACGAACAAAGAAAAATGGATCCAAACGTTTCCGGAACATGTACAATAATTGATCTGGAACTAGTTTCTGATGGAACTAGTGCAATAATTGATCTAAATGATGAATATCGAAACGTAGTTGCTTAACAGTAACAACAAACATAATAGAACTTAACTTAGACTGTGAATTTTAATTTTAAAAATTAAAATAATGTTGTGATTAATTTATTTATTTTCAATAAACTAGACAATAGGTAAATATTGCCAGAAATTATAATAGCCCTTTTATTTTGGAATTTAAATTTCTTACATTAAATACTTTCTTTTAATTTATAATTAAAATAAAATATTATTAATTATGTAATTAAATTTTTCATAAACTGCACGGGAATAGAACCCGTAACCTTTCGATAAGTAAGCTAAAAGCAAAAATTATACATATATAGATAAAGCAAGTAGAACAAAAAATGTCAATAAGAATTCTCTAAATTTTTTCTTAAAACCATTGCCCCATATGCTATCTCTTTCTCACTAATGCTTTTTTGCACTATTCATAGAGTTTGCCTTTATAGTTTTTCTAGGTATCAAAAAATATGTATCATATATAAAAATAATAAGATTATTAAATTTTAATGATAAAATACAAGCTTATATAGAAAAATTTTTAAAATAACCTCTGTTTTCTTTTATTTTTTATTACTTTTTTCAAATAAAATTTATTTACTAGTTATGTTATAATTTTTTATACCCAATATAGAATTTTTTTTTTGTATCAAACCATTTAACCAAGTATCAAACTATTAATATCGTCGTACAATATTTGAGTCAATTTTTTTTTTTTTTATGAAGATGTGTATGTAAATGAATGCAATATTGCCATATCATTTGTATGATTAAAAAAAAAATTTTTTTTTTAATTTAAGTTTTTAAAACTTGAATATTTAAAAAAAACATCAATTTTAATTTTTTAGAAATTTAAAACTGATTAGTCATTCGAGTAAAAACACTGTAGAAGTCTGCAAGTAGTAGACGAAATACGCGTATCAGTTTAGTTAAGCTAATTTAGTTAAATTAAAAGGAAACTAGGTACTCAAATTTTTTAAAAATAAAAATTTAAAATATTTTACCAGAACGCTCTAAATCATAAAATAAAATTAAAAAATATATTTTATAAATTTATAACTGATTAGTAGTTTTAAGAATTTTAACAAATAGTTTTCGTTGTTGTATTAATATTTTATATTTTAAATTATAATATTTATATAATATAAGTTATATTATAATATGAATTATAATTAAATTATAATATAAGTTATACTTTAAATATTTTATATATTCAAAAAATAATTTCCAAATCTTACATAACTTTTAGAAAAAGTAATTATTTAAAGTTTTTATATGTAAGTTTTTAAAATCTTATATGTTGATAAATTAGGAAATTGCATTAGTCTTTCAATATGGCAACATCAAAAATTATATAAACTTTTTAATATACAATATGATCAATAGCGTGTTGATCAAGTCAAGTGTATTGAAATTTATGTTTGTATTCATTTAAATGGGTTTATATTTTAATATGATTTTATGTTAAAACGAGGAAGAGTGTAGTAGTGTAGACTGACTCTGTCAACTCTGGGATACCCATATGACCGTTATATAAACATTATATCATTATTATAAACACTAATTACTTTTGGCAAAATTTCAGACACGCAGCTGTAATAGGTACAGAGAAATGCTCATTTGAAATAAGAAGTTGTATGGCAGCTACCCGAACCCATGGAACAATATGGCTGATTTAAATATCGATGACGGCTATTGCAAAAAACCGAATTTCCGAAAATATCAAGATCCTAGCTTCTTTAGTTTTTGAGTTATCGTGCGGACAGACGGACGGACGGACATACATAGCTAAATCAATTTATTTTCCGATTCTGATCCGATCCATACACTTGAATCTATATCTACCCCCTCTTCTTCTTTGCGTCACAAACGTAATGGCAAATTTATTATACCCTTTGACCTACAGTCATACGGGATAAAAAAACACTGAAAGATGGTGTAAAGAATTTTTTCATAGTATTATTTTCAATGGCTGGGGTTTTATATTTTAACCCTTGGTGGCTTGCCGTTTCATTGTGAAATTACGTATTACATTGCGGTTGCTAGTTTCAAAGGGGTTAAAAAGTTAAAGCCAAAAGTTATTAAAGAAAAATTCTAATTTGAGCGGTAAGTTGTCGTTTTATTTTCATAAATTTTAACTAATAAATTATTAATTTCTCAACAAAATTTTAGTAGATTAGGTTTTCAATAGTTTATACAGAGCCATAAAATTAAAATTTTACTCTAATTTATATTTTTATTCATTTAAAATGTTTAAAAATTTCTAATTTATCTTTTTTTTCCACACTCTTCAACTTGTAACCAGAGCATTGAATCTTGAAGTGGAACAGGTGGATCAGCTTTTGTTAAACAATGAAAAATATTAAATAATTTATTTTTTTTTTTTTTATTACATATTTAATATGGCTATGTTTTACTAGAATTATAGATTTACGTTTGTTTTATTCTTATAGTTTTATGCAACATAGTAGCTACATTTTTATAATTTTTTTAATTTCATTTTTTTAAAGGGTTTTTTATGCCGAATTGAACGTTATTCATTTTATTTATTATATAACTTCAATTCGGCTTTTTGCCTTTTCTAAAAATATAAAATTAAAATTGAATTTTTAAATTGATTGTGTTTTTATTTTTTAATTAAACCAAATTTTTCAGATATTATTTTACTTTTTCCATCTCATCTATTTAATTTTATTTCTCAACAAGTATTCAATTTTATATACCTACGATGTACGGAATTTTAATTGTACACACTAAATATCCAATTTTCATTCTGTTAAAGTTCCTAAATTTAGTCTATTCTAAAAAATTCATTTGAAAGCAAAAACCAAATTCGTTTGTCTGCTCTTATTATTTCTATATTATTTCAATACGTAAAGAGGTAAAATGAATGATTCGATGATTATTGCCCACACGAAAAATGCCCACACGAAAATTGCCCACACGAAAATTGCCCACAGAAAATTGAATTAAATATAAAAATTAAATTAAAATAAATAGAGAAAAAATCAAAAATTATATTCTATCTAGGAGATAATCTATTAGTGATTTAAAAAAAAATATTAAATATTCTGGAAAAAGCGGCAATTCTGTTTTATAATAATTTTTCTGTGGGAAATTTTCGTGTGGGCATTTTTCGTGTGGGCAATAATCCGATCACGAAAATGAATATTTTAAAAATATAAATTTGATTGAAAATTAGAAAAATAAATATTTATACATACATACATAATATAGTGTATTATTTATATTTGATTAGTTAAGCTAGTAGTTAAATATATGTATATGTATATACATTGGCATTTGGTTTTATCAGTATTACATTGAAACACACAAACTCATTAAAAAATAAAATGAATGTACCAACTCTAAACTTTTTTTTACTATTTTTTATTTTTTTTTTTTAAGAAAATAATAATAATATAAAACAATGTGTAGGATGAGAAAGGTATATGTTTTTACAAATGTATAATATCGTTTTTTCTCTTTCGTGGGGCATTGGATTTCACAAAATATAGTGAGAGATTTTTTGTTCTACTTGCTTTATCTATATATGTATAATTTTTGCTAAAAGCTTACCTACTACAAAAGATAATGAATACAACATTGTTGTATTCATTATCTTTGCTACTACACGGCAGGAGGCCTCTTAATTATAATTTTTGACATATTTTATATTAAAAAAAAAAATTGTTCATATGTTTATTATTTATTTATAATAAAAAAAGACTTATTTTTAAAGAAAAAACCTTTATTAATTTATTGAATTTAGGTTAAATTATTAAATTTCTATACAATAGATCTGAAAATCCTGTATATGTTCATTATGCATTTGATTTGAAAGCTTTCAAAACAGAATATAAAAAGTTTTACTTATTAATGCATCCCATACACAATGGACAGAGTTTTCAACTTGGTATGCGGTTGAATCGTGTATGGACAAGTTGAACAACTTTAATGTAATTTTTTTTCTTTTTTTTTTAGTTTTTTTTCATTTTTTGACACAAAGGAACTTTGAAATATTTCAATTTGAAAATATAATAAAACTATAACGTATAAAATAGCAAAGAATTAAATAAATTATTAGAAATAATTATAAAATTAAGTTAGAAAAATGTTTTAAAATATAAAAAAATAAATTTAAATATTATAAATTTTAAAGAAAATAATTAATTAGGCAGAACTATATAGTGAAATACAAACTGTTAAAAATTCAAATTGGAATTTTCAAAACAAAAAAGAAAAATTAAATGATGATTCGATGATAGGTTGGATAAATGTGTCCGGCATGGTTTTTAAACATGTCCGCGTACTAAGTTAAAAACCCAGTCCATCGTGTATGGGATTATGGCATTACGCTTTAATTCCTTTTAAAAATTTGCTCTTAAATAACTCATTTTATTTTGGTAGTTAGTCTTTATAAAATGTAAGTACCTACCTACTTACATTTTTTTTTATTTTTCTTCATTTTTTTTTTTTTTCTTTTTCTTTCTGCTCTAAAACTTGTTTTAAAAAACAATAGAATGCATTTAAAAAAAAAACACACACAGCCGCCATATTATTTGTAATGAATAATGAATTTTTTTCTTGAATGTGTATTTCAATTATAATGCGTATTTAGTTTTACAACTCAAAAAATCGTGATGTAGCAGGAGCGGATTGGTGGTGAGGAATACCAAACAAAAGTTTTTGGTTTTATTTTTAATATTATTTTTTTGGTTTGTGAATATTTTTTTTCTTTTCTTTTAATTTAAATTAAATAATTATCATATTTATCAAATTTCAAAATACTTCCTAGATTATGTGCCGGTTCATTTTAAAATTCTCGTGCCGAATTGCGGTCTCAGTTTATCACTATGATGTAGGTAGGTCTTTCTTTTGACAATTTTTAAAGATATTTACAGACATTTCAAGAGATTTAAAAATTCAACAACTTCAATAATTTTCTATATACGTAAAATTAATCGCTAAAAAAATTCATTTATTAAAAAAAGTATGATCATTACCTTATTAAACCAGAAACGTAAAGTCATTTTAGAAGATCGAATATTGTAAGAAACTGTAATACATAGCTAATACACAAACCAAAATATAACAAATTTATTTTGTAGGAAATAAATAATCAGCTGTTTACAATTATCTGTTAAAAGCGTGTGCAGCGCAAGAGTAATTTTTTCTAAGCGCCCACTCTTCACATGCTTAAATATAAACATACTAAGTAATAGTATGTACTAAAAAACATACTAAAAAATAAATGATAAAAATGATTAAAAAAAATTTTTAAATTATAAAAACTAAATAATGAGTTATTTAAATCACATAGATTTTTATTAATGTATTAAATTAAATTAATATAAAAGTAAAAAATAATATAATTAGTAAATAAATTAATATTGTGAACAAAAATTAAAAATATTTTTTTTTTAGTATGTGTGTATGTATATGTTCATGAATTTATATCAATCTAACTGTTCCTTAATGTGAAAAATAAATAAAAAATAGAAAATCTGTTCAGTTTTAAAAAGAAAGAAAATTTAGAAAGATCATTATCGTTTGAATTGAAGTTAATACGTACAAAATATGAATATAAATGAATATATTTATATTTTAGATTTGGTATAAAATCAACTTTAAGTTAAAAATATTAAATAAAATTAAAAATAATGTAAAGTATGAAAGGGGAAATACCTTTATTATATGAATCAGCACATTTACATACATGCATACAATATACAGGAGTTTATTTATTTTAAAATCTAAGCAAATTTAATAATCAAAACAAAAAACTTTTAATCTTCAGAATTTTAAGTTCATTTTAGTATATATAAGTTCAGAAATTTTTTAAATAGCTGAATAAACAGATTTATAAAATAACAATAAAACTATAATTTAAATTAAAAACAAAAAAGAAAGCAACCAAAAAAATCAGTTTGTGGCATTTAAAAATTAATTTATAAGAATTTTTTGTATAAATGTTCCTATAATTTAATTTTATCAGAAAATCGAGCGAATTAAAGCGATAAACTCTCACTATTTCAACAATTATTTCTGACTGAATTCATAGGTAAGTTGTTTAATTTTTATTGAGCTAATATTTCCGGACCAAGCTTTTTTGTAGATTTAGTAAAATTTTAGCAACAGTATCTAGCCATCTATTATATCATTATTATAAAAGAGCTCAAACCTTACAAAATTTAAACACTTATTTTTTATACATTTATAAATTATAAAATCAAAGGCCTAATTTTTAGCACAAATGTGCTTCACTCTGTCCGTCCGTCCGTCCGTATGTTTAAAAAAACTTTTACACCGTTTGAAATAGAGTAAAGAAATTTTAACCATGGGTAGTTATTGCAAAAAAAAATAATTTCGTAGAAGAATTTTTTTCTGTAGCCCCACCTTTTACGGGGCCACAGCCCCCAAAAGTTGGAAAAAGCCCTATATTTAAATTGTTATAACAAAAGTTGTGTTATATATATTTTCGATCTGAAAACCGCAAACGATAGCTGGTTTTATAAGCTTTATAAATTTTTAAAAGGCAAGTGTTTAGGATTGCCATACGGTACTAAAATTTAACATTGCGCAAAACTCAATTTTTGAAAAATTTTTACCCACACATATCTTTTGAAACGTTCAAGCTAGGGTCTTGAAATTTTGGGAGAAGTTAGATCTTCAAAAATTAGTAGAAGTCAGTTAACAAAAATTTTTTGTCAAGCCCCATGTTTAGGAGCTATAATGGATAGAAAATTTAAATTTTGCTATTTTTAAACACCTGTAACTTGAACACCTGTCCAATTTTTTTTTATTAATATACAAAATTTAAAGGTCCAACATTATATTTTAACATATGTTAAAGGTTTTTCTTAAATTTAAAAGCGGTTCCTTATATTGAAAAAAGTTTCTCCCAGTTTTACACATTTTTGTTTAGATAGTATAATTCTAAGTAAAATTCTAAATTTTGGTAGAATTCACAATTTAATTCCTAGAACCTACAAAAATGGGAAGAGAGGGGGGGGGGCTTAGATGAAGTTAGGTCCTTGAGAAATTTGGCAACCTTCCCCATTTAGAACTTTAAAATAAAAAACTTATTGTTAACAGTAAGCAAATAAAAATATTATTTATATAATAAATAAATTTAATTTTTATAATTCCGTATTATTCATTTGTCATTTGTAAAATCCTGGTTTGACTTCTGTACAAAGAACAATATTAATCAAAAATTTTACGCCAAATGTACGGTTATTTTCAGGTTTTAAGATTCACAACTTAAATTTAAATAATTTACAGGTCTTAACATTCATCATAAATTTTAATAATTTATTTATAAACTTTTTAAAATTTTTTTAACTCCATCTGTCATCCCTATTTATGTTCCCTAATGGTTTTTTTTGACGTTTCACGGGAATTTTAAGCACAAATTTTGAATTATGATTGTGACTTATGAAGTGTCGTGTTTCGTATATAGTAAACACTAAACTTAGAAATCGGTTAAAAAATGACACACTGTCTAATGCTATTTGTTTAATAGATCAAAAGAAACGCAACCATTAATATATGTTTTGCATTTTTCCAATTTATTTATAGAATCTTTTACACAACTAAGCTTGCTATTCAATTTATTTAATCCACTACTGTATTATTTACAATAATAATATATTTACTAGTATATTAAATATTAAATATTTTTTATTTCATTTCAGCTTTTTAAAAACTGCCTAAACTATGACATGACTGTTTAAATTAAGATCACCAAACTTTAAGCTCAAATTTAAGGAAAAGGCGCTTATTTTATAATAAAAATATTATAATACACATATATATAATAAGAACATAATTATTATAATTAGAAATTTAATAATAATAATAATGGAATTCACTACATTTGATGTTGTTTTAACAGGAATAGTTATAGCCATATTGATTTTAATATGTTTTTCGCCAGTTATATATCTGCTGAAAAAAATCTTCAATAATGGAAATAACGAAATGGAAGCAACAAAACAAATAACTACTTCAGTAACTGATATTGCATGTGATAACAACGAACAAAGAAAAATGGAGCCAAACGTTTCCGGAATTAGTGAAATAATTGATCTGGAACTAGTTTCTGATCGAACTAGTGCAATAATTGATCAAAATGATGATTATCGAAACGGTGTTGTTTAGCAATAACAACAAACATAATAAAACTTAACTTAGACTGTGAATTGTAATTTTAAAAAAATTAAAATAATGTTGTGATTAATTTATTTATTTTAAATGAACTAGATAATAGGTAAATATTGCCTGAGATTATAATAGCCCTTTTATTTTGGCATTTAGATTTCTTACATTAAATACTTTCTTTTAATTTATAATTTAAAATAAAATATTAATTTTGTAATTATATATTTCATAATCTGTACGGGAATAGAACCCGTAACCCTTCGGTAAGTAAGCTAAAAGCTTATCTACTACACCGCAAGATGCCTCTTAATTATAATTTTTGATATTTAAAAAAAAAATGTTTTTATATTTATAATTTATAATAAAAAATTTATTTTAAAAAAAAAAAACCTTTATTTATTTATATTGATTTTAGGTTAAATTATAAAATTTCTATAGATCTGGAAATCCTATATATATTAATATTTACATTTTACTATAAAATGCTATAATCCAATTGATTTGAAAATTCTATCAGATACAATACTGTAAAATAGTAAAGATCTAAACAATCATTTTACTACAACGGCATATAAATGAGGTACAACTATACATTATAACTACTTTGTACTACAGTATAACCGAAATTACTCTACTACAATGTAGATCACTTAAGTAGCTATAAATTTTTCCATACATAAAATTTACATATCCATTACACACATTATATGCGTAGACAAAGACAAACAATATTAAATGAAAAACTTTGTTTATAAAACTTAAGGAACGCTTGACATTCTACTAATTTTGAAGTATAGGGAAACTTACAAAACAGTATCTTTTTATGACGCTATTATTTTTCCAAAATTATGTACCTGCATCAAAATTCGAGTTTTATTGTCCGAATCTGGAATTAGGTACAGAACCAAACGAAAATCGTAAAATATTCATCGGAGTTATGCCATCTAACGATAAGCCAATTTTTTTAAATTTATGCTAAGTATAAATCATCATTTTCTATTTTTGGTATGATTGCAAAACGGAACGTATCAAAATCTCAAATCACACAATCCAATCAAAGTAATCAAATCCCAAAATTTCCAATATTATAAATTCCAAATCACATAATTTCAAATTTTGAAATTCCAAAATTATAAAATCTCAAACACAAAATTCCAAAATTAGAAATTTTCATTGTAATTTTACAAAATTAATTTTCTTCATATAAAAATGTCAGAACTTTAAAAAATTTAACTATTTTTCATAGATAAATGTCAAAATTTTATACTTTTGTGGGAAATCCTGTAAACATAGTTGGGATTTAAAATCAGAAATGCCACTTTTTTCCAGAATATCTAAAATTGGTTTTAGATTTTGTAACTGGGATTTTGTGATTTGGGATAACGTTTCCAAACCTACTTAAACAACTGGTTCAAATTGAAACAAACGAAATGTCAAGATTTTGTTGTGGAGTTACAGAGCGTTTTGTTTTTTGTAATCAGAGCAAATTCAAATCTGTCAAATAAAAAAGTAATACCGTAAGTATTAAAAAATAATGCGTTTCTTTTTATTTTCAAGTTATTCGATTATCAATTTTATATTAGTTTTTGATCTCACGCAGTAAGGAACGTAATCTATGAATTCGATATATTTATATCGGATGTCAATGAGCTGTCAAAAAATATAATATGAAATTACAAAACGACCTATATAGATAAATTCCTTAATGTATCAAAAATTAATTAAATTAATTACTAAATAATTTAATTTAAAGTTTTAAATTTAAATTCATCGTTTAACTTTTACAAATACAAAAAATGGACGTTATAAAATAACATAAATAAGAAATTTGACAGTTTACGCGCTTCGTTTTGTAAAAAAAGCGTAAACGTGCTTCGTTTTGTGCGTCAAAATTTAGATAGAATTCGTATCTCTATGAATTATTTTCTCTAGAGTCTAGATGATTTACATTTGCAATTTTAGGGCACTTTTTTTCAAATTAAAAAAAAAAACCAAATTTAAAGAGAGAATACGCTATAGTTAAACTTGGCAAATTCAGAAACTTTTAAAACTGGCATTTCAAAAACTTTTTAACTATGTTATCTTATCTATAAAGTTTGTTTTATCTTAAAATTTTTATATTTTTTGAACAAATAAAAAAAATATATATAATATTATTAAGTTAGTTCTTCTGCAAATTTTATTAAATGTAGTTTTATTTTATTCTAACACTTATAATTAATAAAAATAAATTATAAAGTGTTATTAAATTATATATTAACTTATAATATAAAGTTAATATCTATTTAAAATTAATAAATTAATTAAACATACGATTAATAATTATAATAATAATAAACAATTACTTAAATGTTATATACTCGTATGTATAATAAAATTTAACTTATATGAAAAATTTTAAATATATTCACCACACATTTTTAATAATTATAAAATATATAAAATATTCACCACACAATCGTAATTAAATGCAATAAAAGTGTTAAAGAAAAACTGAATTTAATGAATTAAAAAAAAAATTAATTGCAACGAATTTATTGTATAGTATATCGTATATTAAAAATACTTAAATTTATATTAATTTAAATAATATGATTACATACTCTAATTATTTATTTCGGTAATCATTTTTGTATTGGTAATTTGTTTTAAGATAAGATAAAATTAAATAAAATAATAAAAAGGTGAAATTTTAAAAAACAATATATAATATACAATATATATATGTATATATATAGAAATGTCTATAGATAATGTGTTGTTTTAGAGAATGTATATATATATATATAGAATATAAAATTAATACATAACAATAAAATAGTAACTAAATAAAAGTTATACATTCCTACCATACTAAATTAGAAATTTGACCAACGCTTTCTTTACTTTTTAACAAGTATTTTAAAATAAAGGTAAGTTATTTTTAAATTAATTTTTTTTTTTAATAATTATTTTTAAATTTCTAATAAAAATTTATTTATTAATTTAAAAAAAAAAAAAAAAACAAACTTTAATTAAAGTTATTAATAAATAATGATTCATTCACACTCTTCTTCCCAATTTTATGTAAACTGTTTTAAAAATTTTTAGAAATACATATTTTTTAATGTGTGGTGTTTAATTAATCAATTTGAGTTAAAACTAATCTATTATGAATTTATACAGGGTGTTTTCCTAATTGGGTGCACCGCTGTTTACCACTCCATAGATAGTTATGACGAGTTAAATTTTTTGTATGGGAGCTAAGATAGGCCTCTTCTAGTTTTCAAGCTATGGGGGCTCAAAATGAAATATATTTCTGTTTATATATATATATATATCTGTTTTTAAACTAAACCTATGAAAATTTTGTAAAATCTATTCGAAAGCTTAAGATGTCCTCTTTTAATCTTGGATCGTTTTCTATCTTTTAGAATTTTAAAACATGAAAGCGAACTTTTAAATTTAAAAGATGTTGAAATTTTAACAGTTTTTTTTTTGAAAAAACAACATTTTTTTTTGTTTATGTACTCATAAGTATGTATGGAGTGGTATATATCAAAGCAATTAATTAAGAAACACCCTGTATATTAAATTACCTTCATATTTCAATAGATTCTTAATATTAATAAAAAAAATCTAAACAGCTGGGTGGCACAGTGGTTGAGTGCCGACCTTTCATGCGGAAAGGCCCTGGTTCGAATTCTAGAGAAAGTGAAAAAAACTTTTCTGGTTTTCGACTCGACTCAGCTACCATTCGCCATTGGATTCAAATTAATGGCATAATCAATAATTATATATCTTTAATAAAAAATACGTTAATATAACAATATAAACAATACAAAATATAAACAAATAAATTTAATTGAATAATATAACTCACAGAATTACAGTACCATATAACTCAAATACAAAATATTACAATATAAACAAAAAATAGAATTGTAAATATTGAAAATCTAAGACGTTTCTACATGTTATAAGGCCTAGTACTATCTCATGTTTAAATTATATGTGGAATTCAATAAGACAAATTCTAATAACACGAATATAATATGACCCCCTGTTCCAACTTGTACCTATGGTAAAGACAGGCTTATTAGCCTAACAGTTGAACAGCATAGCGCTTAAAAAAAAAAAAAAGTTTATATTTAAAAAAAAAAAAAAATTTTTATTACAGACAATTCAATTTACTTGTTACATTTTTACATATAAAATACATTTATAAATTATAATTTGATAGCAGCTTATCTTTTAGATACACACAGGTGAATTTTTTTTTTTTTTTATACTTTTATTAGATTAAATATTTCAACATTTTCGTACCTGTTCATTTGTTTTCTTTGTAACCTGTTAATTTAAGAAGTTAAAGAATTTTATTAGAATTTAATTAAAATTTATATAAATAATTAATAATAATAATTTTATATTTTTTTTTTGTATATATTTTTTTAGAAATGCAAAAATGATTTTCATAATTAAAAAATATCTATTAAAATTAATCATATTAATATTAATCGGATTTAATTCATTGAATGCATTGGAATGTCTGGATGATTGTAAATGTTATTGGTCTGTTGAAAGATATGAAGCAAATTGTTCAAATCGTAATTTTCAAATATATCCAAATTCAAATACAGAAGAAGAATTGAATAATATTAATATTGATGGAATCGATTTAAAAAATAATCATTTAATTGATTTTCCATATAAATTATCAAAAATAAAAAATTTATTATTTTTGGATTTAACAAATAATCGTATAAAACGTTTAAAATCAAATGGATTAAATGATTTTAAAAAATTACATACATTATTTTTAAATAATAATAATTTCAGTACATGGAGTGATATTAATCCAAATACAGCATTTAAAGGTGCAATAAATTTAGAAACATTATCATTAGCATACAATCCAATAATAAGTTTTTCAAATGTTGAAGAAACATTTTTAATTGTGAGTCATAGTATAATTGTATTGGATTTAAGTTATTGTCAAATAACAAAATTATCTGGTGAATCAATGTTGAGCGGTTTAACTGTAATTGAACGTTTAATATTAGATGGTAATCCGATAAAAATTTTAACACCCATAATATCACAAACATTAAAAGTATTGGATTTAAGTAATTGTAATATTGAATTAATAAAATCCGATTCATTAATATTATTAACAAATTTATTACATTTAAATTTATCATATAATAGTGGAATACAATTAAAAAATAATTTAGATCAACAATATGTAATATCTGAAACATTATTAACATTAGATTTATCTAATTGTAATTTAAATAATATTGAAATAGAAGGTTTTCAAATGTTATCAACATTAAATTTTAATCAAAATTTATTAAATAAATTGACTGGTATGACATTTGAAAATAATATACTGTTAGAATATATTGATTTATCGAAAAATTCAATTAATTATATTGAAATAAATACATTTAATAAATTGAAATTATTAAAAAAATTAGATTTATCATATAATGTTATATCACAAATTGATACAAATATGTTTATTATGAATAATTTATTAATATCATTAAATTTAAGTAAAAATTATTTAAGTCGTTTTCATAAAATAATTGCAAATACATTGATACATTTATATTTAAATTCAAATGATATATCAAAAATTGATCCGGATGCTTTAATATCACTTAAAAATCTTTCAATATTAGATTTATCTAATAATGTATTTTCAACAATTCCAATTAATATGGAATCAAAAACATTAGAAATTTTAGATATAAGTATGTGTAGGTGAGTATTATAAAATTTATTCATATAATTTATTTAATTATATATATATATATATATATATTTATTTTTTAATAGATTGATAAAAATCACAAATAGAACATTTATTGGATTTCCTGAATTATTAAAATTAGATTTGTCGGGTAATCGTTTAACTAAAACACCAAAAGTTTCATATTTTCAAAATAATCGATTTTTAAAAGAAATTCGATTACATGATAACTTGTGGGATTGTAAATGTCATGACGCTGATTTTCATGAATTCTATAATTATTATGTTCAAAGACGAATGGTATTTTAATTTATTAATTTAATTCTGTAATTAATTTATAATTTAATAAAATAATTTTATTTAATTTTTTTTTAGATAGGATCAAGACTGAAAGATACACCACAGTGTGGTCATCCAACAAATTCATTTGATAATACTTGGGTACAAACATGTAAAAGTGTTTGGTCTCCAATTGCTAATATGGGTGTACCACAGAAAATTTGGACAATTATATTTTCAGCTGTTCTAGTATTTACATTTTGTTTATGTTTTTATGCAGCATTTCGACGTTGTTTCACTGCTATTAAAAATTATTTTAATCAAAGAGCTCTAAGACGCAATATAAATTCATACAGGGAGACGTAAGTTTATAACAAATTATTTATAGTTCATAATTGTAAATAGTAATTAATTTTAAATTATGTAATGAATTTTTTTAGAAGACAAGTGAATAGTACTCTATTACAACAAGATGGTTTTCAAAATGCACCAAATCTAGTAAATCATATGAATATACGTGAATCTATGCCACCATGTTATGAAGATGCACTGCTAATGCCAAAAAGAAATATATCAAAATCAATGGTTGAACTGAATTCAACATCAAATCAACAAAGAAAAAAAGCAAAATTAAAACGTACCAGTACAAATGTTGACTTAGAAAATGAAAATAATTCAATAATTGATGATAATAATCGTTTTTATAGTGAAGAAAGATTATTAGATCGTGATAAAGAACGTTCAGCATCAAATGTTGGCTATATTAGACGTCAACAATATAGACAACAATTATCAGATGGTAATCGTTTACCACCAAATTCAACAATAATTTATTATGATAAAAAATTTCCATCATCACAAATTAAATCACAAAATTTACAAGATTTTGAACGTATTGCAATATTAAAAAATTCTCGTACAAGTCCATACAGTTCCAGAAAATGGAAAATGCATCCAGATTCAATATCATTTGCTAGTATTTCAGATGATAGTTTAGGTATTCATAAAAATACACGTTATTCTAAAAGAAATCTGGAAGATATTGATAATTTAGAAAAAAAAAAACAAAGTCCATATTCACGTAGAAGACCTCGTGGTATGTCTGTTTCACAATTATCCATTTCAAGAGAAAATATTTTTGATAATGATGAAGAAACACAATCATCAGTTGCATTAAATAATCAAAAAACAGATCCATTATCATCAAATCAAAAAATTTTTGTTGTTGAAAATCATTTTGATGGTAATAATCCAAGTAAAAATGAATCATTTTCACCAACACCACCAAAGCAAAATGACAATATAAATTCAAATATGAGTAAATTATCAACAAATTCATTAGATTTTGATAAAATTCAAATGCCATCAAAAGAACAATCAATCGAAAGTTTAAGTTCGGATTTAAGTAACGGGGGAATGGTTGTTGTTAATTTACCAATTAAACAAAGTAAATTTTGAAATTAAAAATAAAAAAAAAGTAAATTAACCAAAAATTTAATTATAATTATTTTTAAAAACATTATTTTTAATATTCATTTAAATTTATATGTATATATATATTTATATATACATACATAATTCATATTTAAAACAAAATTATATGACTATTTAGTCCTTAAGATAAAAAACAACACAAACTTAACATTTATTTTATTCATATTCCATTAATTTTTAATTGTTTTTTTATTTAAATTTTTAATTTATATTTTTAAATTAATTTAAATATTAATATAAAAAATTTATTGATACATTCATTAATTGGTAATCATTTATATTATGATCTTTTTATATTTTTAAAATGTAAAAAAAGTTTTAATTTAATAAAAATTTTAATACGTATCTTTCATTGCATTTATTATTAACTAGCTGTTGAACCGTCACAGAATGACGGAAGGTCAATTGAAAGAAAACTTTTTCTAATTAAGAAATACTTATAATTTCATTATGTAAATTATGTTAAAAGTATGTTAAATAAAATTGCAACCGTTACTTTTTATATAACGCATATTATGCTTCGATTCTAGTAATAGATACGCAAAAAATAAATAAATGACTCATATAATTTCTTGTTGTATCTTAAAAACTTGAATATGAATAAGTTAGTTAGTTTCCTTTTTATATGTTTCGTATTTTATAAAATGTTGGGGTCGTTAGTTCAAATCCCTTCTTCGTATAATTTTTTTTTAATTTCAATTAATATTTTGTTTTATTTAAGTGCGTACTTGCTTAAAAGATTTCAAATTTTTTTATAGGATTATTTTGTTTCAATAATGATCTATTTCTCCATTTATTAATGTTTTGTATATATATTTTTAATGTTGCTATACATTCTATATTGTTTCCTTTGTTTAGTTTCAAATCGAAAAACTAATTTGTTGCTAACATTCTATAATGTACCTACTCAACCTTGCTAAATTATGTATATTATATTATTTATATGTACGTAAATTTTGTATTAAATAAATGTTGATTTTTGAATTGAATTTTGCATTATCAAATTCAAATTATAAATTTTATTTGGAACTATTTTAATATACCTAATTTAATTTAAAAAAAAATTTATTTATTTTGGATTCTATGGTAAGTACATTAAGCTCAGATATTGTGTACCCAATGCGACTTGCCCAAACTTAACACCAATTTCTTCCATTTTTAACTTTTTTTAAATAGAAAAATATTTGAAAGATTATGAGGGAAAGATGCAGGGATGGGGGATAGATGAGGGAGAGTTAAGAGCGAGATGTGGGAGAGATGAGGGAAACTTGAAATTATTTTGATACATTGCTTGCTTTATTAACTTAGGCAAAGCAATCAATGCATCAAAGCGAAAAATTAAGACTTACTATACAATTGTTCATGTGAAGCATAGTATTCTTAATTTTGTTTTACGAAATGTTTTACTATTTATTTAAAATTTCCAGAAAATCATCTGCGATTTTTAAAGTTGAAATGAATTAATTCATAAGCTAACAAATAATTTTTATCTCATCAAAAAAATTTTTTTTTTTCTTAAAAATAAATAAAATATTTTTTGGCCTGCTTATGATAATTTTGGATAATTCATTTTCTAAAATAAAACCCATGCAACAAAACATTAATATTTTATTTTTTTATAATTAAACACATCCAACAAAACACATTTAATTGAATGCGTTTGTTACACCTCATTCTAGAGAAATGTATTAATTTATTATTATTATAATATTATAATATTATTATTATTATTATTATTAATTTCTAAAACTCTGGTGTTTTCTTTGAAAATTTCAAATAATTTTTTAAAAATTTTTGCCCTAGCGTTCAGTTTTAGTACTATAATTAAAAAAATTAATTTATTAAAATTCCTCTTAAAAAATACTCTTTTTTTATTTATTTTTAGCCAGGACAAAACCCCCCATAAAATTTTAAGTTGAATCGTCTAAATTGACATTATAATTGGTATAATCAGTATTTGTACATATAAACTGGTATAATCTAGTATAATTTATATTGTCTTGAATTAAAATATAAAATTTAGTTTTTCCATCTTGTGGTCATAATTGGTACGTACATTAAAAATTGACAGTATTTTCTTGAATATTATTACAAAAAAAAAATATGTTTATTAAATTTCAAAATTTTTTATCAGAAATGTCAAAAACTTAATTGAAATGAAACCTTATTTGACATTTATTAGAGAAAGGAAAACTAAGAATATAGGAGAAAATTGTATAAATTGAATTAGTTCTTATTTTTAACGTGTTTTAATTGAATAATTGAGATGTAAGAGTACCTAGGTAATATTTGTAATTCAATTGAATGAATATGAAAACCTAATACGTATTTTTGTATGTGTTGCTGCAAGGACTAAAAGCGATTTGACATTTCATTACATTAAATACAAATTAAATTGACAGTTAAACGAACCTGAACTTTAAACCATCTCAAGAACATTTAGCAAACAGGACAGAACTACTTTGTACCAACATTTCCATTTTTTTAATTTAAGGATTTATTTTTATAGGTCTCGAATATATGACTGTTTGCTCTTAGTTCGCTCAGAAGATATGTTCGTTTTTTATAGATATGCTTATTAGTTCTTAAGAGGCTAATGATAGGTACTTAAAGGCAGGTTTTCATGAGAAAATTTTGCCCAGTATTCTTAATTTTAAAAAGAGAGGTATATAGTATACTCTCAATACGAGAGAAAGAGCAAAATTATTAAATTTATATTAAAATTTTTTTATATGTTTTGACAAAAAAAAAATTACATAACCTTTTTTTTTAATTTTTAAATTTATATTTCGCGAATTTTTCAATTCAAAGTTAAAATTTTTTTAATTTAAAATAAATGATAAAATTTTAATCAATTTCAAATAATTTTAAATAAAAATTCGTTCATCAAACCATAATATAAAATTTTTTTTTTTTATTTGTTTACATTCTCTTGTTTGTTTACAAAATTCAAATGTCATGTTCATGTATCCATAAAAATATGTATTAGTATGCAAAAATTTTTTGTGTAGAATACACTTTTTTTTTTGTATGTAGTAGCAATTTTATAGGAAAAATACTTTAGAGAACATCTTTTTGCCAAGGATTATGGTAACTCTCTCAATACTTGTCTAAGAATTATGAATGACTCTCCAAGGATTATGGATGACTCTCCAAGGATTATGGATGACTGTCCCAGTAATTTATCGTTTTTTCTTTGTCACACGAATAGTATTTTTGTATCTTCTGCCTATGCTCTAACTTTTATTGCCCAGGAAATTTTTCTAATGAAAATTAGCCTTAAACCAACTGAGACAGAACTACCTTGTATTAAATTTAAATTTCTACCTTGTATTAGATCTTGAGAAGTGTATGAGAGATTCTTATAACAAATTAATATCAATTAATTATAATATGTATATTGTAACTATAATAAAAGCGTACATGTCTTTACTGTTCTACGTTAAAACTTCAACTTATATTTGATCACCATGGAGATTTGTAAAGAAAATTTATTTTTCAATAATCTTTTTTTTTTTTAATTATAGATTTCATGACCTGTACGGGAATTGAACCTGCAGAAAATTTTAATAATATCAAATTTAGTTTTATTGAACCACTCAATGTCTTAACTGAGCGTAACACAGTACAATTCTCAATAAGAAAAATTAAAGAGTTAATAATATATGTATATAAGTTTTTCAATTTAATAAATATATGGGACTATGTATGATTTTAAGATGCGTGTAAAATGAATGGATTCAAATCATTTAAATTAAAATAATAAACAATTTATTTCGTTTTTTTTTTTTTTTTTCTGTATTAAAATTAAATTTTATTTTATTAATTTATAACATTTTTAATTTTATTTTATTAATATTAATTTATTTTATTTAATTTTTTTTTTTTTATTTATTTATTTATATTCTTCTCTCTCATTTTACTTTAAATTTTTTTTTTTTTTTTTTTAGATATACAATATAACTTTGATTTAATAAAACATAAAACATTTATAAAGTATTTGGATATATATAATTATAAATAAGTATATACAGTATCGCTCATAACTATAGCACCCCCTATATAAAAAAATCAAATAATAATAATAAATTAAAAATTTTCACTGTTATATTGGTTAAATGGTAAAAAAATATATTTTATTTTTAAGTTTTTTTATCACTAATTTATTTTATATTAAAATTTAAATCAACAATTCGTACAAACAATTAAAAAAAATAAAAGAAAAACAAAAAATACGTTCATATATAAAAATATTGAGTTCAAAACTAAAGCACCCCCTGTAAAAATATTATAAAAATATTAAAAATACCGCTGTTTTTATAGATTCTTGCTAATTTAAGTTAAAAAATAAAGTTAATATTTTGGCCAACATCCATTGTTTTTGATTACGGCAGCCAGTCTTTTGGAAATTGAAGAAATAAAATTATTAATCATAATTGACGATACGTTGTGCCATTTCTCTTTTATTACGTTAAATAACCTACTTTTATTGATACAGTCTCTTCGATTTAGGCACTGATCTACTATTTCCCATAAGTTTTCTATGGAATTAAAATCCGGGGATTGTGGAGGCCACTCGAAAACCTCAATTTTTTTTTCTTGAAACCAGTTTTTCACCAAATAACTTGTATGTTTTGGGTCATTATTTTGCTGATAGCGCCATTTCAATGGCATTTCTTCTTCAGCATGTGGGAGCATTACGTTATATAAAATATCGACATACACAAAACGATCCATTATTTGTTCTACGTGATGAATTGGTCCAATACCGAACCCAGAAAAACAACCCCAGACCATAATATTTCCACCACCGAATTTTACTGTAGGCACGCAATATTTAGGGTGTAATCTTTGGACGAGGTGCATGTCTTATACCATCTGATTTCATTTCAAATTTCGATTCATCTGAAAAGAGAACAGTGTTACATTTTGAAATATTCCAATTCAGATGCTCTTTAGCAAATTTTAATCTAATTCTTCGATTTTTTCTAAAATTTAAGATTTTCTCGCTAAACGATAACCCCGCAAATTAAATTCTAAAGCCCTTCTTTTAATCGAGCTGTCACTAATGTCGAAATTCAAATATTTTCGGATATCACGCGAAGATATTGAAGGATCTTTTTGATCATTTTATGGTTTTTTTGATGATTTTGTCTTCATTAATAGTTGTTTTTCTATTTCTGCCTCCCAGAGTGCTTAAAATCGACATTTTTGGTTTCTTTATATTCTTTAATTAATCTTTATATCACAGGGCTATTAATAAAATTTTCTCACTTATGGCGAGATAATCCTGTTTGAAAATCAAACAATTATTCTCGATTTCAATTCATCACTGTATTTATTTTGAGCCATATTATGAGATCTAGTTGTTATTTTTTTACTTTTATGCTCTGCTACTATTTAATAAGGTCTACATAAACACTAAATTGTAGATATTAATTTTAATTATTATACTATTGTTCTAAGACATAAATTCATTTCTAAAAGTCTTATCAGTTAACTTAATCTATAGAAATAGCGATATTTTTAATATTTTAAATAGGGGGTGCTTTAGTTTTGAACTCAATATTTTTATATATGAACGTATGTTTTGTTTTTCTTTTATTTTTTTTAATTGTTTGTACGAATTGTTGATTTAAATTTTAATATAAAATAAATTAGTGATAAAAAAACTTAAAAATAAAATATATTTTTTTACCATTTGACCAATATAACAGTGAAAATTTTTAATTTATAATTATTATTTGAATTTTTTGTATAGGGGGTGCTATAGTTATGAGCGATACTGTACATATATATTATATATATTAAATACATAATTAAATGTAAATTTATATATAGGTATATATGTATATTAAATTTAGTTGAATTTTATTTTTTTCAATTGTAATCAATATTTAAATTATATATATTTTTTAATTTTATATTATTAATAAAACAAATATTAATTAATTTTTACATCGACAAAAAAAAATATTTTTAATATATATTAATTTTTTTTTTTTTTAATTTATTATTAATAATTTTTTTTTTTTTTTTAAACTAGATGGTTTTTTTTTTTAATACATAAATTATATTAAATTTAGTTTTAACTTTTTAAGTATATTAAAAATAAAAAAAAAAAAATTTATTGTATATTTTCATTTTCTAAAATTTTCTTATATATTAAATATTTATATAAATATTTATATATATATTATATATATACTTTTTAAATAACATTACTTAAAAGAAAAAAAAAAACTATACACCTTGTATTGTTTTATTAATTTTTTTTTTTTTTTTATTAGTATTTTTCTAACCCCTTTATGGAACAGAAAGATCATTTTAAAAAGGCAGCTTTTATTAATTTATTAATTAGACTTATTTAGTATATATTTTTTTTTTTTAATTAAAGGACTAAATTGTTTGATAAGTTTTAAAAAAAACTAATTAAAAAACTTTATTAATGCATACAACAGACTCTCGATTAAATAATAAACAGGTTTTAACTTTAAAAAAAAATTAGTACATGCCTCGTAAAATCAAAAGAAATATTTAATTAATAAAATTAATAATAAATAATAAATTATTAATAATTTATAATATTATTTTTTAATTATTATTTTTATAATATTATGAATATTTTAATTCATTACAACAAATTGGCAATAAGTTATTATTTAAAAATGTTTATTATTACTATTTGGCAATGATCTTAATATTTTCTCATGCGCAATTAATATTGCCAAACTGTTAAAATATATTTTATATAAAAATAATTAATATTTACTATTAATTTTGTAAAATTTATTATTTAATAAAGGAATTGCATAAATTTTATGAAATTTTACAATTGGGAGTACAGTATTACAGAGTCATCCATCTTAGGGAAAATAAAAATGTACTTTAATCGAGAATCAGTTGTATTATTAGTCATATTATAAATTCAATTAATATTATTAATTTTTTTAATAAAATAATTTTGAAAATTAAATTACAAAAAAAATATAATAATAAATTAATGATGTTTTTACTGGTTTTCATATTTTTTTTTTGTTGTTGTTTTATATAGAGGAACAATTTCATATTTGATTTGATTATAGTTTCATTTTTAAATTAAAATTAAATATTAATTTAATTAAATATTATATATCTTAAATAAATATATTAGTTTAAAATTACAAAAAAAAATTTATATAATAATATTATCATATTTATATATATATATAGGTATTATATAATTACATACATAAATATATTACATATATATATATATTAATAAATCATATTTATTTTAAAAAATAATTAATAATTAAATAACTAGGTATATATATAATATATTAAGAACTAATACTAAATATATATATATTTTTTTTTAAAAATTTATATTATTTTTTAACTTCAACATATTTACGTAAAATTCTATTTTAAATAGATGTTATTTTTTTATTTTTTTGATTTATTTCATTGTTTTATTTTAACATATAAATATCACCTATCACAATATACAATTTGTTTAATTTTTTTTTTTTTTAATTTTTATTTTATATTTTATTTTTTTTTTAACTATTATTATTAATTAATTAAATTTATTAATAAAAATTTCAATTATAAAATTTTATTTAGAAATGACAGAAATTGTATAAAAATATTGTAGAATAATTTTTAGAATATTTTTCTTTTATAATTGTATAATATATAATAGATAAGTATATATTTGTTATAAATTATATATATATATAAAATTTTTTTTCTTTTTTAAATTACTCACAAAAGTTTCGTAAAATATAAAATTTTTATATTTATAACATATGTGTATATATACGTTTTTGTATTATATATTATATTGTGTTTACAAAAATTTATTAATTAATATATAATTTATATAACAGTTTTGAATTTTATTAATTTATTTCATGTTATATTAATTAATATGATTATAAATGGTATTTTACAAGATAAGGCCGTGTTTTGATTGTCTTTTTTATTTAAATCTGAATGATTTTTTTTTTTTTGGAAAACGTAATGGAAGATACGATAAACGCATGCAAACGGTTGACACGAAAGAATGACATTTGTCCGAAAATCCAAAAATTATTGTATTCAAATTAAAAAAATATTGTTTTATCCATATTTTATTACTGGGTATTATTGGATTATTTTCGAATTTGGTGCTTTGCTTGGAAAGAAACGAAAGAATGACATTTTCTGAAATTATTGTATCCGAATTCAAAAGTGATTGTTAAATCCATATTTTATTATATTTGAATTTGGTATCTTTGAATAATTTTCGAATTTGTTACTATACTTTCGAAACAGACGGATGAATGTCATTTTTCCGAAAAAAAAATGATTGTATTCGAATTAAAAAGTGATTGTTATATCCATATTTTATTATATTTGAATTTGGTATCTTTGGATTATTTTCGAATTTGTTACTATGCTTTCGAAACAGACGGATGAATGGCATTTTTCCGAAAAAAATTGATTGTATTCGAATTTGAAAGTGATTGTTATATCCATATTTTATTATATTCGAATTGGGTATTAATTGATAATTTTCGATGCTATACTTTCGAAATAGATGAAATAATGACATTTTTCCGAAAAAAAATTTATTGTATTCGAATTTAAAAGTGATTGTTGTATCCATTTTTATTATATTCGAATTCGGTATTATTGCATTATTTTCGAATTTGGTACTATGCTTTCGAAACAGACGGATGAATGGCGTTTTTCCGAAATGATTGTATTCGAATTCAAATACGTTTGTTATATAAATATTTTATTATATTCGAAAGATATCAAGGATTATTTTCGGATTTGATGCTATATATAATATCGTCTCGTCACACTTTTTTATTAAACAGTTGGTCATACTGTGTTTACATTGAAAATTAATATTCGAAATTAAAAAATCTGTTATGGTTGAATTGAATATGACATGAAATAAATTAATAAATTTTTTATTTTTAGATTTATTCTTCTTACATTATTTACAATTAAATAAAAATGTATTAAATAATTTATTTTAAAACAAACATTATATTTTTTTTTTTTTGGTTTTTTTGTTTTTTATTTTGTTTTGTTTTTTATGCACCTTTAATTAACTTCTTTGAAAAAAATATATATATTATGTTTATATTTATATACTCTTTTTTTTTAAATTTGTATGTTTTTTTTTTAATTAAATTAAATTTATATAATTTTTAATATTTAAAAATTTTAGTTTTTTATCTCAAAAATTTAGGATTTATTTTTTTTTATATAATGCGAACACATATTTATGAAAATGTTTAGGAAACCGGGGGAAAAAAAATACATATACATAGATTAAGTAGGTAAAATATTATATATTATATAATATAACTTATAAAATAATATATATATACTTGGTTTCAGTTTTTTTTTATTTTTCTGTGTAAATGTGTATCAACTCAATTTTTAATAAATATGAAACAAAGTTTAAAGTATAATAAATTTTCCGTTATTTCAAATTATATACATATATATATAAATTTATATATTTATACCCTTTCACATGAATTTGGTCCTTTTTCAAATAATATTAATTTTTTTTTAAATCAAATTAGTCCTTTTTTTCAAACGCCTACGAATCTTAGGACCCAGATATCGAACTGATATTATTTAAAAAAAAATCCAGTTACCAATTCTGTTAAAAAAAAAATTAAAAAAGAAAGAAACCTTCCAAAAACTGACACTTAAATTTTTGGTCGCTATTTTTTGGGACTGGCCTAACAGGAAAACTTTTTTTTAATCAAGTCGATTCGAATGATGGGTCCTAAGAAACGTTGGGTAATTAAAATAACTTTAATTTAATTCGAAAACTTTGAATAATTTCTATTTGAATAAAGATGAAATTGATTTGAAAAAAGATCAAATTTCGTTTGAAAAAAGACAAATTTAGCTTTTAATCAAACATAATTGTCAATTTTATGGTTTGTTATCAAACATGTTTGAAACGGTATCAAACTATTTCAAACATTATGGTTTTAATTAATTATAAAGTTTTTACATTTAATTTTATAACTAACATTCATTGACCAGACAGACACTTGAATGAATTAATGAAGTGATTTTATTGAAAATAAATAATTCATTTTTAGTATGAATTAATGAAAATGAATTAGTTTTGTTTTTTTAATATTTAATTAAAAAAAAACAAATTCTGATTTAAGTTTAGTATTAACTAATATTAGTAAAACCAAATAGAAAATGTATAAATAAATGTTGTAAAACGTGATTGATTTTGAAATTTTATTCCATTTTAGGAATTTGTTCTTTTGTTTTTTTTTTGCAATTAATTAAATAATTTCCCATGGTTTACCATTTTACAAAATGTCAATTTAGTGTCATTAATGTCAAAATAGTCGCTTTCTTCAACATGTTTTTATTATCCTTTAAA
Organism: Dolichopus griseipennis; assembly: GCA_963082915.1. Classification (NCBI taxonomy): domain Eukaryota; kingdom Metazoa; phylum Arthropoda; class Insecta; order Diptera; family Dolichopodidae; genus Dolichopus; species Dolichopus griseipennis. The sequence continues at coordinate 132,749,152 of OY720442.1, forward strand.
CTTTATTTCAAAAATTATGTTTATGGAGAAGGACTAAATTAAATTTAATTTTTAATTTAAATTATTTAAAACTGTTTTGATTTCCATTTTTTTTTCTTATATTTTTTAGTTGTGTTTTTTTTTTTTTCTTACTTTAGAATTTAAAATTAAAATTAAAAAATATTTAAAAAAGAAAAAAAAAAAAAATTCAAACAAAAAAAGTTTAATTTAAAAGAAAATAAAAACAATATAAAAATTAATTATTAATTAATTAATAAAAATAAAAAAGTTTCAAACTTTTTTTTTTTTTTTTTAATTTATTTTAAAGATACTGTTTTGTTCCGCTATCTACAACATCAGATGTTGGTGATGCAACAATTTCACCAGCTTTTGATGCACTTTTTGTTATTAACATTGGTGTTTTAGGTCTTGGTACTTCGGATAATTTTATTTTAACTTTTCCTGTTTCTGGTGAATAAACTGGACTATAACGACCGGCTTTTGGTGATGACGGACTATCACCACCACCATCAGTACTATCGGCTCCTGTTGATCTAGGTGATTTTGGTGGATAATGACCATAACGTGGACTGTGAACTCTTGGTGAACTGGGTTGTGAATTTTGTTGTGGCTGTTGTTGTAAACTTTGTCTTGGTTCTGGTACTGGTATTTGATTATCTGGTTTTGTTAAATTATTATTTGATTCATCATCACGTGGATCTTTATGATGACCATTCAATAATGGTTCTTGTGTTTTTTGATCTGTATCAGTATAGGGTTTTTTCGGTAAATTAGTATTACCATTTGTTGTTGGTTTTGAATTTTCATTTGACATCAATGGTTTTTGTTCATGTCCATTCTTTTGTAATGGTTTACCCAAATTTTTCTTATCCATATCAACTAATTCAGCAGCACGTTCAGCATCACGCTCATTACGTTTTCGTTTAGCTATTGATCTCTTTAAAGCCACATATATTAATAAACCGAATAAAATAAGTACAATTGTAGCTAATAGAATATATGTGCTATTACTTTCACCAGCTTCAGCTTTATCAATATCAGTAGCAATCATTTCTTCATTATTTGATGTTGTATCATTATTTGTAATTCCATCAATCATTTCACTTTCATTTATATTAACAATTTCTGGAACAATTACTGATTCTGTTATATCTTCATTTTCTGCTTCAACTGCTGTAACATTTTCATCAATCGTTTCTTCCTCCACGGTTGTATTGTCTTTTTCTTCACTGCTATGTGCTCCGAAAATTCCTAATCCTGTCGTTAAAATATCATGTTCTGTTGTTGTTGTATTTTGATCATCAGATGGTTCTACAATTGGAGTTGATTCTTCTGAGTCGGGTTTTTCAGTTTCAACAAATGTAACATCATCAGTTTCAGATGAAACTGTTGCATTCAATTCGGATTCAGTTGAAAAATTATTTTCAATTGGTGGAATTATTGAAATACCATCACCACTGCCAGAACCATCTGTTCCATCTACTTCATCATCGGCTTCTTCTGTTTCGTTCGTTTTCGTTTCTGGTGTTGTTATGCCTTGTATTGAAGATTCTTGATGTTCATTTCGCATTTCTAAATGTGAAAACCCAGAACCTTCAACATTTTCGTCAATAACTTCATCTGTATTTGTGTTTATTGGCATATAATCTTTACCTAATTCTTCATTACCATCGGTTGTATCTTTTTCATCTGATCCATCAACAATTGGTGCATCACCCAACATTAATTCATTTTCATTATCATCATTTATTTGAACCAATTTGGATATTTTTGTATTTCCAGTTTCTTCATCTTTCTTCACATTTTTACAATATTGATCCTGTTTAATTTGTAGCCATAATGTACCCTTCAATTCAATTGGATATGTACATTTAACTGGATGACTTGTAAATACACTATTGTGTACAAGCCAATTACGCACCTCTAATGTATTGCATGTACAATTTAATTTATTACCAAATAATTCAATTTTTCTTAATTGAATTTTGGACATTTCCAATGGTAAATATGTTATTTCATTATAACTTAAATCTATTTCTTCAATATACCGGGGTATATTGACTAATTTAGCTGATGTTATTTTATTATGACTTAAATTAATTGATTTAACACGTGGTCCCAAATGTCCAATATCTGATAATTTATTATTTGATAAATTAATTGTTGTTAATACACGCAACTTATCTAAATGATTAATTTTTGTTAAATTGGCATTTGATAAATCTAAGGAATGTATTGGAAGATTTTTTGATTCTAAAAGTCCATTTAAACTGTTACATTTTGCAAAATTTTGTGAAGTTTTTGTTATTGTTTTACATGTACAATCTGATGGACACCAATCTTCTGAACTATTTGATGGTGTTATTATTAAAATTAAAATAAATATAAAATTTATAAATAATCGATATGGTCCCATTTTAATTGTTTTAATTTTATTTTTTTATTGTTTTTTTTTTTAAATTTTTGTTGTTGTTGTATTTGTGATGATGGCAGTATTTGTGTTATCTGAAATTAAAAGAAAATAAATGAAATTTATTAGAAAATTTATTTTTTAATTAAAGGGATTAGTTTTTTTTTATTAAATTTAAATATAAAAAAAATTTGCGTCATAAGACGTCATTTTTTTTCCTGAAGAATCGTTATTAAAATAATGTTAAATAAAATATGATAGGGTTTAAGTTTAAAATAAATGTTTAAAAATATTTATTAAAATTTTTCTGAAAAAATAAAATACATTTGGTTCCTTTTCGGAATTTTTAATTACAAAAACAAATTTTCACCGATTTAAATTGAAAATTTTGAATACTAAAAACTGTTGTAAACAAATTAATTTTAATTTTTTTTTGTTTGTATCAATTTTTGTAAAATTTTTGCGTAATTCATATATATTTATATTTATATATATATAAATATATAAATATTTATTATTCACGTGATATTCTTACCTCTGAATGAAGGCAAATTAACACTTAATATTAATTCTATATGAAATATTGATTTGTAGTGTGGTGAAGTGCGAATATTTTTTGTAGAGCATTCTTTCGATAATCGTTTTTTTTTTTATATTGATTTAAAAAAAAAAAAAATATTTAAAATGAAATAAAATTTTTTCTATTGAAAATATGTTTATAAACATTTGGCAAAGAAGAATTTCTATGGTCAATCCAAAAACAAAATGTAAACCTTATGGAAAACCTATTCGAAAAATCGATTACGAATATGGTATACAGTTATAATATTGTTTCGAAATGAGGATCTTCGTTTACTATTTGTTAAATGCTATGTCTAGTCTACAGTACTAAATATTGTAGAAACATTGACATTGAAAGTGAGAGAACTCAATAAACTCGAAGCTTTCGAAATTTGGATCTACCGAAAAATGCTAAAAATATTGTGGACATATCATATTCGAAACAAAGAAGTTCTACGTAGAGTAAACTCAGAAAGTGAAATACTTCTGGGGCTTAAGAAACAAAAAGCCTTTTACTTTGGGAATATAATGCGTGGAAACAAATATGAGCTAATCAGTTAGCATTTCAAGGTCCAGTTAACAGTTCTTCAAAAAAATTTAAAATAAAAGAGATATAGGAATGAAACAATTAACATTATTGCGCAACATTAAAAAATGGACAGGTATCAGAAACCTTGGCGATTTAATTCGTTCAACAACGAATTGAAACATCTTTCGCAGTACATCGTTGCCAATAGCATATCGCTGACATCCAATTAGGATAGGCAGCAAAAGAAAAAGAAGTGGCAATGACTTTTGTCCCAAATCCATTAGGATAAAAATTTACTAGGTTCCCCTTTAAGAAATTTCAACGGAACACTATAAAGGAAGGTTTCAAGTGCCTTTAATTTCAAAACTCATTTACTGTAAGAACTCCTAAACTGTTGAACATATTTCCATCTGATAGAAACCCTTCATTTTTTAATTAAACGTGTCAAAAAGAACTTATATATTATCTATTGGTTAGTTTCCCATCCGTTCCAATCTGAGAGTTAGTTCCAAACAATGCATTTGGCTGTTCTGGACTCTCCAATTCTGTCTTATTATTTCATCTGTTCCAGAGCTTTTTCTTAAGAGGTAATGTCTACATATTAATAGGAATGGACCAAAGAATCAAATCTTAGAATTCGGTTACTGTTTACTAAACTTAAGTATCTCAAAATATTTAAATATTTCAATCTAATAGGGTTTTTTAATAAAAAGTTGAGTCAAGATTAAAAATCATATTTGAAAATCTTTTAAAATACAATTCATAAATTTATAAAATCTAGATTTCCTATTAATACCACTTGTATAATATATTGATAAATTCCAAGATGTATCAATTGGATTTATCGATTAATAATAAAGAAAACTGATCCATCAATATATATTTATATATATATATATATATATATATAATCACAGTAGGTATGTGGTTTTTTATTTCAATATAATTTTATATATTTTTTATATTTAATAGATGTTAAATGATATTACCATGAAAAATTATATATTTATAATGTAAATATATAATATAGGGCTATTTATACTTAAGGTATACTTATACTTTATGTAATATAATTTTATATATTTACATAAACAATTAAAGACCTTGAAAATTTATAATAAAACTATGTAAACATTATTAAGAAATTATTGTACACAAAAAAAATATCTTATATTAAATTATAGTTCCTCTTTACGCAGTTAAAGTACAGATACTTTAAAGTCTATATTAGGTGTATCTATAGTATCTATTTAATTTTTGTGCGTACGTTCAAATAGATTTAATAAATGGATCTCTTGTAAAGATATTTTCCATAAAAAAAAAAAAAAAAAAATTTAATTTGTTGATTCATTAAATATTTAAATTTATGAATTATTTTTGGAATCTTGGATTGTTAAAGAAAACAATTTTGGCGCGAAATTTTTTTTATATTTAGTTAATAGTTTTTAAAAATTTTTTTGGATTTATTTTACTTTAGATACAATTCAGTCGGTTATTGAATTTTTTAATTTCTTTAATAATATTTTCTAATATTTCGTTAAACTTTACTGAAAGTTACTTTAGATCAAGTAATCAAACGCTATGTGGTATTGAATTAACAATGGCGGCATTAAAGGGTTGAAATATGGAGGTAACTTACTTAAATAGTCGTAAAACGAACACTTGTAAATTTGTAAGCTCCTAAAAATCATAAAAATTGAGGTACCGAGGCATTTTAAATAAAAATTAATATTATTCTAAGAAGACCTTTATAATACTGAGTAAAATAGTACTTAAGTAAACCTGCAAGTACAATTACCTGATACTCATTATTTTTTATCAGTACTAATATTACTTAGTATTCGATACTTACAAAATTTAAGTAAAAGTAAAAGAAGTAAAAAATACTCTTACTTATAATTCCCAAAAAAAAATTAAAATTTGAGTTTAATTACTTTTGTAATTATTTTTTGGTACTTGAGAATTTTCGAGTAATTTAGTATAATTGAAATACTTAAATATTGAGAATTCTATTATTTTCCAAGTACTTATTTAAGTATATATATTTATAGAATTGAATAAAAATGTTATGTAGATTTGAATTGAAATGTTTATTATTTTTAATTCCAGTAGTTTAAGTAATGCTAACTAGTACTTGACAATTTAATGAGTGTCAGGTAATGTTATTGAAGTACTGGTACTTAAAATATATACAGGTCGAATTCTAAGTCTACTTACAATTATACTCAATACAGTGTAATCAAAGCGAATTAAAGAGTAGAATACACTATATCAATTCTCATAATAAATTACTCATATAATCTATGCAGGTATTCCGAAGAAGATAATATAAATTATTATCTATTATAAAATTATCTAAAAAGACATTTTTAATTTAGACACATCGAATTTTATGGGGCGCGCCACGAAATCCCAAAAAAAAAATCCCAAATTAAATAAAAACCTCAAATTCTACAATCCCAAATTTCAAAATTCCAAATTACAAAATCCCAAAATACCAAAATCCCAAATTGCAAAAACCCAATTTTTAGTTAGTTATAAAATCATGGTTATATCTTTTTCCAGAATATTTATATATGTATGTTTATGTATTAGTGTTTCCAAACGAATAATCGAGTAACCGAGTACTCGTCTATTTTCAGATATTTTCCATTATTCGGTTAACCGGGTAATTTCGTCGAGTAACCGAGTAGTTACTTTAGATATAATTTTTTTTTCAAGCAAAAAATATCAGAAGTTATGATATTGGTTGCTATAGTAACATTAAATATTTTCTATTTTTCTAAACTAAGCAAGCCAAATTATAAGAATTTTTTGCTTTTTTAAAGAAAAAAATAGCAGACAAGCAGACATTTTTAAACTGGTTGCTATCGTAACATTAAATATTTTGTATTTTTCTTAACTGTAAGATTTTTTTTTCTAGTTTAAGAAATTGTATTTAATTCAGTGAAATGTTTTACACTTTTACGCGCTCATCACAGAACACAGATCACACATCGTAAGTATAATTATTAATTACAATAATAATTATGTGTATAAAAATTAGGATTGTTTTTATTTTGCTCGAAAATATAATTTATAGATATCCTCTAATCCTTGCTTTGGTCGAGCTAGGGGTAGCGCCTTATAAAAATGATAATATTGAATTGTTAAAAGAAATTGTTTCAATTTTAGAACCGGCAAAAATAGCTGTTTTGGAATTGAGTAAACAAAATTCTAATTTATTGACAGGAGACGCAACATTACTATATGTGTTTTAAGAATTAGAATTGATTAAAACTCCGCTCGCGACAGAAATCTTGAATAATTTGAATTCTCGAATTGAAAAACGTCGAAATAAAGAATTGGTTACTCTAATATCATTTCTACACCACGACGTGTATCCTGAAAATAACCAATTTTTTGAATATTCAACTAAACATAAAGTCTAAGGATTTGCAACAAAAATAATGAACCGTTTATTTCCCAACGATTCTGAAAATTCAGAAAGTTCAAGCACTAATGAAGATGAGGAGTCTGAGTTGCTGCTAAACCCATACAAGAAATTACAAAAGTGTATTTCTTCGTTTACAACACCTAAACACCAAAATACCCGAAATTTAAGTTTGGAAAAAGAATGTAAGCTGCTTGAAGTAAATAATGGTAAACGTTCTGAACAACTTGAGAAATTGTACAATGCACTATTGACAATAAAGCCAACTTCTACAGCCTCCGAAAGAGTCTTCTCAGTAGCTGGCACTTTGAAGACGAAAATCCGAAACAGAATGAACCCAGAAACCTTAAATGCGCTAATTTTTCTTAAATATTATTTCTTAAATAAATAAAAAGTTATATGTACAATAAATATTTGATATATTCAAAAAAATTTAATTAAATTACATGCATAATCAAATCTTTAACTATTTAATTTTAGTTTCGAGTATAATAACCGAGTAATCGAGTACTCGCCCAATTTTTTTTGTAATACTCGAATAACCGAGTATTACAAAAAATCAAGTAATTTGGAAACACTATTATGTATATATGAGATTTTCAAACAGGTAGGATTTAAGAGTTGCTTACAAAATCATAGTTACGCGCCTTTTACAGGATGTATATATATGTATTATGTATATGTATGTGTTTATGCATAACAGTATATGCAAGATTCTGAATTAGGAAGAATTTTAGAATTGAATTTAAAAGTAGTGTTATCGCTTTTCCAGAGTATTTATATATAATTATGTTTATGGGAGATTAGGAGTTGGTAGAGATTTTAGAGTTGGTTAGAATACGAGGGTTTCAATAATTTGTTTAACAGGGGTTTGATGCGGCAGCCCCCACTATTGTAAGTTCTTTATTATTGAAATTATATGTATATTAATATAAAAAAATAGTTGGTTTTATAGTTGGTTACAAAACGAATTATGATACTATAGTGGTTTGGGACTTTGAAATTTTGGGATTTTGGTATTATTTGGAATTTTGGAATTATGAGATTTTAGGATATTGAAATTGTGATTTTGCATTTGGGATTTCGTACCCAACCCATTTTATGTATACGAATAAATTTTATAACTATATTGACTCAGATTTCGCGTTTAATCTGATCCACACACTTAAGTCTATATCTATAGCATCATTATCACAAACGTGTCTAATGAAAAATTTAGTGCGTTTGTACCATTGTAATAAGATGTAAATATTGTAAATAAGATATTCTAACTTAATAAAAGTAAATTTATATTAAAAAAAAATTTAAATCCTAATAAGTGTGAAAAGTTATTTTTATAACAAATATTAAAATTTTAATTTGTACTAATAAAAAAAAAATTTAAACACAATTTAAAGTAATTTAATTTTAGTAAGTAAATAAATATTCATGTATCAAAATTGTACTTTAAATAAAATTTAGTTTAGTATATAATTTAAGATAAGTATTCTTAATAGTTATTAATGAATTTAAATTATTTGCTAATAAATAAATAAATAAATTAATAATATAAAACTGAATAATATATATATATATACATATATATTATTTATACAGAAATAGAAACATGTCGATATTCATTCATATGCCATCTATATTAAACAATATCTTGTTTATTTATCTTAAATATTATTTGATTAAATTTAAAAAATTTATAAATATTATTTAATTAAATAAATATAAAGTATTATAAATAATTATTTTAAATTAAATTAAAATTAGAATTTAAAATTGGTTTGATTAATGATTCATTAAAAGTTATTATTTATCTTTATTTTAGTCTATAGTTCTATTTGTCTGTTTAATCTAAGCCGATCATTAATTAAGAGGGTCGCCAAACGTGCAAATTAATCACAGAATTTAAAAGTTTTTAAATATATTTGGATTAAGTTAATTATCTTAATATTTCTAAACAAATATTTGTATAAGAAATTTAATAAACTTCGATGCAGTTATGAAGACACTGCAGTTAGCTAGTAGGTCAGGTTTAAATAATAAAATAATTAACCCTAGGCCAGTTGCAAAAAAGGTTTAAATAATAAAAATAATTAAAAATGAATATTCGAAATACAACTTTATTACTTTATTGTTGTACTAACTAAAAAATCTTCAGATTAATACCATGCTTATTGCATATTGAAAAATGTAAAAATAAATTCAAAATAGAATGTATAAGCTTTTCTTTCGTGTTAAAATTCGAGGGTTCTCAAAAAGTTTGATGTTTTTTTACCAGGGTCTCCCGATCACGTGGTACGATTTTGTCCATTTACGAAACTTAACTTTACTTTTAACGAAGAAAGTATTCATGCCAAAATTCATCAAAATTTACGCGATTAACCGTGTTAACAAATACACACACACAGCCACACTAAAAAAATTTTCGGCTTTGCGAGTTCCCGACAAAATGGAACAACTTTTGTTAGGACGGAAGAAATTCTACATTTTTTTTGCACCGAGGATTCTAAAGAATTTTTTTCTATAGTATTGATACCGAAGAGAAGCTACAAGTAAAACGGGCATCCTCATATTATCTCTAGCCGAGACAATTAATATTTTTTTGTCTTTGCTAATATTAGAAAAGAATCAATTGGAAAAAAAAGAGATACAACTTATAATGATACAAATAATAAAATTTTAATGATATTATTAATTTAAATATATATTTATTTTATGATTTATGAGGAAATCATTTACAAAATCTAGATTCTATAAATTCTATATATTATTACTAATTATTTTACAAAACAAAAAAACAATACATAAAACATTTTTTCAAATAAAACTATTGTTTTATATTTTCAACAAAATTAATAGATCAGATCATGTCATTGGCCGTAAACTACAAACATACAATATATAATATATAATTAATACAATCTATTATATTCCTTAATTGTTATAATTATATAATGAATTTAAAATATTGACTTAGGTCAAGTTAAAAATAATTTATTTACAATTTATTTGAGCGTGGCGTGGGAAGCTCAATTCACTATCAAATAAAAGAAAAATGTATATATACATTTGTTATAAAGTTTATAAATACTTGGTTTTTTAAAATGGAATACTAATAGTAAAAAATATTATTCAATTGTAAAATACTGTTGATTATTTAATAAAAAAAACAAAAAAAAATTGTACCAATTATTGGTATTTAATTATATTAGATAGACTAATTGAATGATTTTTAAAAATAAACTTAGATAATTAAAAATTAAAAAGAATTTGACAAATAATTAATTCAAAAAAAAACAAAACAAGCGTTAAAAAATCGCATGAGGTTTCTAAAAAAGAACATTTCCAAAATCAAAAAATGGCTAAAAATAAGTTTTGAGTAAAGAGAAATGCCCTGGCAGCTCCTAAACAGATCCATACTTAAAAGTTTGTTTTTAAAAGATTTAAAGCTATTTTTAAGCGTTAGCCTCTGGAATTTCTCCTAAACAGAGAGGCATCCATACTTAAAAGTTTGTTTTTAAAAGATTTAAAGCTATTTTTAAGCGTTAGCCCTTCCCAAAATTTCATGCTCCTAATTTAAATCGTTTTAGAAATATAAGAAGGTGGTCTATTATTTTGTAAAATTAAATTTTAACGGTAAATGAAACAGTCAAATTAAAGTAAAGTTTGGTAACCCTGTATATTACATAAAATTAAAATTTTATTTTCTGATACCTATCCGTGTTTAAAATTTCGTTGCTCACATTTAAAGAGAGTAAAATTTTCAAAACAACCGGAGAGATAAACCGATGGACGCACAGGCGAGAGATAGACAGATGGACGCACAGAAAAAAACCAATAAGGCACATTTTTTTAAAAATGTTTTGAAAATATGCTAAAAAAACAAAATTTATTAAATGTTAAATAAATAAATTTTCGAACTTTTGAAATAATTTATTAATTTTTAAACTGTATGATCAATAATTTATTATGAATCCTAAAATGGTTATTTATTAAACATAAATTATAGTCGAATTAGGTAATTTATTAGTTCATTCAATTGGGTTTCATTGAGAAAATTAACTAATCCAGAGAACCAAAATCCAAATATATATGATTAATTTTAAAAATAAAAGACGAGTAATAGATATAAATTTTATATATATATACATTTTAATTATATATAGGTATATATAAGGATTACCATAAAATTTAATTTCTTAAATTATTAAAATTCTTGTATGTGCTAAAAGTTGTACTGTTGGCTAACAAGTCTGTTTTTACCATTGGTATACAAATGGAGCGAGAGCTTGTCAGAATATAATTGTTCTATATAATTAGAATTGTCCTTTATGATTATTATTTAATTATAGTGGAATTGATCTGCTTGATCTGATTGATCCTATTACACCGAAAGTATTCAATAGACACAATTCTAATTAAAATTTAGGATTAAAAAGAAGTAAAATATATTCTGATAAAAAAATGTAAAAAATAGAGCTAATAAACATAATAAATTCATTAAAAATTTTTAAAAGTGCTCTTTTCAAATGAAATTGATCTTTTTTCAAATGAAATTGATCTTTTTTCAAATCAATTTTGTTTTTTTTTTTTAAATAAAATTGATATTTTTTCAAATGAAATTGATCGTTTTTAAAGTTCTTCAAAAATAAAGCTCAATTACTGAACCAGACAATAGCAGGACAGTTTTCTGAAATATTAAAGAAATATAAAATTGGGATACAAAATGAGACCCAATGGTGTGGTTAGCACGTCGAACTTTCATGTAGAAGGTTTTGGGATCAAACCTCGTTCAGATCATATTTAATAAAAAAAGTTATCGTAAAATTGTATAATTATTTTGCAATACATAGTTTATATCGTAATATAATAAGATCTAATTAAAAATTATATAAATAATATTAACTATTGTGTAAAATAATAGATGGCGCACAAAAATAACAATTGTGTATTTATATAATCTTATACAATAGCTACAGCCGAGTAATCAACGGCTTAGTGAATAAAACAATTAAAGAAACAGAAGCCTATATAGTCAAGATAAACCCGCCGAATGCTCTATACTATTTAAAGAAGTCGAAAGGGGGAAAAAAATTTAAGACAAGATGAAAACTGTACCATTGCAACTAGTATTACGCCTTGTAATATGCAAAATATTTTAGATTTTAATAGATACAATTCTTTTAATCAACACACTTTATGAGTTTATAAATCTTC
>OY720442.1:132761495-132901047 GCA_963082915.1 Dolichopus griseipennis
TCTAGCTCCTTTATTTTTTGAGTTATCGTGCGGACGGACGGACAGACGGACGGACATACATAGCTAAATCGATTTATTTTCGATTCTGATCCGATCCATATACTTGAGTCTATATTTACCCCCCTCCTTATCTGTGTCTCAAACGTAATGGCAAATTTAGTACACCCTTTTGACTAATAGTTATATACGGGTACATTAAACCGAGAAATCAGCTGACACATTTTCTGACTTTTAAACGAATAACCCAGTAAAATATATTAATCAAAACTGTAATATAAAATATTTTAAACTAGTTACCTAACTGTTAAAAATTAATTAAGTACTTAATATAATAAGTTTTGTAAATAACTTTAATTCAAAGATCTACGATAATAATATTTTAAGTATAATTATTATTCATTAAAATAAACAAAATGTCTGGCAATACAATATTTAATATGTATACATATACATATATATATCTGTGGCCAAATGATATAATAGCTTAAGTTGAATAATTCAATTTCGAGATATGACAAGTTGAAACTTTAATTTGATGCCTGAAAAAATCTAATCAGTATTTCGTCCCGATATTCAAGTCGAAAACAACAACAATGTTTTCCAACATTTTTTTTTAATTTTAATTAAAAAAATTTTAATAACAATAGAGAAAATAACTATTTTTTAACATAAGCTTTTATTAAAATTTTGTTTTACTGTGATTAAAGAATCTTATGTCACATAAGCTAATTTATTAAAATAAGTTTACCTAAAAGTTGACCTTAAGTTGACATAAGATATTTTATCGTATTGCAAAGACTCTCCTCTCCTTATTCTAAGCTATCAGCATTATGAATTTAAAATGAAATTAAGCAAGCTTTCCCAATAGTTTTTATAACATTTTTATTCAATTCAAATTCATAATATATTGTAATTTTTTTTAAGATAATAAATTTCATAAAAAAATTAAATCTTTCTTTGAGAAACAAGAATTTATTAATATTATATTGTAACTATGTAAGAATGTATTTATAACTAATATAGAAAAAATAGAAAAATAATATTTTTAAATAATTAAAGAAAAAAATGTATTTGTAGCACATTATGTATAAGGAAAAATTAAATTATTCATCGTTTTCCTCTGTCAAATCTGGATGAAAATCTAAAATATCTTCTGTTTTGAGATTTTCGTAAAAGCTATGGTAGCATTGATCAATTAGTGGTATCATGTCTAATAAATCCTTTTTCTTTTTTATACTTATTGGTACATCACAATTATAAGATTTTTGTAAATCTGTTTCTGAAATTGAATTAATGCCACGACGATGCAAATTTAATACTTGAAATGCCTCATTTTCGTTGAAAGAAGTTTTGAATAATATTGTACCAAACTGTTTTGTGTACCGCAGCCATTTAATATCTTTCCAATAAAATGCTTTTCCATTATTATCGACTTTACGCCACATAAATTTTTGCTTCAAAAGCAAAGAAAAATTCATAAAATGGTTTTGTGTCATTTCAAATACTATGAATTTGTTTTTCACTCCTGCAGATCGCACAAATTGGTACCAATCCCGGGGATGGTGAATTTTCATAGAAGTCTTCTTTTTCTTCCTTTCAATTATAGAATGGTCCACATCACATTCCATATGCGTGTGGCCTGGCACCAAAAATTTGTGATCTATTGTATCAACAGAATGTTCTTCCTGCATAAATAGTTGAAACATTGTTGCCACAAAAGCATTTTTGTTTTGCCCTGCACAGCAATCACTATAAAAAATAATGTGATTTGTCACTGAGGACAAAGTTTTCAAATGTTGATAAAGGCATGACGCTATTTCATTACCACCGCGACGTGCAATAGCTTCATGCCACATGTAACAAATAGGCTGCCCAGTGCTGAAATTATGTACAGTCAAATTAAATGTCCATAGTGGTCTTTTATAAAAAGATACTGATGACTGTAAGAAAGGTGTTGGTAGGCATTGTTCAAGATCGAAAGCAAAAGTTTTTATTGTGGGATCTTGGATGGATTTTTCTTTATCTTTCGATTTACTCAAATATGCTGCATCAGCAGCTTTTAAATGCTCCTCGTGTTGAGTTTTGAGATCTTCTTTTTCCTGTTCTGTTGCAATATCAATTTTCATTTTCAAAACATCACATTTATGGCAGGTGTCAGCTTTTGGCTTTTTAAATGATAAATTTAATGAATGAAATATTTCAGCAAATTTAGTTATGGAAACATGTGTTGAATATAACTTATCGCAGTGCAATTTATGCATTTCCGATATGGACAAATCACTGACTAAATACCTTTTTGACGTATCACGCCGTGTGTAATGTGATTCGTACGCCGGGAATGATTTAATAAAATCAATTATTTCACTTTGTACATCTGGGGAAACTTTTTTGTGGTTAGTATGGCGACCACGTCCGTCTGCAGAAGTTGTGGGTCCTGAAGACCCCAATTTTTTCTTAACAGTAGTTTTAATGAATTGCTCTGTTTCACAAAACGTGTACCTAAAACATTTTTGGCAAACTGATATTTTTTCGCCTCTGATATCTAAATAATAGTAATTAGTTTTATCTCGATTTCGTGGTTTTGACGTACTTTTTTCTTGTCTTGCAAATTTCTTATCCTGTACATCAATCAATCCAGACACATAACTCTGTCTTAATTGCTGGGAACCCAATGCCCAATAGTTTTGGAAAATTTCACTTTGAGCTTCAAACGAAATTTTTAAATTACATTTTTTCCGACAATCTTCTAGTTTTTTGACCTTTCTATGTCCCACTAATTTACCAGATTTTGTTACATATTGTTTTCCAGCATTTCGTTTGATTTTTCGACCTTTCTGATTCTCTTTAATACGACTGATGTCACTATTTTCATCAAATTCCAGCTGTTGATTTTCTCGAATACTATCATCAATTTCCATTAAAAATTGACTTTCCAAAAATTTTCCCGCCGATTTAGTTTCTTGACTCAGAAGACTAGATGATATTGATTCATTATCGCTTGGAACGTAATTTGGGTCTTTTAACTCTTCGTCAGCGTTTTCAATTAAGTCTAATAAAGTTTGCTGTTCTTCAATTGGAGGATTTTCTTTGAAAAAATATAATTATCCAATTAGTGAAACTAGTAGGAATAAATTTCCAAAATTCATTTTGCAACTTACCAGTATTTTCGCGAATTTGGTAATTTTCTTTATTATTTCCAGAATTTCTTTTGGCATTTAATTCAATTGCCATCGACAATATTTTATTAGCCCTATTCATTTTCAGTTAGTAATTTTGAACAAATTTAAGCAGGCAATATTATAAATTCTGTTTCTATTCGAAATATTACAGTAACGCCAAATAAAATAATGAAAAATAAAATTATAAAAGCAAGAATTAATAAATAAAAATTATAGAATTTTAGTTGATTTCTTTCTGATTAGTATTTAGGTACTTACTCTTTTAATTAAAACTTTAATTAATTTATTGTTATGTTTTTTGCCACAACTTTAATATTTCAAATCTAAATCACTTTTAATTTAAATAAATCGTTTTTACTTTTTAAAAGGAAACGTTAAATATGTTTTAAGATGTTTGCAAAACTATTTTATACAATTTTTTATCTTAAGTACTTAAACGTGACTTCATTTGTCTTCAATAAAATAACTAATGTTGACATAAGAATGCATTTTTGAAAAAAATTAAACGATATAATATCTTAAATAACATAAGCCTACTTGATGAAGAAATCGAACTTTCGTTATAATATCTTAAATAACATAAGTCTACTTGATTTAGAAATTAATAATTCTTTATAATAGCTTAAGTCAACATAATTTTAAACAATATATGATAAACACAACGATAAAAATATCTTATGTGAACTTAAGCTTTTTTAAAAAAACGATTAATTATTTTAAGAGTTTTATTTTAACCTAAATCATAAAACTTAAGCTATTTAATTTAAAATTAATATTTGTCATTGTATAACTTAAGAACAATTTCTAACATGAGCTATTATACAAAATGCAAATATCGATAATAACGACGTAAGCTATTAGATTTTTGTTTCAAAAAACCGTTAGTTTTTAACGTATTTTTACTGGAAAAATTTTAGAAGAAAGAAAAACAAATTGGGAATTCAGTTATGACATTATCTCATTTTACGCTTATGTTGACATAAGCTATTATATCATTTGGCCACAGATATATAAAAGGGAATGTTTGTGTGTATGTTTGTTTGTTTGTTTGTTTGTTTGTTTGTTTGTTTGTTTGTATGTAGCGAATAGACTCCTAAACTGCCCAGCCGATTTTCATGAAAATTTGTATATAGGGGTTTTTGGGTACGGAAAGAAATCGTGGCCCAAAAATTTTGCTCTAACGGACCGACAAGTTGGGGCTGTGGTGCAAGTATTTAAACTTCTTTGTTCTAAAATGAAAACGGTTTGACCGATTGACTTCAAATTTTGTATACGTGATGCTCTTTGAGAATTGAGTAGACACTATTAACAGTTTTGGAATTTGTTAACCCATGTCGGGCCGACGGGTGGTCAAAAAAAATTTTGGGTCCAAATTTTGTCCGATTTTACGAAATTCTGCTTTGGTTTAAAAGAAAGCCCCAAAAAAATTTTTGTTGAGTTCCATTAACCCATTGCGGCCCAACAGCTTTTTATAGGTTTTTTAAATACTTTACTCTAAATTCGAAACGGTTTGACCGATTGACTTCAAATTTTGTATACGTGATGCTCTTTGAGAATTGAGTAGACACTATTGACAGTTTTGGAATTTGTTAACCCATGTAGGGCCGACGGGTGGTCAAAAAAAATTTTGGGTCCAAATTTTGTCCGATTTTACGATATTCTGCTTTGGCTTAAAAAAAAGTCCCAAAAAAAATTTTTTTGAGTTCCATTAACCCATTGCGGCCAACAGCTTATTATAGGTTTTTTTCAATATTTTACTCTAAATACGAAACGGTTTGACCGATTGACTTCAAATTTTGTATACGTGATGCTCCTTGAGAATTGAGTTGACACTATTAACAGTTTTGGAATTTATTAACCCATGTTGGGCCGACGGGGTGTCAAAAAAAATTTTGGGTCCGAATTTTGTCTGATTTTATGAAATTCTGCTTTGGCTAAAAAGAAAACCCACAAAAAAATTTTCTTGACTTGCATTAACCCATTGGGGCCAACAGCTTTTTATAGGTTTTTTCAATACTTAACTCTAAATTAAAAACGGTTTGACCGATTTTCTTTAAATTTTATATACGTGCTCCCCTGTGAGAATTGAGTTGACACTATTAACAGATTTGGAATTTGTTAACCCATGTCGGTCAAAATAATTTTGGAAGATAATATTGTCAAAATTTGCAAGTACTGCTTTGGCTAAAAAGAAAGCCTCAAAAAAATTTTGTTGAGTGATTTGGAACAAAAATTACGTCCAATTTTGCGCAATACTGCTTTGCCCAAAGAGAAAGTGTAGTTCCGTTAACCAAGTGGGGCACAGTGGCTTTTAATAGATTTTTGCGTTACTTAACTCTAAATTAGAAACGATTTGACCGGTTTACTCCAAATTTTATATGTGTGAAGCAACTTGAAAATGGAGTTGAGTCTGTTAACAGTCGGTCCTGCGATTTTTCAAAAAATTTTTTTGGAAGTAAATTACGTCAAAATGTGGAAAGTAGTTCGTACTGCTTTGAATTACAGAAAGTTTCAAAAATTACTAGAATAATCCTAGAAAAATCGTTTTAAAAAGATTGCTTTCACACATTTTAAAATTTATATGTGTAAACCGTGTGTAAGTTTTGTGTTAACTTTTTGCAGTGACATCAAATTCAATTAAACCTCCATTGAGAGGCGCAGCAACGCGCACCGGGTATTAGCTAGTTCTTTTATAAGTTCTTAAGTTACTGTAAAAAAATATTTGGTTATTGTATTTCATTTTAAAAACCAATTTTTCAAAATAAAAAAAAAATATATTTTATTTTATATTTTAGGGTTAGGTCTACGTTAGGTCTAATTTTTTAAAATACGTCATTTTAGAAAATATCGTTTAGAAAGTCTCGTTTTAAAAAGAAATTTCGTTTAGAGAGTCTTGGTTCTTGAAATTCACTTTATAAAAAAATCGCGTTTTTGAAAATCGCATTTTTAAAAAATAGCTTTTTTTAAAAATCTCGCTTTAGAAAATCTTCTTTTAATATTCTGGAAAAGGCTGATTATTTAGATTTTGTATCGAATTCTAAAATCCTTTATTTTTTACCAAATTCTAAAATCCCCATCTAATTAAAAACGCGATTTTGATTCATATAAAAATTTATGACAAAAATTGATATCTAAATTGAATTTTTCATTTAAATGTTAATTTCACACAAATATTCGAACAATAACCTTAACATAACATTCTTAAAATCCAATATAAATGTACATTTTAATGCAATATCAAAATAGAAATTAAAATCACAAAAAAAAAAAATAAAAATTATATTTAATAAAATTCAACTGTGAAATAAAATAAATAGAAAAATTTTATAAAAACAAGAAAATAAAATATTTTTAAAAGCGTAAATATAAAAAGAAATAAAAACTAAACACTGATCAAGCTGAGCATAAATCTGATTTGTTAGATTAATCAAAAAGAAAATCTACTTGTACTTAAATCATCTGCCTACATACGTAAATGAAAAAAAAAAAATTTGCAAAGAAATGAACAGTCGTACAAAAAAAAAAACGACCAATAAAATGAAAAGTGCTTTCAATTATTATTGTCTCACGACGGGATCTCACTTTCGTATTTAAGTTTTACGTTTTTTTTTTTTAGTTTTTTAATAAAAATTGAAAAATTAAAATTGAAATTTTTTACAGAATTTACACAATTTGTAAATTTTTATTTGTCACTAAACTTGAAGAAAATAAAAAATTAAAATTATTTTTGTAATAAAAAATACGATTTTCATTGTTCAGATGTATACCATGTATATTTGGTTTTATGGAAAATCTAATTGGGTATATTATTGATTAAGCGCTTAAGCAGTGGATTTGGATTTAATGACTTAAAGCTTTCTCTAATAAAAATAGGATAAAACGTATAATAATGAGTTATTAAAGTTAATATATCTCTAAAATTAAACAGTTGACATATTATACTGATGGATAAAATTAATTTTTATATAAGCCTCATAAAAAGATTTTTATTTCTTTGTCATTAATTATATATCATTAATCTAACTATAAAATCAAAAACTAGACGGAAGATCTGCATTGAAATTCAAACGGTATTAATGGTGGGGTACAATACAATCTATTTGACTTAATTTCCAATTTGAATAGGAAATAATGTTTATGCCATAGAATTTTGGCGATTTAGGCTTTATTTTTTATTCAAATTCAGAAATGGTGGACTATTGTGCTTTATTTCCTTACAAGTTATAATGCACTCGGCCAATTCGAACATGTATATGTACTTTACTACTAATGAAAATGATTTAACATAACTAAGGTATCCTCATCCCTCGTGCTTTAAAATGCGTGTCTCATGTGTCTCTAACATATTGCTGCTTTAGGAAAATATTTCAATAATCTATCTAATCCGAATAAATTTTTACATTGTAGAATATATTCTTTGTTTGTTTTTCATTCGTTTTTAATTTCACTTTTTTATGTACAAGCCATATAAAGGTTCCAAAAATTTATATTAGATCAAGCTTCAGTTTCATGAATCATCATTCCCAATAAACTGATGATTACTAGGATACTGGTACTATACAAGATTATAAAACAAAAGTATTTAATTTCTTCTGGTATAAATATATCCGATAAAATTGAGAGATACTAATTATCAAATTTTAAAATTATTAATTTCATGATTGAAAATCTTGATTTCGAACCTTATACTAAATCTCTCCTAATTATGTTTTTGCATACATATTTCAATATTAATACATCAAAAAACATTTTAAGATAGTGGGGGCTACCCCTTTCAAATCCCCACTAAAGAAATTATGTTGAAACCTTTATTTTGAAACCAACTTTAAAATCGCTTCTAATTGTATTTCTTAAAGTAATATTTAAACTACAAAACTTTTAAAATAGCAGGGGCTGCCATCCCCAAGTTTCCGCTAAACAAACTATTAAAACCCTAACTTTGAACCCTACTCTAAAATTCTTCCTAATTGTATTTCCTGCTTATATATTTCAATTACAAAACTTTTAAAATAGTTGGAGCTGCAGCCCCAAGCTCTCGTTAAAAAAATTATTAAAACCCTAAAACCAACTCTAAAATCGCTTCTAATTATATTTCCCACATAGGATTTCAACAACAAAATTATAAAAAGCGCAAGATTTTGCAAAACGAGATTTGAAACACGAGATTTTGACACGCGAGATTTTGATACGTTCTCATATAATACCATTCTAAAAAATTGTTCCTAACTAATGAGGTATTATACATATCTAAAAGACACTCCCTAAAAATTTGGAGATTATTATATTCACTGTGTAAGAGTTAAATTAGTCAGAATTTTACAGTAGATTACAAAATCAGAACATCCTTTTTTCTGGAATATTTATCTGGAAGCGGTATATAATCTCATTTTTCAAAATATTGTTTCCATAAAATCTGGTTTTTACATATTTGTGTTTTATAAAAACCCCATTTATTTAAGATAATTTCATAAATTCCGTTTCGTTGTGATTTATGATTAATATCAAAATAATATTTTTTCATTAAGTTAAATTTTATCGAATTGGCCGCAAATCCCATTTTTCTTCTCTAATTTGAAAAAAGTTAATTAAAAGTATAAATTACTCAGTTGTATTTAGATTTAAGTTAATATAGTCTGAACTCAATAGTATTAAAATAATTTAACTATATTTGATTTAAATAAATTATAATAAAAAATATATATATTTACAAATAATATGCAATTCTATCTGGACTTCTTTATTTCCAGTTAACTTAAAATCATAATTTAAAAGTTTTTTTTAAAAAAATCCACCATTGTCCAAAAAATTTGCTAATTACCTGAAAAAAAAAAATAAAAATTTTAAATTAATTAAATTAGAAAATATTAAATTAATGATTTATTAAATTTTATGATGTTTAATTTAAAAAAAAAATATTTAATACAATTTTTCTATATAATTTAAAAAAGTATTTTATGATTGTAATACTATTTTTTTTTTTTTATTTTACAAATTTGCGTTTTTTACTATTTCTTAAAAAAAAAATTTCCCAACTTGTTTAAATACAAAATAAAAAAAAACGCAATGTTTACCATTTACAAATAAATTTAATGATCATTGACGGGAAATGTAAACACACACGTTTATTTGTAGATTTACTTTATTTTTAATTTTTATTTTTTGTATTTTTTCCCAAATTTAATTTCCGGATTTTAAAGAAATATTTCACACTTGCGTTTTACATTTTTTTCTAAGTTTTTTTTTTTTTATTTAATATCCAATTCTACTTAAAAAAAAACGTTTAATTTTTTTCGGTCATATTTTAAAGCGTTTTTTTTTTTTTTAATAGAATTGGATATTAAATAAATTGTTTTTTAAATTTACATATTGTTATTGGCACGGAAAAACTGGATTAAATTAATAATTCTAAGCAGGATTTCAGTTTTAATCCAATCCAATAATGTTTAAATGTTTTTTGTTTTATTTTTTTTAGTTGCTTACATCTGCAATTTTTAATATTTTATTTTTTTACAGGTTTTTCATTACAAAAAAATGAAAAAGACAACAACAAAAAGGTTGAGAAAAAGTCAAACTAAACAAGAATTTATTGTATTTGTTAATTGGTTTTAATACTTGCAATTCATGCAATTCATTTTTTCCCATTACAATTGGGTTTTTTTTTTTATACATACAAAGTTTGCATTGAGTTTATTTGGATTTTGAAAAATTAAATGTTAAATTATTGGAATGGGCAATTAATTTTATTATAAACAACATATTTATTATGAAATTTTAATGTAGAAATATATATGTAGCAATCTTGCGGATTATAATATAGATATTGATTAATTTAAATAATTATGTTACAAATTATTTATTTAGAACAAGTTGTTTTTTTACAAGGAAGTCTAAGAATTATTGAAATTAGATTCAAAAAAAATGATAAGAAAGAGAGATCATGCCAAAATGGGGAACTTTAGTTCATTATTTCCTTAGGAAGCTGAAAATAATTATAAGTTACTCAAACTTATAGTTTAAGCTACTCAAATTTATATACTATGTGATCATTGCTAAAGTAATACATCGACATATGTCCAAGCAATCTCAAAATAAAAATTTGGCCTTAGGAGATTATATATATATACATTTCAGTAAAATTTTGACAATGTTTTATACAATAAAGTTGCTTTTAAATATATTAATTCTTTACATTCGTTTGACATTAAGTTTTTTTGTAAAGAATTTCAATTTAACACTAAAAAGATTGCAGAAGAAAGTATGTTGGGATTTTTTTAAGGCATTGAAAGATTTAATACGAAATGAGACTTTTAAAGAAAATTTGGAAATATGATTTGTAAAGAATTTTAATTTAAAAATACAAAGATAGTTGTTGAAATTTTAGTTATTTTATTTCCAAAAAATCTCAATCCGAAACTGAAAACTTGAACTTGAATTTTAATTGAAGTTTTACAATAGAAGTTGTCTTTTGAGACATATTGAATCTTAAATTATTTAAGTCAGCGTATTTATAAAAACGTATAGAAATAAATTCATCATAGATTGTATAATCTTTTCGTTCTGCATAATGTATTTTGTATTGTAAGGTCTGTTAATATTTCTTCTAAAGTCTGGTTATTTTATATGGGAGCTCTCTTTCGCCGATCTGGTGGTCCAGTTTGGTCCATCTACACAGTCGTTTTTTTTTTTTTTTGCAAAAAAATCATTCATACCAAATTTCATTAAAATCGGTTGATATTTGAATGAATTATTAGAACTACTTGACAATCCCGAAACTGCTAGTACCTCTAGACCCTATGACATTAGATACAATTTATAAGAGGTACTATTCGTGGGTAATCTTTATGTACCAAATTTAAACTTATTGCAATGGTTAGGTTTACAGATTTCTCGAAAATTCTGTTATTTTTCTATTTTCTACCGATTGAGCCTATTGTCCCCCGATCAGATTTGGTATTACAATTGAACAAGGAAGCATTTAGAACAAATTTTTTTAAAATCGTTTGAAATAAACGCGAGTTATCGCTCACACATAATAACACACACACACATAAAATTTTTTCAATTTACAAGTTTCCAACAATTGAACAACTTTTTTAACGACTGAAGAAATTCTATTTTTTTTTCACCAAGCAACTTATAACCTTTTCCTCTATAGGTAGTATTGATACTGAAGAAGAGCTAAAAGTATTTATACTATGTATATATATATTTTTTTGAGGTAATTAATACATTGTATTTTTCAGAATAAATATGACAAATATGATAATAATGTCAATATAAACAATCAATTAAGAAACAAGATATAAAATGCTAAAATTCAGACTATAACAAATTTTTACAAAAAATTCTTAAAATAATACAAAAAAAAAAAATTGATATTTTCCACTTTTACTTTAATTGTTTTTTTATTTTGGCTCGACATACTGGCGTTGAATATAAAAAAACCAAAAATTAAAAGTCTCGAACTTTTCAGGGCCAATTGCATTTTTTTCAAAGATATTTTTATTTAAGAACATAAGATTTTACAAAATAATATGACAGTGAATTAAAAATGAGACCGATCATATAAACTAAAAACACAACATCCATTTAATCATTTAATTTAAAAATGAACTTTTTTTTCAACCTCAAATAAATTTTAAAGATACTTTGGCAACACATCACACATTTTTTTAAAATTTAGAACTTCTATCAATTAACGTGTTTTTTGTTATTTTTTTTCAGTGTATTTAGTTCATTTAATTTTTTAGGGATTTAAATTTTAAATTGAAATGCATTTTAGTCTGAAATTGAAATTCAAGATCAATTTTTAATATAAATACAAAATAATTCTTAACTTTTACCCAAAAAGTTATTGATCTCTTTCAAATTTTTCGTTAATTAATTAAGGATCTTGTCCTAAAAAAAAATGATTTTTATAAACTTGAAATTGACAACAAAATTTTTTTTTTTGGAATTGAGTGGGTTTTGAGTATTTTTAAAATGAACTCGAAAGAATTACCAATTTACATAATTTTAAAGTACAATTATATTGAAAAAGTGAAATTTAAAATTGATAAAACGAGGAAGAGTGTAGTAGAGTAGAAACTCTGGGGTACTTGTATGACCGCAATATCGACATTATATCATTCGTCTAACTACTTTTGGCAAAACTTTAAATACACAATTTATTAGACTTTCATTAATGTACAAAAGAAAATAAAAGTTGAAAGACACTTGAAAGTTTATCGAACCTACTCGAATCTATAGAGTAAACTGGCTAAATTTCAATAGCGTTGACGGCGATTGCACAAAAACGAATTTGTGAAAATTTTATAATCCAAACTCCTTTATTTTTTGAGTTATCCGGCAGTCAAAGGGACATACATAGCTAGATCGAATTACTTTTCGATTCTTACCCGATTCATATTTTTGAGTTTTTATTTAAACCCCTTCTTCACTGCGTCAAATACGTAATGGCAAATTTATTATTCCCTTGGCCTTTAGTCATACGGTTATACAAAAATGTTAATTGATAACAGAGAATCATTAATAGAATCTTAAGATACACTTCAAATATTTCATTGTCTTCGAATTTCCGTTTTTTTTTTTTTTAAATTAATTAAATATACCTTTATTTACAAAATTCCATTCAAATAAAATCATTTTTCTGAAATTCCAATATAATTTGAAACGGAAAATATAAATTTTGAAAATTAGAGATGAGTACCAGACTTAAGTAAGTAATAAAAGTGTATTTGTATATTCTTCTAAAAGAATATAAAATTGTATTAAATTGCAACAATTTATTGTCATCACGAATAGGTGATTATTTCGCACCTGTTTTCCTATCATCACATGTGCAAGTAAAAATGAAAAATAAATAAAAAATGAATACATTTTGAATTATTGTTTTACTATTATTTATTTTTATTATTAAGAAATTTTTTCACTTAAGTAATTTGTTACAAATTTTAATTTTAGTTTCAATAAAAAATTTTAAAAAGAAAAAATTGATGAAAATCAAACAAATTATATGGTATTTACAAATGATTGTAAAACTTGTACAAATAAATAACCGTAATTAGGATAACGGTAAATTAAATTATATTTTAATATCTTTGATCAGACCTAAGATCTAAGATTTATTATTATGAGAATCACTAATCTTACTAAAATAAAATTTAAAGGGTTGTGTCTTTGGAAAGAATATTTTGATCTCCTCCAGTTGGCGATGTGCAGTTTGATATAGGTCTGCCGATGTCTCATCTCCCCAACGGAGGTTCGGTCTCCCTCGACGTCGATTTCCTTGATTTCTGAGTTCAAATAACCTCTTGACTGGAGCATCGCTTGACATTCGCTCGACGTGACCGAACCAATGAAGGCGTTTGATTTTGACTTTCGTGACTACATTAACGTCATACAGTTCATAAAGTTCGGCATTATATCTTATCCGTCAGAAGGCGCCTTTGTTTACAGGACCATATTTCTCCGTAGAATTTTTCTTTCAAAAATACTTTTGAATATACTGATTACCAATTACAAATTTGTAACTATTCTCTTGAATACATTCTACTCTACTAAACTTCTACTTCTATTCCACTAAACGTTACGATCGAAATTGTACGCAATATATTTAAATTCACAATGTCTCTTGGTTTATATTCTGGTCAACATTTTCTTCCATAATCTTTCCTACACATCTCCGCAATAATAGAGTCGCGGAAAATATTAAGACGTCAGTTAACAAATACTTATAAATATTTTAATATTAAAAGTTTCATTAAAATTTTTACTAAACGAAAACTAATCCGTTAAATTTCGCTGATTTTAAACAATTCAGTACTGAACCAATATAATTTTCAGTTCAGTTTAACTATGAAAATTATTTTTCACCGTTGGTGCGTGGCGTTTCCGTTACGTCTTCTAGAAGAAAACATTATTTTCAGTCCTTTTTCTACTATCTAAGACAAACGATCAGACAAATTGAAAATTTCTATATCTTAACAAATAAAAACTTGCACTTATTGCAAACAATAATCTTAATTAAAAAGTATTGATTTAAGATAAAATGTGATAATTGAGAGAAAATTGTTAATTTACTTAACTATTAGTAATTAAAATAACAATAATTATAGATAAAAGTTGATCATAATTAATCGAATAATAATTAAAAGAAAATAAACGCTGGCATTTAAAAAAAAACATGCTTTTTCAATTTAATTAAATAATATACAATATAATATATATATAATATAAATTTAATATAAAATATATTCACCTATCTCACTTATTTTTTTTAATTAATACAAAAGTAATTAATATTCATTTCTAAATGATATTACATTTTAATCTTATCAGATTAAAGGTTATAAATGTCAAATTAATATTTATAAAATTAAGTAATTACTGAAATCAAAATGAATTCATAAAATTTAAATTTTAAGTTAATTTTTAACTTATTCTTTAAAATTTAATATTCAATCTAAATTTCCTTGATTCTATTAGACTTCAAGATAATCGTAGTACTTATTTAATTAAAATACAAATTAAATAAATTAAAATTGATCAGATTATAATTAATGTAATAAACACTCAATTGTTTACTTTTTAAGTCAACTTAAACGTCAATCAAACTAAAAATAGGAAATGACAGTGTAATTGCTATATTTTTTTAACCCTGACATTAAATGTCAATGTCTTTGTTCAGTTGTCAGATTTTTTTTTTCACTTTTTATATTAGAAATTTAAAATTAAAATTTCATTATTCACTAATATAATATTTTTAAATGATAAACTTCTTGAATTCCTTAAAAAATACTGCTTTCTAAAATCAAAATGTCATTGTGTACAAAATACTTATAAGTTGTTTTTAACAATTCAATGAAGTTTTAAGGCTTGTTTGAAGTAGACTAAAATTAATCAATGCGGATTTAATCTAAAGATTTCAAATTACTTAACTAATCTATATTTTATCATCTAAGTTAAAAATTCTAAAAAACTTAAACTTCATTATCATTTGTTTCTTGCTAGTCATGTCCATGGTTTATTTGAAAGCCATGGCTTGATGCATTAATGGCTGAATACTTGACAGGCAATGATTGAATGTAATTCTTAAGAATTATTAATAGTAACATAAATCAAATTTAAAATATTCTAAAATAAATTTCATTTAACCAACAGTACCTATGAAAGTTAAAATTACTCAGGGCTTCAACAAATTCAAATCAAATCTATTCAATAAAATGACAACTGCATGTATAGTTGTACAGATACAGTTACACAGTTATTATATACAGATAAAAAACAATATAACTTTTAACTAATATTATACAATTTAATTAAAATTATAATTAGTTACAAAAAATATTTTACTTTCATTATGTTGAATAAAGCCCACCAATAATGGCTGGGCAACAAAGTATACATTAACAAAAAAAACAAAAACTAAATATAAGTATTATTTCAATTATGTACAATATATATAGAAAAAAAAATTTAAATGTTAAGTTAGTTTTATGTTAATTTTCTTTTCCATGATACATATATACATAATTATGCAAATTTATGCTCAAGAAAATTAATAGACAAATTGACAGCTGATGCTAATTTTCTTTCTCTTTTTTTTTACAATTTTTCATTTATTTTCTGTAATAAAAGATATACTTTCGTATAGTGGCACTTGTTTAAACTTCTAAATGAATTAAACATAGTTAAGAAGACGTAGAATTTAATTATAAATTATATAAGATAATAAAAAAATTTTTAATCCTTGCTTCTAAAAGGACAGTTTTACTTGTCAAAGTTTTGATCAATCACAAAAGTCAAACTTTGTTAGGATTGCTTATCTCCTAATACCGCACAATGTGCGTAGCCAAGTACATTTTGAAACATCGATAATACTTCAAAAGTAACATATGGAAAAAAATAAAAATGCACATTATGAAAGTAACAATAAAGTGTCAATGCAGCTATGACGCAAAAGTTGCTCAACTTCTACGTTACTTTGACATTTCATTGTTTATGTTTTGTCAGCCATTTATATTTATTATTACTTATTAGCTTGAAAAGGTAGAATATAGAATTATAAAAGTTGAAAAATTAATATTATTTTAGTTCACTGATTGAAAAATTAATTATGTTTATTTACTTAATTTGTTTACATTAAATGTCACTTTAACGCTTTCAACGTTTTGCTTTATATTTGAAAAGTTTGGTAATTACGTTTTTTGACATTTTGCGACTTTGATTCTGCGTCATGTCTATACGCTGATTGTGCCCTAGGTATTAGGCTTGACCTAATTTAATTTATACTTAATCTTTTCTTAAGATATCTTAAAACCATTAAAGTTATGGCTTAACTTGTAGTTGTCAATTTGACATTTCAAAGATTCGTATTAAATTTTAAAACGTCTTAAGATATCTCAAAGCCCTTAACAGTTAGGGCTAATGTAGAATAACTGTATAGTATATATTTATAGGATTTAACTTTCTTTTCATGCAACTTAAACGATTATTACGTTCCCTTAAATAACGTGACCAGTGGCCTATTTCATAAATATTGACAAGTGACAATTTGACAAAATTGTCGCAATTGTCTGACATTTTTTTTATACAAAAATTTACAGGTGACAAAATTGTCATAACAATTTTATAAATTATAAATTACATAATTTTTAATCATAATTTTGTAAATTATAAATTACAAAATTTGTCATGACAATTTGTAAATTATAATTTATAAAATTCTCATGTAGATTTTGTAAGTGTATTTATTGACAAATTTTATATAAAATGAAATTTACAAATTTACATATTTGAAATCATGTGTCACAAATTGTCCGACAATTATGACAATTTTGTAAAATACAATTTTTTTTTTTGTTTCATAACAAAATTGACATAGAAATTACTGTGGACAAACCTTGACAAATTTTGTAGATTTTAAATTTGTTTATGAAACAGGAATTGACAATCTACAATTGTGTCTATTTTATTTTAAAACAAATATTTGACAATTGTCGACCTGTAATTTACAAATTTGTAATGTACAAAATTGTCACTTGTCAATATCTATGAAATAGGCCACAGCTTGTCAGCAGGTTATTGATCTTATAGAATAAGTATACATGTACTCTAATTTATATTGAGCCATTGAAAATTTATTAAAGACTTATCAGATTGTGTTAATATCAACCAATTACCATATTTTATTTAATTTTTTTTTCTGCAGTGTGATGTATATAATAAACAAATAGTAAAAACATGTCTGTCCAATCATTTTGATGAATTGTCTATAAATCAAATTGTACAACAATTTTTACTTTCTAATTTAAAAAAAAAAAAAAAGAAAAAATATTGATGAATTACTCTGATGATTTTATGATGTATATATACAATGTGCACAAAAGTTGATGCATTGCAGATGCACATATTAGACATATACCAATATTAAACATATATTTAATATTATTTTATTTTCTTATTTTTCTCATGTTTTTTGTAGAAATTTTGTAAAAATGATTAACAGTTTGCCTTTTGTAGATAAAATAAAATAAAATAAAAAAAAAATATTTTTTTCAATATATACTTTTATTAAAGTAGTACTAGCCCCCTAAAATGTAGAAAATAATGAATTGAAGGTAGATCTTGAGAATTTGTTCCTGAGTTAATATAAAAGTAAATTGCTGTGGCCTATTTCATAAATATTGACAAGTGACAATTTGACAAAATTGTCGCAATTGTCTGACATTTTTTTTATACAAAAATTTACAGGTGACAAAATTGTCATGACAATTTTATAAATTATAAATTACATAATTTTTAATCATAATTTTGTAAATTATAAATTACAAAATTTGTCATGACAATTTGTAAATTATAATTTATAAAATTCTCATGTAGATTTTGTAAGTGTATTTATTGACAAATTTTATATAAAATGAAATTTATAAATTTACATATTTGAAATTATGTGTCACAAATTGTCCGACAATTATGACAATTTTGTAAAATACAATTTTTTTTTTTCGTTTCATAACAAAATTGACATAGAAATTACTGTGGACAAACCTTGACAAATTTTGTAGATTTTACATTTGTTTATGAAACAGGAATTGACAAACTACAATTGTGTCAATTTTATTTTAAAAAAAATATTTGACAATTGTCGACCTGTAATTTACAAATTTGTAATTTACAAAATTGTCACTTGTCAATATCTATGAAATAGGCCACTGGTATAAGAAACAGTTCTTTTAATGTTTAAAAACTTTTGAGCTTTAAATGTTGAAAATTTTCATTAACCAAAAATTTATGGTAGATCTTTTGCATTTAAAAGTGTTTTAATATAAAAGAAAATTGCTGAAATCCACCGTCTATTTACACCGTCAGCCACTTTGCTAACCACTGAACCATACAATTCTTATAAATTTGTGGTCAGATTTCTAATATAAATGTATCACAAACTGACAGAATGAAAAATAAAGCCATAGACACAGGCAAGTTCAATTAAAAGTATACAATTAAGTAAAATAAAAAATTATTTCAAATAAAAGTTGTTTTAAATATTTATAATGGTTTAATGTTTTTGTTAATCATCAGGTGTTGTCAGATCTCATCATTTCACTGCATGACTTTAAAATATAAGAACATCAAAAAAAATTGAAAAATACCAATTGGTTAGAATGTTTTAAATCGATTTTAGTTGTTTTTTTTTTGAATAATTTTTTAAATATAATTTTTTAAACTATCAAAGAAATAAATTTTAAATAAAATTTATATTTTACTTAGTTCAACTTTTTTTTTTGTTTTTTATCAACTTATTGATTAATGGTACCATAATCTTAAAAGTTTGCTTTTTTTTTTTTTTTTAAACGACTGAAGAAGTTAAAATAATTAAAGATCATTTTAAAAGTTAATTTGAAATGATTTGAAAATATCAAAAGAAAAAAAATTGTATATAATTAATGATATTTTAAATTACTTTAGACCACCTTCAATATTAATACAAAAAAAACATAAAATTAAAATATAGTTTTTTTCTATCTCAATAGAGATATTAATGGATTAAGCTTTTCAATTTGCAGTCGTTTTATACCAATCGCTATATATGTATATAATAAGCGATAGGTATTGTTTTCGCATTCGCTCAAAAAAATGAAACCTGCGATTATTGCATATATGCATTATTCCGGTGCGCAGAAAGCCAAAGCATAAATTTATTTTTGTTGTGTCAGTCTTTGTCTATCTGTGAACGCGTGTATAGCCTAAACAGCTGTGCGGAATATTTTCATCTTTCATTTATATAATGTTTCAACAAATTTTTAGATTTAATCTTGTTGATGACTCTTTACAGAATTTTTGTGTGTATGATAAAAATTATTACATATGTAATAGCAAAAAATCTTTGAAAGAATTTACACATTATGATTTTCCTGTAAGAGCAGTTGGTTCTGTGGTGGACACAGCATATTTTTTTTAAACAATCTATTTTACAGTTTACCAAAAGAATGGAGCCGATAGAGAATAGGAGGAAAGTCGAATCGTGTTAAAAAATCAGTAACTTCACATGTCAAAGTTATGAAAAAAACCTAGTTTTTGAAACCCTTATCTTAGATAATTATAAGGAAAATTTACATGGTTCTTGAGACATCGTTCGAATATCTTACATGTCCAATATTATCAAGTCGTGTATCATTGAAAACATTTTGACAATATCAACATTTTTTGGTTGACGGCGTTGACGTTGAGGGTTGACTAAAAATAGTTGACAGTTGATTAATAATAGTTAACGGCGTTGATTCGAGGAATCCCAGCTTTAATATACAGAGAAAATTTAAAAATCTATTAAAATTCTAAATATAGATAAGTTTTGTGAACCCATTAATTTGTTCGACAAATGATTCCTTTGATTAATTTGTTTGACAAATGATTAGAGAACCATAGACTGGAGGTATTACCACCATCCATTTTGAACCTTTTAGAAATGTAATGACTTTTGTATAACTTCCAGTATTCTATAAAACCCAAACATTTAGAAAAAATTATTTTAATTTTTTTTATTTAATACTTAACTAAAATATTTTTGAATATTGAAAAGTATATAAATATCTTGAAAATAACTTATAACTGACTTAGTTATGACTACTTAGAAGTGAGGTTTTATTTTAAACGTTTTTGAAAAACTTTTATAGTTTTTATAAATTTTATTCAATTGTTTATAACATGTGCCCATCCAAAAACCAAAACCCTACAAAATTATAACCTTGAAAATTTTTTAAAAATATAAACTTATCAAATTAAATTCCTTAGTATATGAAGGACTTCAATGATAACAAAATACATTATCTCTTTACCACACAAAATTTTAATAATTTAAAACCAAAATTAATTTAATCACAGTTCAAAATATTT
Organism: Dolichopus griseipennis; assembly: GCA_963082915.1. Taxonomy (NCBI): domain Eukaryota; kingdom Metazoa; phylum Arthropoda; class Insecta; order Diptera; family Dolichopodidae; genus Dolichopus; species Dolichopus griseipennis. The sequence goes on from OY720442.1 coordinate 132,782,069, forward strand.
CATGCTAATAAATTACAACAACAACAGCAACAACAACAAAAAGAAACACATAAAATTTTAATATTTACTTTAATATAATAAAAATAAATTTCCAACTCCAACTAAAATTATTACAATATATTTAAAAAAAAAAAATATTGAACTAAATAAAATTAAGCAATATCCGTAGGCAATCAATTTTCTATAATCAAGATAAATTTATATCTTATATATACACACATACACACACATATACATAACATTAAAACTAATATTTTACCTAGGCGCGAATTAACTATAAAAGCGAATATCCTGGAACAACAAATCATCATTTATTTTGAAAAACAAAAAACCAAAAAATACATAACAATCAACCTATAGGTCTCACTCTCAAACCATGTCATCTATACACTAAACTATGATCTGAAATATAAAAGTTTGATCTTGAAAAATTTAAATTAAAAACTATAGTATTAAAAAATAAAAAACTAAAAATTAATTTCCAATCCACATACATCCGATTTTTAAAACCAACTTGAAGAAAAAAAAAAAAAATCAAAACCATTGAAGATATGGTCAATAATGGTAAAACACCGATGCTGCTGCTGCTGCCGTGTTATTGCAGTTTTAAAACTATGATAAATGTTGCGATTATTTTTTTGACACCTACACACAAAATACAAATTTTTTTTTTTTAACTCTCTGATTTTTTTTATTTTTTTTTTTTTTTACTTTTCATCCACCAATTTTTTTTTTTATTTTTTTTTATACAGCAATTGAGGCCATTTATAGATTAACGACTTTAAAACTATAGAAAAACGCAACAATTTAAAGTGAGAGAAGAACTAGTTGCACCATTTCGCCAGATGCAAAGTAATTTTTCCTATCACAATTTTTTTGTTTTTTTTTTTTCGTATAATTTTTCCATTTGTTTTTTTTTTTTTTTAATATTTTTTTTGTTGTTTTTATAATTTCTTTACTTATCACCCGCTTTTTGATTAAACAACAAAATCTACAGAGATTGTTAACTCACAAAAATTTAAAAAATAGTGATGTACACTTTTATTTGCATGCAGTGTAACTTTAGTAAATAATGGCGAGGTGACACAAGTCCAGGAGTCAAAAGTCTGCGGGGAGCGACTTATAACTCGAAAAAAAATCAAAAGTCTCAGGAGAATTATGAGTCATGATTAGTACGCCAAAAGTCTAGTAAAATTCGAATCTACTTCATTTTTAGTTTTGACTTTATTTCTCGAAATTTCAATTTAAAAATTAATAACATTGTTCGAAAATATAACTGGGAATTATGACTCATTTTAAAGAGACTTTTACCTCACTCATTGAATTAATAATCTTCCGGAGACTTTTGACTAATTTTTGAGTTATAATTCCCTAAGGAGCTTTTGACTCCGGGACTTTTATCACTTTGCCATATACAACATAGCATATTGTTTGTTATTAATGTGAAAATTTTCTCAATTTAATTTTCAAAATAAAAATTATGAATGTATTAAAAAAATTAGGATTAAATTATATAGTTGTTACAGGAAACTATAGGAATTACTAATAGTTTGAACAAAAACTTTAATCAAACAAGAGTTATCATAAATTATTGTGCCAATTACATTATAAATCGCATGCTATTAATACTTGCAGTCGCAAACGACAAATATGTGTTTAGTTGAGGAATTCAAAGTGAGGTGACCATTCATTTAGTGCGATTAAAATATTTTTAAAGAAGGACTTTATTATGTCATAAGACTCTTTAAATTTAAATTATTCAAACAAAACGATAATTAGTTAATTAATTATAGAGTTAATATAAATATCGAGAAACTGTCAAACTTCTTAATACTTAATGCCATATTGTCAAAAGTGTCAGTGCAAATAAACTGTACCTTACCTAAACATATATACAGTAATCAAAAATCTTGAAACAAAAATTAATATTAAGCAATAAATCAAAAGAAATTTTAATTCAAAAAATTATTTAATTTCAATTAAACAAGAATATAATATATACTAACTTGAATTAAGATTAATTGTTATAATATAAAATATAAATTTATTTAGTAAAAAAAAATTAAATTGAATTAATAAAACATATTTTCTTTTTTTTTTCTTTTAAAAATGAGTGACAGTAACATGTAAGTCAATCTTTCATTGCGAATATTTTGTAAATAATGTTAGTACATGACATTCTACACTCATGTACATTTAATATTTTATAAAATTTTTTTATTTTAATAATTAACCCAATATTAACTATTAAAAAAAAAAAAATTAAAAATTAAAAAAAAAAAAAATTATGAAAAGATGTTTCACAACATTGTTCAAATTTAACGCAACATTTTTTTTTTCATTACTTGTGAATGTCAATATCATTCCATGACTTTGTAAATTGTATTTACAAGGGGAGCACACTAGTTTGCCTAAATACATTTTGCAAAAAGACATTTGGCAAAAAAGACACTTCAAAAAAGACTTTTCGGAAAAAGGCTAATATTTAACACACAAATATTTTTAAAATAAGAATCATTTTTGAGTTGGATTCAAAATCAGGGTATTTGCTCTTCCCAGAATATTTATATATATATATATGTTTATACCAGATTCTGGATTAGGAGGGATTTTAGAGTGGGATTTAAAAGTAGGGAAATACGCCATTTGCAGAATATGTGTATATGTAAGATTCTCAATTAAAATAGATTTAGAGTTGGATTCAAAATCAGGGTATTCCTTTTTTCCAGAATATGTATATATATATATATGTTTATATTAGATTCTGAATTAGAATGGGTTTTAGAGTTAGATTTAAAAGCAAGGAAGTACCCCTTTTACAAAATCTATATGTGAGATTCTGAACTTATATTGATTTTAGAGTTGGAAGTGTCGCGTAAGTGTCTCTTTTATTAAAAGTCTTTTTGTAATGAAACATATTGTGAAGTGTATTTTTTGTGAAATGTCATTACTCTGAACGTCTTTTTGTAAAAAAGATTTAGACCAACCGTTATAGACCCATATACGAGTATAAGTATATTCAATATTGCATGTATATATTAATACACTCTATAATATGTAATAAATTTAATCCTTTTCATGTTTTGTTTTTCGTAAAGTTTTTTTTATTTTATGAATATCACAACAATATCACTATAGTTGCCATTATTGAATTAAAATTATTCAGCATCATCTGACAACAGCCTCTAAGCTAAAACAAAATCAACAAAAAGCTAAAAAAAAAAAAAAAAAATAATTTGTTGTTATGTTGCTAAAGGTGCCGTCTTTAAACAAAAAATAAGAATGTTGACAAATAGGCAAAATGCCAAAAGAAAATTGTTGAATGGTCTAGGTCTAGGTTAAATAATAAATATTTTTATATTATATTTTTTGTAAAATTTTTTATTATTATTTTTAAAAAAAAACTTTGTTTAATGGTGTAAAAATGAGAGAAAATCTGTAAAAAAAAAATTTTCTTATGCCAATTGAAAATTGTCATATTAAAAATAAAATAAAATTTTCTTTTTTGTTTTTTGTAGCAAACTGACCAAATGTACCGAAACTTTCTTTAAGGTTGAGTTCATAAAGGTGGCAAAAGTAAAAAAAAAATTCTAAATCGAAAAAAATTAAAAAAAAATTTAATGTTAGAAATTGTTCAATGTTGCGTTGCGGACGTAGGTAGGTAAAAAATTAATTTTGCATAAAATTAATAGTATAAAATTGTGAGAATTTTATTGTTTGTTTTGTTGAACTTGTAGGGCAGTTTAAGTTTAAAATTTTTTTGCTTAAAATGATATTTAAAAATAAAAATGAAGGATTCTGTAATTTTTAATATAAGAACTAGAAGAAATATTTTTGAAATATAAAAGATTTAGAAGAAAAATTCAATTTTAGAAGAGATCTGTTAGTAAAACATATTGAAAATTGAAATTTAATAAAATATATGATTATTTTCAAATAAACTGTGGTTCTTAAGTCGGAAAATTTAAACATCTTGTTTTTAAATCGACTCAGCTATCATTCGCCATTGGATTCAAATTGATGTGATAACCAATAAATAATAATTATATATCTTTAATAAAAAATACATTAATATAACAATATAAACAAATACAAAATATAAACAAATAATTTAATTGAATAATACAACTCACAGAAAAGGATACCGCATATAACTCTTTGAATTGTATCTTTTCAAAATCTAAGACGTTTCTACATATTATAAGGCTCAGTACTATCTCATATATTTAAATTGTATGTGGCATTCATTAAAATCAATTCTTAATAATGTGTCTCCCTGTTTCAACATGTACCTATGGTATAGATAGGCTTATTAGCCTGCGGTTGAACAGTAAGCATTTAAACTATATCAATCTATCAATAACTTAACACTTTCAAAATACTTTTTACAATGTGAAGGTCCAATACTAGCATATCTGACATATTTAAAAGGGTTCTATCTTTAAAGGAGAGTACTTCTACGGTCCTTTGAAAATTTTATGTAAATTGAATTTAAGTATTACAAAAGCCCTCTTTTCTTACTATAGAACTTGTCACTTTTGAGTTATGGTAAAATATTTTTGGCTCAAATAAAGCTTTGAACTTTTGCCTTTGCACCTTAGTATTAACATTTGTGAAAAGACATTTCATACAATATAAATATTCTATATTTTTCATGTTTGTGTGTACTACTTAGAGCCAGAGATATATAGAATTAAATTTCATTTTCATGTAATTTTTAGAATGTTTCACTTCATTGTTTACCATATCATTTTTTATTATAATGTTCTTAATAATTAGTCGTTAAAAAAAAATAACAACAGAACATATATATTAATTAAAATAACCTCTATTCTAAACAGGTTATTTAACTCTAATAAAAATCCAAAATTTCCATAATAATTCTGATTACCTAATTTTTTTTTTCTCTCTATTCTACTAATTATTATACACATACATACATACATATAAATATATTGAACCCAATTTTACTGCTTTGTTTTTTTTTTTTAATTTGTCAACCTACAATCTAACTATAACATGAATCCATGTCATTGAATAAATTAAAAAAACAAAAAAAAAAAATAGCACAATTTATTTAAATATTCATTTAATTTGAATTCAAAATAAAAAAAAAAATATCAGCTGACTAATTCTCAAAATCCTGACGTAATTTGTTATAATTTTCACTTGAACTTTAAAGTGAAAAAGACAAAAATCAAATGAATCATATAATAAAAGCTTCAACTCTTCAAGTACATATTGACAATGTAAGACAAAAACAAAGAAAAAAAAAAAATAACAAAACATTTCAAGGAATTTGTACCTGCCTACTCACTCTGTAAACTTTTCGCAACTTTTTTTTTATCTCAATTTTTTTTTTTTTATTTTTTTTTTTACTTTGCTTTTTTGTTTTTTAATTAATTCGAAATCTCATCATTCATTCAATTCAAATACAAAAAAAACTTAAACCTTTTGTTACCTGGGTAAAGTACCATTTTAAATTATTTTTGCTTTTTTTTTTTTTGTTTAATGCTTTTTTTCTGATCAAATGGGGGTCGAATAAGTGTTATCGTTTTATTAAAATTTTATTTTTTAATTTTAGAAATTTAAGATACGTTTTAAGTGTTAACGTTTTGAGGGCATTTTTCAACTTAAAGAATTTAAGGGCAACATCAACTTAAAATATTTGTAGTAAATAGATATCAAAATTATATAAGAGCAATGCAGCTGTTTTAATATGTTATGCATGAAAATATTTGTGGTAATTAAAAATGAGAGCGCATGTAGAACTGGATTTATTTCAACACACTTTGGCTCCGTAGTGCCAAATTTAAAAATTTAGCAATTTTATTGCCAGGGTAGACAATATACACACTAAGCCAATAAATAATTTGTATATATTAAATTATTATAACGTACAGAGTGTCCGAACCTCAGAGGTCACGAAAAGCGGAGGTGATAGAGAAGTTCATAACGAACAAAAAATTATCTCGAAAATTTAAGGACATAAATTGAAACTGAAGAATAAGAGTTTTAAAAATTAAATAAAATTGATACATCAATAACGGTTTTTCATACAAAAACTACAGTTATTTAAAAAAACAGTGAAAAATATCAACACTTTTTCAGATAATATTAAGTTAAGATATGGTTATGAAAGCCCGTAATCTCAGCTAGCTGCCGACACTTAAACGAATCTTCTATATTGTAGAGGAGAATATATTTTTATTTCTTCAAAAAGTTAACGAAATTGCTTTGAAGGCCGTTATAGAAAAACCGTTAGAGATAGATTCAAAAAATTTTCTAGCACATCTGCTATTTGTGATCTCTTATTTCCGGACCAGACCCTGAATAACAGTAACAATTGTATCAATTGAAATCGAAGATTTTTCTATATATTATAAGGCCTAGTCTAGTTTAGTAATATATCATGTACAATATGTATACGGAATTCATTCGGGTCATTTCCAATTGTAAGAGTATATAAAATGTCCTGTACCTGTACCGTTCTAATCTAATATATATATCCCTACGGTATATTCAAGCTTTTTAGTCTAAAAAAAAAAAAATAAAAAACTAAAAAGGTAACACTAAATCATTTTTATAAATTAAACCCAGCAACAAAAGTATAATATTTTGGCAATGTTATGTCAGTGATATAAAAAACAAAGTGAGACAACAAAAGCCAGTTAAAATTAACAAAAAAAAAAATAGATAATTGGTTTGCGAAAATAAACACATCATAACAAACAATTTTCAAAAAAAAAAAGGAAAAAAACATCTATAAGATATTATTTGGAAACTGACGTCATTTTATTTTATGTTTTTTTTTTTTAAGTTGAAAATTGCAAATTTAATTTCTTGTAATTTTTTATTTTGCAACATTTTTTTTTCAACTTTTTTTCAATTTTTTTTCAACTATTAAATCTTTGAAAAGTAATTAAAGTAATGATGTACGGTTAATGATAATTATCACATATGGTTATGTTATGTAATTTTATAATGCTGTTAACTAAAGGTTATGATAAAAAAAAAAACAATAAAAAAAAAACCATAAAAGAAACAGAAAAACATAAAATTTTGGTGAAAAAAAATATGTTAGGTGGTGTGATTTTATCTTATGTGTGGTGAATATAAATTGTATGTTGAAATAATTTCAGTTTATTTTGACTTATGTCAGTCAAAAAATTATGATTAATGTACCGAGATCTTGTAAATAATTAATTATTTTCAAATTAATTTATTTTAAATTATACAAATGAATATTAATGCTTAATCAAAATTTGACGGTTGCATTCCATTTTTAAAATATGATTTTTGAATAAAATTAAAAGAATAATCCAAACTCTATTCAATTATTTTCATTTTCAGAAGTTAATTTTGATTTAAAATCGAATTAATATAAATTATCATTTTAAAGAAGTAATATTCTACATAAATATTTAAAGAAATTTAAAAAATAACAGAGATATGATAACACCCTCAACATAATTGATTAATTTTATTTTTATATAACAAGGCGTTGTCATATGCATTCTTTTGTTGTATTTTAATATTAAATAATGAAATTTATTCCTATTAAATCAATTTGTGTCAAAGTCAAATTGTGCAACACAATGAATAGATAATGAAAAAATAATTAAAACAAATGTTGACACATTTTTAAATTTTTGGTATTTTTCTAATAAAATAATTGGAAATCCCAAATTCTTTCAATGATCAGTCATATAGTTATCGAAGAAAATCAAAGTTCTAATTATAAGGTTTAGAAATTCACATTTGAACTTTTTATATTTTATTTTATACTAACTAATACCCTGCTGCGCTGCTGCTCCTTTCAATGGAAGTTTAATTTAAGTTGATGTTATTAAAAAAAGTTAACACAAAATTTACATATGGGGTCAATGTTAATTTCAAAATCTATAATAATTTCGAAGCAATTATAAAGCAATTTTTTTAAAACGATTTTTCTAGGATTATTCTAGCAATCTTTTAACAACTTTATCAAATTTCACTTAAAATTTTTCATAATTATTAATAATTTGCAGAAATATAAATTCACTTGAGATATTGCAATAATTGAAAACCATCGATTATTACTGGGACCATTTTTTCACCAAGCAGGGTGGAAGCATTGGGATCCAACTTGAAGACTTCATTCATTTCTATTCATAGATTTTTTTACTATTTATTCCAGGATATTTAGTGTTTTCTTAATTCATCTATCACCGTTCTTCTCCATGCTGTTCTGGGTCTAACTCAGGACCTGGATTCGCCTTGAGAAATCCTGGTTTGTGTCATTCTTGCTATTCTTCATTTTTCCTTTGTGTGTGGGCAATCCATCTCCTTTTCTTTCTGGTGATTTGCTTGAGTATTGGTTCTTCATTTGTTAGTGCCCACAAGTCATCGACTACTACTGGGACTTTTTTTTCCTGTTTCTCCACTTAAGAACATAGGGCTTTAACTTGAAAACTCCATTCATTTCTTATCATAGAATGTTTTACTATTTCGTTCCAGGATATTTAGTGTCTCCTTAATTCATCAATTACCGTTCATCTCCATGTTTTTCAGGATCTGCTTCATGATCCACCTATAGGATTCCAGGTTAGCGTCACTCTTGTTATGAATTCTTTATTTTTACTTAGCGTATAGCCAATTCACCTTCTTTTCTTTTTATTATATTTGATTGTAAGAAATTGCAATGACAATTACTTTGGGGATACTTAACCATTATGCCAGTGAAGCTTGAATATATATACAATAGCTGTTTTATTTTATAATTAAAATTATGATCCAGCAATCTATTGAAATTTGAACCTATGAAAAACTTGCGTTTGTCTATTTGCAAGTCAAGGTCGAATTTGAATTAACAGATTGTTTTTCATATTTAATACGACACTTTACTGTAACAAATTTCAATATGTTCTTATATTTTTACTAGACCCATCAATTATTATTAAAATTTATGTCAATAGTAATATTTTAAAAATAATCAATGGTTAATTAGTAATGTATATAAAAATATATTTTAATTAACTATTCATGCATTCTAATTACTATATATATATATATATATATTGTTTATTGCTCATTATATTCATAATTTTCTTATCTTTTTAGAATATGGAAAATTTTATTACTTGACAAAATGATCACACGATCACAATTTCATTAAAAAAAAAATATTATAGTATATAATTAAAATTTTATCGAAATTACTCAACTTCTATATAAATTTATAATTACTAATTAAATAATATTTTAATAATGAGTTTTAAATTTCATAATTTTTATAATAATAATAAAATAAAAAATAAAAACAGATATGAGCCAACACACAATTCCATTAAAGAACGTATACTTAAGATTTCATGCATTGATTTTTAATTAATTTTTATTTAATTATAATTTTAAATATGTATTAATTTTTTTATTCCAAAAATGTAACTAATTATAAAATCTAAAAGATATTTTTAGAATTCACCTTATTTAGAATTTATATTTTTCTACAGATTTATTTGGTAAATGAAATTAAAAACAAAATGATTCATAGCTTTTACTATCAATTTTGTAAATTAGTTGAGCAAATAATAATTATTTAAAAAAATATTATATTATGTTTTTTTATTTTTTTTTAAGTTAAATAAATTAAAAATTATTAAATAAATAATTTTTGTATTATCCATTAGATATTTTTATAGTGATATTAAATTTTTAATACTTGTTTTTTTGCCAACTTAAAATAATGAGTGTTTTTTTTTCTAAATTAAATTTAAAATTAATTAAAAAAAAAAATTAATTTATATTCTTGCGGTTTTGTATTAAAATAGAATTTTTTGGACTATTAGATAATCAATTTCAAAGTTTAAATACAGTAGAATCGTGTTTATATATTAAATTTCTGATAATATCTATATTAGTTTTCTGATTGTTTCTTTACTCTTCAATTATTCAAACAAAGTTTATTAAGTAATTAACATTTGACATTAATCCATTTAATTAAAGACCCAGTCTAATTCTAAGTCCGGTTCATGTTCCAATTAAATGATTCAGGTAAAATTATCTTAATGAAAATTTAAAATATATTAAATCATAGTTTTACTTGAAAAATAAATTATCGAACCCATCACTTTTAAGTCAGATTATTAGTAATCTACAATAGAATTAATTTATAAACTTTTTGACGTAATTCATTTTTCTGAGTAAAATTGAACTTATTATAGTACTTAAGTGTTAATTACGTTAAAATGTAAAAAAAAAAAAAATTTAGATTAATTTGAGTATCAATGACGCAAGTAAAGATTGTTTTAAATTTACTAAACCTATATATATGTTTAATAATTATATAATAAATTTTTAAATACAATTTTTGTATTATAATTCAAATTAATTAAACTTTTTGAAATTAAAATGATTTTTGACATCAAAATTTTAAGGTTAAAGGGTAAAACTTAGTAATTAATATTATATAACATAATATATAAATTAATTAATAATATTAAATTTTTTTGTTTTTATAAAATAGTTATTTAAACAAACTTAATTGAACTCAAAGTTTTTATAATTAAATTTAAATCCAAATTGGCAAAATTTTTTCAGGCTGAATTATTTAAGAATCCAACAATGTAGGCAATACTTTTTTTTATTGCAAATGTCAAAAACTTTGCAAAAGTCAAATTTTGACATTTTTCTCCTGACCATACCTAGAACCACTAAATACCTACATGCATATGATCAGAAAAAAAAACTTATGTTTTAGTGAACGCTGAATATGTATTTAAAATTAAAAAAAATTAACTGAGTTTAAGACAAACCTAAAAATCCTAATCTTTAAAATAAATAAATATATCGATTGAAATTTTTGAAAAATCGATTTAAATTTCGATATCAATTTTTGTCAACTTAACCTAATTCAACCCTAAATAGTGGTTTATTGTCATTTTCGATTGGTTTTTTGAGATTCAGACTGCTCTTTTTGTTATAATTGAAAATGAAATGAATCACAAGACTTTTTTTTGTTTATGTTGGTGTATAAAGAAATAAAGTTTGACGTTTCACATTTTAATTTGATTTTGTGAGCATTATTAAAAAAATTAAAACTAACATTTTTAAGCTACAAAATCAGAATTATGCGCTTTTTCTAAAAGATTTATAAACATATATATATACAGAAGAATCTGAATTAGAAGAGATTTTAGAGTTGGATTCTAAATCAGGATTTCCGCTTTTCGAGAATATTTATAATATATGTGTATATATACCTTTCTAACGGTATAATAATAATACAGAGTGTTTTCGACAATTTCACACTTATAGTAGTTGCACTTGAAACTGCAATCTCTCAAAAATGGTAGAACCGTTTCAGATGAAACAAGATGTATATTAAATACAATATCATGCCCTACAATATTGTAAGATGTTGGTTTCAGTTTATTGTCTTACAGGAAAAATATAACATTTTAAATAAAATACTACAAAATCTTAGGAAAATTTTGTAATACATTTTTTGACCACTAGATGGCGCCATTGCCACTAATAATTTACATATTTGGAAACTTTGAAATATATAGTACCGTTATGTGATAACGTCATCTTGATAGCTCACAACACCTTTCCGAAAGTACGAGTATATCCTACTTTTCTTCATACTTTGTATCAATTTTTCACTTTTGAATATTTTTAATTAATTTGTTATGACAATTTAATAAAACTGACAACTGTCAAACGCATATATAGAAAAAAAGATTAAATCTGAGAACAAATCTGAATACCTATACTCTAAAAAAAAAATTTACCCTTTTTGCCAGTCGAAAACGACATAATTTTAAATTTAATAAAGTAACTTGTAATAATTAAATAAAATTAAAATATATTTCCTGACAAAATATATTAATAGCCATATAAATATTACCCATACATAAATACATATATATTTAACTATACATTAAATTTATGAAGATTAATTCATTAGAATCGCTAACATATTATTACACATACTAAAAAATCTATTTACTATAAAATTAAATTTGCTAATAAAATATAAGTATTTATAAAAACTTTTCATCAATGGGTTAATGTTCTGATCTTACCGCTTTCTAATTTAATTATTTCAAAACAACAAAATAATAATAAAAAAAAAAAAAAAAAAAAAAAAAAAAAACGATTTTAAGTTACTTTTTAAACTACATAACATAACATTAAAATAAGTGTATATAAAATTGTGTTGTATATGTAGTCAAAGAAGTCAACTTATTACACTTTTATGACAGATAAGTTTTTTTATATTTTGTTTTGTAGTAAACTTTTATGTCATTTATGTTATATTTTTTTTTTACTTTATTTTTTTTTTTTCATAAAAAAAAGCAAAACATTTAAAATTGTTGTTAATTTTTCATAATTTTTTTTATTTTATTTTTTTTTTGTTCAAATGTTATTTGTTTTGTTTCTTTTTGCCGCCAGGAATACTCTAGTAAATTGATTAATCTTGAACTCGTATTATACCATTTCTTTTTTCAAACCTAGTCTCTATTGAATTTATTGTTTAGTAAAACAGCACATTTTCTAATCAAATATTTTTTTTAATTTTTTAAAATGATAATAATACTATAAAAATTTTTTAATTAAGATAATATAAGAATTCAAATTAAACTTGAAATAACTTTTAAGTGAATTATATAGGACATAGGTACATATATACATAAATAACAAATATACGAAAAGCTGTTAAAAATATAATAAAATAGTATTATATAGACATTGTCTGAAAGTTTTTAAATATTAGTCAATCCACGATTTGTCAATCTTTTAATTATTTTTATAATTTTAGCAAAATTGAACACAAGATATTGTAATTTTGAAATTTAACTCGATTCAATTTCAATCAATTTTTTTTTAATAATAATAAAATGATATCATTAGATAAATCTCTTTTTAAGCTTCATTTATTTTAATTTAATATTAATACAATAAATTGTAATAACGTCAGTAAGACCATCGGCTACAAAGGCTATTTTGTGCCTGTCAAAATAAAATGATTAACGAAGTAGATTAAATTATGGTAGAAAAAAAATTGCATAGTTATAGGCGAATTTCATTCAATACTTAATATTCAAATTTAAAATATTTTGTTTGATTGCATTTCATTTGGCATGAGAGAAACTTTGAAATTGCTTTGGTTATTTTGTTTGGTTTTGCTTGGAGCTACAAAGCTTACACTGGCCCAATACAATTAATTCAGTATTTCACTGAAATTAATGAACACTAACAACAGAAATGATCCTGTAAAGCATAGTCTCGAAGATTAACATTTAAGAAGATTTAAGAACTTTATTATGTGAATTGGAAACTTTATGTTCTTTATGTAGTTTTATGTTTATCTTTTATGTATGTGTTCCGGTGGTGATTTGAAAATGTTAAAATTCTCACTAAAATGTCACTAAAGAAGAGCGTGTGAAAGGTACAAAATAAAAACTATTAGAAATTTTAGAAAGTTAAAAATATTGAAACATAAATATTAGACTAATTTACTTTTATTGTATATTTTTAATTTTACTTTTTTTCTTTGCCACTCCTTGAAGGAGTATAGGGCAATCACCCTGTCTACATAGACTAGACTTCAATTTCTTTAATCTTTATATTCACTAAACTGTTGATTACTCGGATGTAGCTATTGTACCTATAAGGTTATATGAATATACAAATGTTAATTTTTTTGCGCCATCTATTATCTTACACAAGAGTTATTTATATATTTTTATTAAATCTTATTTTATATTACGATATAATTATACAATTTTACGATATTTTTTTTATTAGATATGATCTGACCGGGTTTAGAACCCCAGACCTTTCGCATGAAAGGCAACGTCTTTACCATTATGCCATTGATCAGATTTATTTTTAATTTACCTAGATCAAATATTTTTATTAAATTAATATAATTTCAGTAATTAATTAATAATATTTCTTTGAGATATGTACATAAATTAATAATGCAAAAGTTCGCCAAGTGTACACTCAATTCTCAAATGAGACAATATACGAGTAGTCAGTATTATATTCAAAAAAATTAATTAATTTTTTTTAAACTATGTACTACAATAAATTTGTATTAAGTGATATTTTAATTTTTTTGAATACATCCGTACACAAATATATTAACTTGATAATACGTATATTAATATATATATATATTTATATATATTTAAATATAAAAAACGTGTACCATTCTTTTTTTTTTTTGATTTTCCAAAGAAAAATCGATTTATGTTTTTTTTTTTTTCAATCAGCATGAAATCTTTAAGTTTTGTTTTTATTTTTATTATTTTTCAATTTGTTATTTTTTACTTCCAATATTATTATTTGTTTAGTCAGGCAGGCAGTCAAGTTTTAAGTGTATTAATTTAAAATTGTTCATTTCTCATTTCATATTTGTTTTTATTTTTTATAACCGGTTTTTAATCGAAATGATGTATATTCTGACTAATTATGGTAGCAGGTAAATGACAGTTAAAAAAAAAAAATAAAAAAAACATAACAAATTAACTTTAAACATTGATACATTGATTCAAATCTAAGTTAATTAGAAATTTGTATTTCAATTTTTTTTTTTATTTTTTTAAAAAATCACCCGATTCTTTTTTTTTATAAGTATGAATGAAAAAAAAAATCATTGACAGTGATTTTTAAAAAAATAAAATTACTTTGACTTTTTGTTTTTGTAATTTCATTTGTTGTTGTTGTGTTGTTTTTCGTTATTGATAAAAAAATGTTCTAATTTTATTCTTAAAAAATATTTAAGAATAAAATTATATACAAATAGACAATAAAAAAAAAAACTGCTTTTGATGGTCAAAAGCTTTATTTTGTATTTGACGTGTTGATTTTTTGTTTTTTTTTTTTTTTGTTTTATAAGAAAGAGAAGGAAAATGATTATAGGTTAAGGTCAAGTTGATTTTCAGCAGTTTTATATTTAGCTTTCGGCTTTATCATTTAAAATTTAAATTAGGGTTTTGCTTTGAGCTTTTTTGATTATTTTAAGAACTATGATTAAAAAATTTTTTAAACTAAAATTACGTATTTTAGAAAAATTTTTTTAAAATTCAGATATTTCCGAAATTATTTAAAAGTATGTAGGTATACGTTTAAGATATAAATATTTGAAAACAAGTGCCTCCGAATTTTGACATTCTTGACATTTGACATTTAAGATTGTCTATAAAAAAATATAGAGGAACTAATGAGCTAATAACTATCACTATAGCCAAGAACCTATTAAATATAAAAAACAAAATGAAAGGAAATGAAGATGGATAAGTCACACACTTCGGAAAGCACCTGAGAACATTGAGTGCCAAGCCTCCGATTGGAATTTATAGGAAAAATTAAGTTTGAGTAGATCAAAAAAATAAGATGAAGAAGGTCAGTAGCGAAGGAAAATGTGAAAAGGGATAGAATGAGGAGAAAAATTCGATATCTCAGAATAGATTGCACTATAGAAGCTTTCTGGAAGCAATATTGCCCCGCAGATTACCCCCTAGGATAAAAATAACAGTATAAAAAAATTCTTAAATTACATTCAAAAATTAAATTAAACCTTTTTATGGTCCAACGAGGTGATTTTAAAGAAGTTCTTTTTATGGTCATTATTTATTTTTAATGATCCTTTGAGGTGCTTTTAAACAACGGTCATTTTGTTGACCTCATATTAGAAGGGACCATACAAAATAATAGTTTATAATCCTATATTATAATAAGATAAAAAAAGTAGATTACATACTAAGAGAATTATAAATTAGAAAAAATTATTCGATCTATACTTATAACTCACAGATATTTAATTACCAAAATATAAACATAATAAATGTCATTACATCATCAATAATTAATGATTATATTATATCTCTAATAAAAAGGACATTAATATAACAATATAAACAAATGCAAAATATAAACAAAAAAAATTTAATTGAATAATATAACTCACAGATGTAGAATACCATATAACTCAAATACAAAATTTTACAATGTAAACAAAAAATAGAATTGCAACTATTGAAAATCTAAGACGTTTCTACATGTTATAAGGCCTAGTACTGTCTCATGTTTAAATTGTATGTAGAATTCAATAAGACTTCTTATTGATTTCCACATACAATTCTAGACTTCTAATAACACTAATATAATATGGCTCCCTGTTCCAACATCTACCTATGGTAAAGACAGGCTTCTTAGCCTAACAGTTGAACAGTTAGCGTTAAAAAAAAAATTAATAGCATTATATTGATTTTAAATAAATGTCTCAGACTTTTGTAAAGATCATTTTTAATAAGGTCAGCAGATCAGAATCAAATTGAAGTAATTTCCCACAATTTTTCCTAATTTAATTAGATTTTCAAATCGTATTAAATCGGAATAAATTATACATCAATTGTTGCATATAAAGAAAGATTTCTACTAAAAATTTTATTTTTAGTGTTGCACGTTTATTTTGTGACATTTTTAATGTAAGATCACTTTGATCTTAAAACAAAATCAACATACTTTTTCACTTTTACTTTAATAAAAGTGCGTATTGTAAAGTTTTTGTTTGGGGGAAAGTTTTACTTTACCTCTACTATATAAAAATTACAATAGTACTATTTAATGATTTGATTTTATCATTATATTAAGTATTACTTAATTTTTTGAAAATTTTTATCATTCTGTTATTTTAGTTAGTAAGTTTTTTTTTTATTGTTTTGTATGACAAATTTAACAAGATTGTTAATTAACCTTGATTAAGTAGTGGTCACAGAAAACAAAAGACAAAATAAAAAAAAACAAAAAAAAAAAAACACACATAACCATTAAAATAATTAATGTGAAACTTCCTGTGGATAGTCAGATATTATAGTACACATTGTTATCATACAACTAATTTAAAATTAAAATAAAAGACTGACATAATTTTTTTTTTTTTTTATACCCGTGCATACATATATGACATCGGGTATATTAGATTTGCTCCTCCGTTTGTAACGCATCGATCTAGACGAGCTAGATATAGTGTCAAGGGTACGTATCGGCTCAGAATCGAAAAATTAGTCGATCTAGCTATGTGTGTCTGTCCGTCCGTCCGTCCGTCCGTCCGTCCGTCTGTGTGTCAGCACGATAACTCAAAAACTAAAAGAGCTACAGTTTTGAAATTTTCACAAAATATTTTTCAATCAATTTCTAGGTTCCCTATTTTTTTTGGTTAAGATCGGACCAAAACTTCGGGTAGCTCTCGAACAGCTAACTTTTTTAACTCCAATATTTTCATACAAAAATTTGAAATATAGCTATGCACCTTGTAACATGAAATTATATGAATTTTGTTTGTTTTTGTTTTTTTTTGTTTATTTTTTTTTTGTATTTTTTTTTGTACGATTTCGAGTTAGAATTTCATATGATTTAAATGATGCGTAGTTAATTTAAGATAAGCAAAAAAGAACACAAAGATTTTTTTTAAGTAAATGGCTTATTGATATTGATAGATATTTATGAATATATATGATGAATCATCATGATGATTATTATATGAATAATGATCATATGAAGTTGATTTTGCTTAAGTTTAATATATTCGTGAATTAAAAATTAATTATAAGAGATGGAATTGAAAAATTAGAGCAAGAGTTTTGAAATTCACACAAAACATTTTTGGGACATTTTTGAGGTTCCCTATTCTTTTTGGTTAAGACCAGATCAAGGTTTTGGGGAGCTGCCACACAACTTCTTTGCACCAATATGAATTTCTAAGAAACTGATTATACTACGAGGATGAAAATTACACACTGTTAGTTATATAATGAATCGAGCACTTATATGAAGTTTCAAAATGTTACGGACCCGTTTTCGGGCAGCTGCCATACAAAGTAATCAATTCGATAACTGTGAATCTAATGAAGCTACGAAGTTAAAATCAAAACTGGGCAGGTAAAGTAATAGGACAAGTTAGTTGGCAAAGTTGGACATCACTCGGACCAACTTTTAGGGTGGGCTATTTTTTTTTTTTTTATGGGATAATAAGTTAATCAAAAATTATGGGATACCTAATAAGTTAAATATTTTTAAACTATTTTACTTTCTTATATTTTTTTTGTAATATTTATAATAGCATAGGGGAAATAAATAACGGTTAGTGGGTATGCACGGGTATCTAAAAGTTGACAAGGGCAACTATAATCTTCCTCGTTTTTTTTAAGTTTGAAAATAAAAAAAACGAGGAAGATTATAGTTGCCCTTGTCAACTTTTAGATACCCGTGCATACCCACTATGGTGTATAAAATAAACCGTAATATACTTCCCTTATACATTTAACTCATTACTCCATAATTTTGACGTAAAACAAAAAAAAAAAAAATCACAAAACATAAAACAAAATTTTCATTCATTGTCCCATAACTTTAGCTTAAAAAAAAAAAAAAAAAAAATTAACAAAAAAAAAAAATCACAAAAAAAATAACAAAATTTTCATTCATTGTCCCATAACTTTAGCTTAAAAAAAAAAAAAAAAAAAAAAACAAAAAAAAAACAAAAAAAAAACAAAAAAAAAAAAAATGGCCCACCCTAAAATTCTGATGGTCCGAGTGATGTCCGACTTTGCCAACTAACTTGCCCTATTACTTTACCTGCCCAATTTTAATTTTAACCTTGTAGCTTCATTAGATTCGCAGTTATTGAATCGAAAGCTTTGTATGGCAGCCCCCCCAAAATGGGGCCGTAACGTTTTGAAACTTCAAATAAGTGCTCGATTCATTATATAAATAACCGTGTGTAATTTTTATCGTCGTACTATAATTAGTTTTGAAGAAATTCATATTGGTGCAAATAAGTTGTATGGCGGCCCCCCGAAAATGGGGCCCTAACATTTTGAAACTTCATATAAGTGCTCAATTCATTATATAACTAACCGTGTGTAATTTTCAGTCTCGTAGTATAATTAGTTTTGCAGAAATTCATATTGGTGCAAAGAAGTTGTATGGCAGCCCCCCGAAAATGGGGCCCTAACATTTTGAAACTTCATATAAGTCCTCGATTCATTATATAACTAACCATGTGTAATTTTCATCCGCGTAGTATAATTAGTTTTGAAGAAATTCATATTAGTGCAAAGAAGTTGTATGGCAGCCCCCCGAAAATGGGGCCCTAACATTTTGAAACTTCATATAAGTGCCGGAGTCATTATAAAACTAACCGTGTGTAATTTTTATCCCCGTAGTATAATTAGTTTTGAAGAAATTCATATTGGTGCAAAAAAGTTGTATGGCAGCTCCCCGAAGCCTTGGTCCGATTTTAACCAAAAACAATAGGGAACCTAGAAATTGTCTAAAAATGACTTTGTGTGAATTTCAAGACTCTAGCCCTTTTAGTTTTTGAGTTATCGTGCTGACACACGGACGGACGGACGGACGGACGGACGGACAGACACACATAGCTAGATCGACTAATTTTTCGATTCTGAGCCGATACGTACCCTTGACACTATATCTAGCTCGTCTAGATCGATGCGTTACAAACGGAGGAGCAAATCTAATATACCCGATGTCATATATGTATGCACGGGTATAAAAAATAAAAGTGAGAAATTTTTCAATTGTGATCAGGAAATATTTAACTACACATATTATCATCATTACTATATTACTTTATATACTAATTAATAAAAACTTGAAGAAAATTTGAATAAAATGTCTACTACCTTGAAATATGATAGAAAACTTAAAGAATTTAATAATAAAAAATTTTAAATTAAAATAAGAATTTAATAATAATAACAACTAATTTAAACGGGAGGTTATATTTATGTCATAGATTAAAGAGTTAATATATCTAATATTAATTATAAAATTTTTTAGTAATTTAATTAATTTTGATTAATTTTTCATATAATTCATTTTAAAAAAAAATTTATAGATAATTATGTCATATGCAATTGGATTGAGTTAGGTATCTTTTTTATAATATAATTTCTCTGTAGTTGTTAACAAGATTCCTTACAACTCACAGACTTTTTTGGTAATTTTTTATATAAATTATAATTAAATTTTAGAAGTTGTTTGAAATAAATGTGCAGTCTAGTGTAACTGAGGAGGAAAAAATATCAAAACAACTTCTAATATTTGATCTTTCAATTAAAATAAAATTGTTATCAAAATTTGGATTAATGATTTTTTAATAAAACGAGGTATTAGATGATTAATGAAGCTTTGATGTTGGAAATATAAAATTTCTTATAATTTTGCGATAAAAAACTAGTACACAATATGCTTTTGTTTTAAAATACCCAAACTTTCCGCTTTCATTTATAGTAAGGACATAAAAACTATATCAATCCTCAGGACAATCTGGAGTTATAATCTTTAAGCTAAAGTTCCATAGCTACCATGGTTTTTTTAATGATACTTCTCATTATAATATATCGCTTCCAAGTGATAATACTGGGAATAATGATCCATAAGATTGCTAAAATCTTCAGAACATTTCGACTCATAATTAATCCGTAAGGAATATTCTACCCTTCGAAGGATCACCCTTTATAGCACCCTTTTCCAAGATTAAACATCATTAAAAACTTACAACCCTCTATAATGACAGACGTAGTTTTCAAAAATATTGAAATTGTTATAACATATTTAGTTTTCATCTTGAGCAACTCTGTTGTAAGTCCTATTCTTACAAGAGTCTTATTTCACTCTTGTTAGTTTTTTTACTTCAATTTTCTTAGCCAAAAGTAATATTTCCTTACAAAAGTCTTGTACTTATTCTTGTAAGAGCTTTATAGGATTTTGTCTTCATCAAGTGTATTGTAAGATTATTACAAGAGTAAACGTAATTCATGGGGATTATAGCTCTTTTGCTACAATTTTTTTTGGTCAAAAGTAGTATACGTTTACAAAAGCCTCGCATAAAGCCTTGACCACCTTAAATAATTTTATACCGACTAGACCTTTCAATAAAATACTGTTAATTATAGTTTCACTTTTAAAATTTCCATTTTTAATAAGGTTTCTATAGAAAATCTATATATAAAAACGGAAAGGCCTATAAAATTAATAACTTATAAATATATAGTTTTAATTGAAGAAAATATAAATTTTCAATTTTATTTTATGTCTTAATAACTTACTTATGATCATAAATATCAAATTTAGAAACATGCGATACAAATTTGTAAAATTTTCGTGAAAGTTTCTATAGTTCGAAATTGATGGTAATTTGTTATTTTTGCAATTTTGCTGTATTTTAACTCTAAAAATTTTGAATTTAAAATTTCGTTTAAAAAATGGTAAAATAATAAATAATTTCTTTTGCTCTCATTTCCAGTAAATTCATTTTTATTTTTATGCTCTTAATTTCTTTAACATGCAATGTCAAATGTCACAATTTATGATCAGATCACTTATATGAGCATGTGATATAAAAACATTAAAGAAAATTTTAACAAAAGAAAGATAAGAAAAGCACATGAGTCCATGTTTAAAACATGAAACATATGACAAAATTAATTTTAGCATAAAATTATAAATTAAAAAAATAAAAAATAAAAATAAATTATTTCGTCAATAAATTCCAAAATGAAATTTTCGAAAATTTCAATTTCATTTGAAGAAATTTAATTTTTATTAGATTAGATTAATTATTATCTTGAAGATATTTTTTTAATTTATTCGAACAAACATTTATTTAATTAGCAACTTATTAAATTTTTAAAAAATGACTACATTGCACGTATTATGGATAATGTGGTGTTACATTTGCAAGTACTGTTAGTAGTGGTGTTTCAAACGGTACTAAAAGGTTTCCCTACATTCAACTTTTTTAACCAATTTTAGGAAGATCATCATTTTATTAGTATATATACTATTTTCACATTAATTTGGCCTTTTTTCAAATGAAATTTTTTTAATTTAAAATCAATTTTGGTCTTTTCTCAAATTAAGTTGATTGCAAATTTTTAAATGAAATTAGTGGTTTTTGTAAATCAATTTTGCCTTTTTTTTTTAAAAAAATCACATGAATTTTGTGATCTATAATCCCAAAAATGAAAATATTACCTAAATTTTTGGATTCTAATTCTTAAGCCGGACTTAAGAGTCGAAATTGTGCAATTTTTGTGTATCTAGTTTTTTCTATAAAATCGGTGTGCAATTTTTTTAAATATGTTGATCCGACTGCTGGATCTGAAGAAACGGGATTAAATAAAAAACGCCTAATTTAATTGGAAAAAGGGCCAAGCTCATATTAAAAGAGTGCATATTCCGTCCAACAATGAATATCAATTGTATATGGGAATTTAATTTAAAAGAAAATAGGAAGGGCCATTTTAAGGAAGGGTAGTTTTTATTGCATTTAAGTATTGAGGTATACGGCCTAATGTAAACCTATTAGTTATTTACAATTCTAAAAAATTGTAACTGACAAACAGCGCCATTTTGCCTTAACCAATTTCACTAAAAATATAATAATTTTTTTTAATTTGTAAGTGTTTTTAACTAATCAAAGCTAGATTGGTCATATAATCATATATGATTTTCGGCAGTAAAAACTTATCAAATAAATTAGTATTTAATTATTTTATTATGAATTAAGTGGTTCTGGTGCAACACAGGCCGAATCGAAATTTCATTATGTATTTGATTTAATATTAAATATAAAAATTTAAAAAAAATTTGTAATTTGAACTTTAGTCATACAACATTTTTACTATTATAATTTTTCATATGCCATAATTTCAATGATTATCTTTAATTATAGGGATTATTGTAGTGGATCGACCAATTATCAACATAATCGTTATCAAAAAAAAACTTCCGTTATAAATTACAATTGAAATTTTTGTTAAATGAATGTTGAACCCATAGTAATTAACCTAAAAATACCTCATTAAAAATAAAATTAGTCACAATTTTAAACTTTTTAATATAAAATAAAAAATTGAAACCAAATTCGATTTTTAGCACATTTGTAATTCTACTAGATAACCCTCAATTTTATTTTACAGTTCAAAGCAAAGATATTATGCAATTTTATATCATATTTGTGTTAATGTCCCTTATAATTTTTTCTTTCAATATATATATATGCAATATACATATATATATAGGTATATACATATTTTACATGTCGAAAAGATAATCTCTCTCACCTTTTACTGTTAAATTATGTTGAAGTTTACCTATGTAAAGTAATTTATATATATATATATATATATACCTATTTATGTATATATATAATTTGATAAATGTACTTAAACATATTATAATATATTAAAAATATAATTTACACACTCGATTATGCTCAGATTTTATTTTTTTAACAGCTTTTAGCAAACTGGTAGGTAAAGTCGTGTATAATTTTAATTAACACTTCCATGTAAAATTTAAAAAAAGTTTAAGTATATTTTATTGTATATTTATTTATTTTCTGTGATTTTTTTTTAATTTTATTTTATATTTTCTTTCGCAAGATAAAACTTAAAAAAAAATTAAGTTCTGATGATATGATGGAAATTTTAAAGTAAAAAATTAAATGAACATTAATTTGATTGTTAAAAGATAATTTTTTGATTTTAAGGCTGATAGGCATTTTTTTTTTAAATGTAGGCATCAGACAAAAAAGTAATAAAATTTTTAATTGGTAGGTATATGATCTTATTTTAATTATCATGTTAAAATTTTTTATTTTTTAGGTTTTTGTAGAACTTCAATCCATTGAGTATTTAAGAACCCAATTCAGTTTTCGGAAGTATGAAATAATAAAAAAATTAATATGTCTAATTTTTAGTATTACAATGTCAAATTCAGAAAATTGGTAGCGTTCCATAATCTCGGTTAAGTGAATCTTTTTTTGAAATCTAATTTTTATAAAATCTTATATTTCTTTAAAATGGTGTTTCAAAAATTTCGTTTTTATTGAAAGATCTCGTTTTTAAGGATTTTAGGGTTGGATACAAAATCAGAATTATCAGCCTTTTCCAGAATATAAAAAGTAGAGATCTTATAAAACGAAACTTTCTAAAAACCAAATTTTCTAAAAACCAGATTTCCTGAAACGAGATTTTGTTAAAACTGAATTTACTAAACCGAGTTTTTGCCTCCAACCCCAGAAAATTATTTAGAAAGTGGTATTAATTTACTGAAGTTAAGATGCAATTTAATCCAAAATCTTGAAAAGTTTAATTGCAACTAAAGAGATTTTTTTGAATTGTTTATAATTTCATGATTAATATAAAGTTGTTTCATAAAATTTAAAATTAATAATTTATTAATAATTAAAATTATTATTATTTTAGTGAAAACGCTTTCGTGGAAGCGTTTCATGATCGCGGTTAGTAAATCGTATTTTTTTTTTGTAATCTCATTTTTATAAAATTTCACTTTTTTAAAAAATTTCGTATAAGAAAATCGCGTTATTAAAATTTTATATTTTCTGAAAAAGGCTGATAATTCTGACTTGTATCCAATTCTTAAATGCTTAAAAAAGAGTTTTTTTTTTAAAATAGACAATTTTTAATAAAAAACAATATTTTTTAAAAACCAAGATTTTCTAAAAACCAGATTTTTCTAATACGAGATTTTTTTAAATGCAAGGTTTTTTAAAAATGAGATTTTAAAAAAAGAATTTTCTAAACCGAGATTATTTGACATTTTATTATGGACATATTACTATATATTTTATCACAAAGTGGACTTCTATCTTTTCTGAAACACTCCACGATATTTTAAGTTACTTGATTAATTCAAAATTATTAACAACTTGCAAGTAACCATAATTTTCAACAATTTTATGTCTAATCAAAATTTAAAAATTAATTAGTAATTTAATCTACAAAATATAAAAATTCAAGTATGGGGTAACTAATTAATATTTCATTTAAAAATAGTTTTTTTTTATTTTAAATTAAATGTTTATAAACAATATTTAAATGTTGCGGTACATTTAATTTAACTTTATAGTTTTAAAAAATTCAGTAAATGAAGGTTGAATATTAAAAATAAAACAAATTACTTTAAATATTATAATTTATATTGTATTGTAAATATTACGTTAAAATTAAATTAAATATTTTTATTTGAATAATTAAATATATATATTTATATATTTGCCGCCGCATTAATTATAAATTCATTTTTTTTACCCTTAAATGCCCTTAAATATTGGCGGTCATATTTTATAGTTTTTGGTTTTATTTTTATTTTGTATTTTTACTAAGACGGAAGTTAAGGTTTTTATTTAATTTAAAATTGTATTTTTTTTAGTTTTACGATTTTTTAAAAAAAGAAATGAACCATTACTTAAAAAATATGTACGGTATTGGATTTATAATTGAAATTTATCTGGTAAGTAAAAAACTGTTACAACCGGTTAAAAATAGATTCGCAAATTCTAGTTTTACATTTATTGGGTAATATGTGTGTCATGTACTCTAATTAAAGTGTGTTAAAAAAAAAAACTCCTGATTTTACTAAATTTTTTATCTTAAAATACTTAATTTAAATTTTAGTATTACCGTATTACTAGATAATTTTACTCAACATTATTTAGGTATTTAGTTAGTATAGTATTTGATTTATTTCATACAATCAAATTCTTATCTTAATATTATAATTTCTGGCATTTGGGAAAAAAGTTCCAAAGCAAAGAGTCCCAAAACTAAAATTAAGAAAATTGATAAATCTTTGGAACATTTTTCATGTATAAAAAGTTGCAAAATTATAATTTTAATATAGATCTCCAAAATGAACAGTCTCTATTTAAAATATGAAAAAAGTTTTCATAGTTTCATATAAAATTTTGGGACTTTTTCAAATATTGGGCTAATTTCTTAAAAATTAGCAAGCCATTTAAAAAAGCTCAGCTTTTTTAACGAAATATCAATTAATAATACATTTGTATAAAAGGCTGCTACCTAATAAATGCTAAATACTATTAGAATTGCTTTATTGTAAGTGGATTCAATAACGTGCGCAGGATTGTCATATTTTTCAAAAAATTAAACTTTGGTTTCGTGAGAGTTCAGATTAGAATTAGGACAAACTTTATAATAACATTTAAAATTAGGGTAATCCCTCTTTTTTATTATATTTAAATCACCGCAACCTAATAATATCTGGTCAATAGTGTAGCAGTTAAGATGCTGATTTTTCAACTAGAATGACGCGGGTTTAAAGCCCTGTCAGAATAAAATAAAATTTGATAAAAAATATAAATAGCTCTTGTGTAAGAAAATAGATGGCGCACAAAATTTAGCATTTCTGTATTTATATAATATTATACAATTATCTAGCTAGCAACAGCCAAATATTCAACGGCTTCGGAATATAGCGATTAGTTAGCGAACTGAAGCCCAATCTACAAGACTTCATAATGCCCTAAAGTAGTCAAAAAGTTAAAAAAACAAAACCACAGGAAAATAATCTTATACTATTGGGAACTTTTTCTATAATAATATTTTAGATATATATATACTTATGGTTTCATATGCCAAAAGTTCCTAAAGTCATTTTTTTCATTTTTGGTTTTTGGGAACTTATTCATGGAACCTAATTTCTCTATTTTCTATTCATTTACCATAAATTTTTTTTTTTTAAATATTCAATTTTACATAAATGCATATATATTTATCCATATATATAAATGTACTATGTACTAATATAAAATTGATCTAATTTAATAAAATATGCTAATAAGTTTTTTTATTCTTTTTTTCCAATTCATACTTTTTAAGCGATTCATTTAAATCCCATGTTAAATATGTATGAAAATTGTATGAATTTGTAATATGCAGTGTAAAATTTGTTACAGTTTAAAAAATGGACTCATTTTAAAACATAATAAAATAAAAAATAAAATAAAAAATTTGCGTAATTTTTATTTGTTTTTGTATTTTGTTATTTTTGCAATTTTATAGGTCATCGACTGTCAGTTACATGACTCTTCGTAACATTAGTACTTGCTTACATGTTAAAAATTTTTTTTTAAAAAACAAAAACATTTTTATACAAATGTACACATCTATACTATACTTAGTACGCATTAAATTGTAATCATTGTATATACGTACTTTATTTTTTATTTGTAATTTTTTGTTTTTATTTTGTTACATATGAATTGAGAAACGGTATCCAATTAGTAAAAAAAAGTACTTTTATTACTTTATTACACGTGCACAGTTGTAAGTTGAGTAAAACGAGTGAAATTTCTCAATAAAAATGGAAGTCAATGGAATTGAAATTGAAATATTTTATTTTGAAGTTGAAAGAAGACTCTTATTATACCTGATTAAACTAAAAGACTAAGTAATTTAAAGTCTGGGGCCTTGTTGGGTTAGTGGGTAAACATTTGGCTTAATAACCGAGGGGGTATGGGGTCCGATTTCCGTACGGGTCATGCATTTTTTAATTGAATAAAATTTTTGAAAAATAATATTTCTTTACAAATCTCCATGGTAACCAAATATAATTTACAAAAAAAATATAATATAATATAAACAAAATAAATAATATTACTTATAAATTAATAGAAAGTATTGAAAATGGGTGCACAACGGGCCTCAAGACCTACGTGTTAGGATGGCACATGCTATAAAATAATATTAAATATTTCGAGGCAACACACAGATTAAGGTTATGAAGCTTATGCTTTATGAAATACTAGTACATATATAATTGATAAGCTTATAAAATAAACTACTTAATTGTGTATGAATATGATTTGATCACTTAGACAATCACTATTTAATATTAATAAATCACAAAATGTTTAGTTGTAATTGTGCAACCCATTAATTCAAAAATTTTATCGCTCGCCAATTGTATTTTATGTATCTGAGCTTCCTTGCACTAAAAACTTATCACTTATCAATGAAGTTTGATTAACAAACGCACACATACATCAAAAAAATTATTATTTGGTATAGTGATAAGTGTTGGCACAATATTTAGGTTTTGTATTTGGCATGTTATTTGGCATGTAACTATAATGGTGGAGTGCGGTATTAAAGCATAACTGTAAAATGAGGAAGACGCGTAATTAGCATAATTTTACTGAATACTTGTATATAAATTCTTATAGTAATCATATTCAGGATAAAGCACTCAGTATATTTGAGCTGAACTATAGTAAATATCTTATTATGCTAATTAGAGTTATTAAACATCTACCCAAATGTTATATTTTGTACGCCATCTATTTTCTTAAACAAAAGTTATATATATATTTTTACGATATCTAAACTATTACAATATAATTATAGAATTTTACGATATTTTTTTTATTTCATATGATCTAGCTGGTATTTGACCCTGAAACCTTTCACTTAAAAGTTCACTGGCTTAGAAATTACCCCATTTTAACCTATTTAACCTCTATTTCAACAAGGCATCGAATATTTTAATTATTTATAACTGTATTTGAGATACACAAAATGAAACAACGGTTTTTAAGATCATTACTAGAAATATTAGGTTTAAAAATAATTGAAGTTTTTGTTTTTTTGAAATAGAGGTAATATTTGTCAATTAATTATCAATATTAACGCGCTTAAAATCGGGTTGGAGCCATTAGATTTCTTGGTGTGCGTTTTTGTTGGAGCTGCGATAAGTGATAAGAGCGTCGATAAGAGCATAACGTAGAAAATTTTGATTGCGATGCTCCAATATTAACACCTCTATTTATTATCATGCTTATAGTTTTCTGCGCTATGCTCTTATCGACGCTCTTATCACCTATCGCAGCTCCAACATAAACACACCCTTAGGCTTTATTAGATATAAAATCGTTTTCAACTTTGTAAAATTAATTTAGAACTATTATGTACTTTTGGTATACTTTGTACCTTAAAAGAAAAAATAAAATAAGTACATGTTTGTATATATATATAAAAGTATAGGTTCCCCAATAATCATTCAGTAAGTACTTTATAATAATAGAGTAACATAAAATATATATATATACAATGTGTAGGTACTTGTAATGAATTGCTCTTTTATTATTTTGTTTAAAATTTGATCTCAATCAACCATATATACCTACTTATCAACGAATAAAATTTAAATGTTATTTACATACTATATATAAGTACTCGTAAGTATGTATAATATTAAAAGTTAATAAATAATCGTTTATATACATAATGTGTGGTAAAAATTTAAATAATATATTTAAAATAATAATAAAATACCGGGTTGCGGCTTTTTTTTCTATTTTTTGGATTGTTTTTAAATTATTTTTTTTTTTACAAAGGCTTTTACATATAAACTTACACTAATTTTTGCCAGTGTTTTTATACATACTAATGCATACATACATACATATATATATATAAAATCTACCTTGAACCGATTATATGCAAATTAAAACTATTAAAGATATGAGAAAAAAAAATTAAATAGGTAAAAAAATGACTTTGCAATTATATGTAGACGAATAAGTATTACATACATAAATATATGTATGCACTTGTATAACTTATTAGTTATAAGTTAGTAGTTTATTAGTAACTTGTAGCTAATTTTAGAATTGAAAATGCAACAACAAAAAAGTAAAGTAATAATAGCATCAGTAAAGTAATAATGACGTTTTTCAATTTTATTGCATTTGTTTTTATTTGAAAAAGTTGAATTGAATTGAAAAGAACTTCGATCTGTAATTTAAATATAATTTATTTATTTATTATATTTTACTTTTTTTCTTAATTTTAAATATTGTATGTTAGTACCTAGGTTGATTGAACATTAAATTGACATGCGTTTATCTTTTTAACACACACACACAAGTAGGTTTTTGACAGACTATGAAAAATTAAAAAAAAAAAAAAATCAGTATGAAATGAACCGAATAGAATTAGGTAAATTAATGCAAATAAGTTGATAATATAATTAAAAAAAAAAAAAAAAAATTAAAATTAACAACTAAAATAAAACAAAGTTTTAAGGTTAAGTAATTAATAGTTAAATAAACTTTGATTTTTAATTTGATTTATTTGCAGGATTATATTATTATTTACAAATTAAAATAAAAGGGAAAATTATTAGTTTTATTAAAACAAATTTAATTATATTATACAAGCAGCATGTAATCATAATTATTGATTAAATTTTCAAATATTGAAAGTCGCGTAATTTTTTAGATATTTCATACTTGAATAATTTGTTTCCAAATGAATAATCAGCTAAGCTCCACTAAAGTGATGATAAGTTTTCCGGAAATGATTAATGCAAAAAAACTCAAAAAAAAACAAAATTTTTCAAATTATCACTCGATTATTTTCAAATATTATATACTATTTTTAAATTATTTTATAATTGATTAGAAAAGTTGATTTAAATTAGCCCTTCGGTTTCAAATCATTCCATTATTTGAATATAATTTAAATTTATATAAGGAGTATATATTTAAGGGGTCTAGGGCATTCAACAAGTCTATTTAGACAATAGGCTTCAGGTTTTTTAATCTTTATATTCACTAAGGCATTGATTACTGGGCTGTAGCTATTGTATAAGATTATGAATAAACAAATGTTAATTTTATGCGCCATCTATTATCCTACACAAGAGTTATTTTTATAATTTATATTAAATCTTATCTTATATTACGATATTCACTATTACGATCTAATTATACAATTTTACGATATTCTTTTATTAGATATAATCTGACCGGGGTCTGAACCCGAGACTTTTCACATGAAAAGTTGCGACTTTATCACTACGCCACTGGTCAGACTTGATTTAAATTAACCCTTGGGTATTTTATTCCTTTACGGAGTGTAAAGTATCCATCTAATCGCTTATATTTCATATTAGATTAAAGTTTAATTTTTTGAATCTTTTTTTGCACTAAGCTGTTGATAACTTGACTGTATTTTTTAGTATTTTTTAGTACTAAATTAATCTTAAAATAGAATTCGGAAAATATTTTAAGTTACAAATTTTATACTACACAATATTAATTATTACGATATATATATACATTAATTACTAATTACTACTATCAAATCAATTTGAACCCGAAATCTTTCAATTGAAATATCGTATCTTAACCATGCTATATGACATTGATCAGATAACCTGTGGCTTGATATAATTTATCATTGGTTATATTACCCGTATTTAATTTATTAAGTATTTCAAAATTTTCAAGGTCATTATACAAAATTAATTTCAGTTTTAATTTTAATAGAATTTTTTTTAATCGACAATGAACTCATCCAACTTTGAGTTAATCATTCCAATATTAAATTAAGTAAGATAATAAATTGCTATCGAGCTTGAAATTAGTTTAAAATATGTTAAGATTCATATATATATATTAGAATATCATTGAATATGAAACAATTGAACTTAATTACCTATATTAATCAAATCAATTAAATATTATATAAAATTATAATTTATATCATTTAAATTAGTCACAACTTTATTTTTCATTTTATTTTTTTGTTACTCCACTAAGAAGCATATGGATTTCACTTGAATCTCCAATCTTCTCTTTGTGATGCTTTCCTTGCATTATGTTACAGGACAGATCGCATATATACTTATTTCTTTTAGGACAGTGCGCTGCTCTATAATTTTGGGGTTTTCTATTGCTGTAGAACCTCCTCGTAAGTTCCGGCATTGCAATAACTTTATAAGGGAATACTTCAAAGATCTAAATTGACAATTTTTTTTGAGTTTCATTCATTTAATCAAATTTTTCTAGCTCATCTAGAGGGATGAGAATCTGCATCGTTGAATTAGTAAAATGGCATAGTATAGTTTATGAGAATTAGTTTGTTATTGCGCAGTCGCATTTAGGGAATCATAGTTACCAGGAAATGTGTTTTAAAATTATAAATTCATATATTTATGATCTAAAAAAACTTCAAGAAGAACTTTAACATCCATCTTTCTAATATCAATGGCTGTGGCCAAGGCTTCAACGTAAAAAAATAAACAAATATTTTCCTATATGTCCAAATTAATCTTTAATTCCCAATTCCTAATCACAATTTCCTTTCCTAATCCTGAGCTTTAAAACCAAACGGTTTTACATTTCTATTTAAGATTCATTCCAAATCTAGTTTAAAAAAAGGATGTAGCTTTAGTTAATTATAGTCCAATGCTAACCCTTGTGCAATAATTTTAGGAGCATGAATCCCGTACAATTATTCTATGTGACTTTTGACACCTTCTTGACTCATGATAAAAGATAACTTTACTTAAAAATTGTTACTCTATAAAACAAAAGCTATACAACCATTTTTGTAACACTCTGTTAAAATTAAATTTAAAAAAAAAAGACCAAATTCAATGATTATGTAAAAGATATCCATTTAAAATAATAATCGAAAAATATAAAATAAAAAAAGTCAAATTATAAAAAAAAACTATGAATAACTCAATAAATCACCAAAAAAAAAATAATAATAATAACAAAGTTTATATATATATATATTTCTTTAAATTAAAAATTTTCATTAGATACAGAATGCAATAAATATAATTAATAACAATTAAATTTTATTTCCAGTTGTTTTTTAATTAAATTAAAATTTTGCAAACATATACAGGTGCGGCATTACTAATAATTTAATAGTTAATTAATAGTTAAAATATATGTATATATATGTATATAATATAAATATATATATAATGGAGATTTATGATCAAGTGGTCAATCGCATTTATAGTAGATATATACAAAATAATATTTAATTTCCCAAAAAATTATTAAATTTATTTCTTCTGTATTGTATTGTAATATTTATTATACAGGGTGGCGCAAAACAACCGATATGGTTTGAATGTTTAATAACTTTTTAAATTTATTTATATTTTTTATTTTTATTACGGAATTTTGTGAAGAAAACTTGGGGAATCAGAAATGGAACAGTACACAACAGAAAAGCGGAAAAAAATTACCAAAAGTTATGGAAAGAGCACGAATAAGCGAAGCCGAAAATGGTCATCACTTGCGGCATATAATTTATCTACTTAAGCTAAAAATATTGCCCATTAATATACAGTATAACAAAAAAATAATAATAATAATTAACCATTAAATAAAAAAGTTATTAAACATTCAAAACATATCTGTCGTTTTGCGCCACTCTACTCAATATTTATATTGCAATATTAAAATCTTAAGAATATGTAATATTTTTTTTTTATTATTTTTTATTTTTTTTAAATATTTTTTATTTCTATTAAAATTTAAAAATTTTATATTTTTTTTTCAAAATGATTTAATTTTATTTGTCTTCATTAATGTAATTCTATAGTGTTATTAATCACAATTATTTCATGTAATATTGTAATATATAATATAAAATATATGTGAATATAACATTTACAATTTTAATTCATTTTGTTTTAATATCATATGTTATGTATATAATAAAATTTTCAATTATATATTAATTTATTAAATATATAACTTAAAATACATAACATAAATACAATTAAATTTTATATTTTATTTATATAGTTTGGGTAGACATTTTATTATCTTATCTATTTGATCTAAATCTATTATATATATATATAAAGATATTTGTTCTCCCTACTAATATTAAATTTATATTTTACTAAAAAAAAAAAAAAGAATTTAATATGTAAAAGCGCGCCAAAAAAAAAAAATTCTTTTATATTTTATACCTATTCTGAAAATGTTGCCAACATTTATTAATGTTGCCATTAATTTATATATCAAGATCAATTTTTATAATACATATAAATTTAAATGAAATTTACAGTAAGTTCTCAGAATATGGAATATGGTTTTACTTATTTATTTATAAACAGTTCCTTATTTCATACAATGTGAAGCATGTCTTTTTTTTGCAGGCGTGGCTGATTATATGTATCAATTTTATAAGTAATATTATTTATTTTGTTTTTTATTATATACTTTATATTTTACTAAATATAATTGGTAACCATGGAGATTTGTAAAAAAAAAATTATTTTTCAATTAAATATTTTATAACCCGTATGGGATTCGAACCCTCCCACTTTCAGTTAATAAGCCAAATGCTTACCCACTACACAACTGAGGCTTCATATGGAATATAACAGTGTATTAATTCCAAAAGAAACCATTACCATTAGAAGCAACACAGAACCAAACATATTAACTATAATACAAAAATTTTATTATTTCCTTTACAATTTACAACATTAAAATCTGATGATTTTTAACTTTATATATTTAATTTTGTAGGACAATATTTCCTGAGCTTTTTATTTATTACAACATGACACTTGTAAAAAAGCATCTTTTATTAGACTGCTTTTAACTTTGAAAGGAGCATGACATGTAAAGAATTTTTTTGTTTTTTTTAATCATAGAACTTTCTATGTGATCAGTACAAACATTAGATGCACGACTGATCTTTATTAATTGTTATTAATTGACAACTACATTTTGACATTCATCAGCATTCAATGATTCGAAATGCTTTTTTAAAATAACACAAATCTAATAAATCAAAATTAAAAAAAAAAAAATTCACTTTAATTTATAGTTTAAAACGTCAAATAATAATCTCTAATTATATTATTATAATTTAAAATGTCAAATTATAAAAATGACAATTCATTGTCAATCGCTCTATTGAATTCGAACGTTTTAGAGCGTACTATGGCTTACAAGTTTGAAAAAAACGATCTGTCAAATAAAACATTTTATTCTCAATCTTGTTTTCTTAATCCATCTGAACGTCCTAAGCGTACTCTGCGCATGCTCTGCTCCGACCTCTCTGTGCATGCTCCAAGTAAAAGAAAATACCAATTTCTAACCCAGTTAATAATTTCAGAAGTTTACTGTAAAATACATAAAGGTAATTTTAAAATTGTAGGTTGCATTCAAAACTAGATACATAATATAAAAAAGAAAAAACAATAAAATTAAAAAAATAATGTATTAAACAAAAAATACCCCTTTTAATTTTTAAATAGAACTGTCAGCGACACATAGTGTTCAAGGTCAAAAACATTTCCGGTAAAAAAAAAAAAAAAAAATGATAATCAAAAGTAGTCAAAAAAAATTTGCATAATGTTTAAATATTTATTAGTTTTTTTTTTTTTTATTTTTTCGTTTTTTTTTTTATAACGGTATTTACTAAGTACTTTTAAATGATAATTTCTTTCAATTACTTTTTTACACTTCTTATACATATATTATTATTGTTTTTGTTTTTTTTTTTTCTTTTCTTTTCAGTGAATAAATTTAAAATGGACAGACAGTTTCTACAATTTCTAATCCATTTTGTCGCTTTCGACTCAATTACTTAATTTTTATACCCGTATGACTATATAGCCAAAGGGTATAATAAATTTGCCATTACGTTTGTGACGCAGAGAAGGAGGGGGGGGTAGATATAGACTCAAGTGTATGGATCTGATCAGAATCAAAAATAAATCGATTTAGCCATGTATGTCCGTCCGTCCGTCAGCACGATAACTCAAAAAATAAAGGAGCTAGGATTATGAAATTTTCACAAATTCGTTTTTATGCAAAAACCGGAAGCGCTATTTAAATCCAGCCATTTTGGTCCACGGGTTCGAGTACCCGCCATACAACTTCTAATTTTATATGATCATTACTCTATACCTGTGGAAGCTGTGTGTCTGAAATTTTGCAAAAAATAGTTTAGTGTAATGGCCAAAGTTACTGCAAAACTTGGTTGGTCTACTGCAAAGGGTTCGAGTAGCTGCCTTACAACTCTTTTTTTTATATGAGGATTACTCTACACCAAATGAAGCTGGGTATCTGAAATTTTGCCAAAAATAGTTTAGTGTAATGGCCAAAGTTACTGCAAAATTTTATTGGTCTACTGCAAAGGGTTCGAGTAGCTGCCATACAACTCCTTTTTTTATATGAGCATTTCTCTACACCTAATAAAGCTGAATGTTTAAAATTTTGCCAAAAGTAAATAACCGGATGATATAATGTATTTGTTACGGTTATGCGGGTATCCCAGAGTTGACACAGTTTACTCTACTACACTCTTCCTCGTTTTTTTTTCTTTTTTAATTAAAAAATTGTAAAAAAAATTTATCACTATAAATATATTATTTAGATTTATATTTATATTTTATTTATATTTTAATTTATTATTTAAATAAATCAAAATAATCATATTTTTAATATAAAATTCTAATAACAATAGTAAGTACTAAGTACTTATTAATACAGTACAGTACTTTTACTTATAAAAAATAATCAGTCATAACTAAACCATAACTAATAATAATAATAAAATTTCATTTCAAAAAACTTTATGTTATTTAAAGTTTCTAAATTTAAATTTTCAATTATTGACACGTGCAAAATAAACACAAACCGACATTTATAAAAAAAACCTTAAAAGAAAATATGAAATAATAAAAAATATTAACAGATTATTATCATAATATTCAAGTACTGGATAAAAATATAAGCTAAGACTAGTTTAAAATTTTTACACATGTTGTTAAAGTAAACAGAGTTTATCAGTACTCAGTAACATTTGTTTTTTTGGTTATTTTTTTAAATTAGGCTTTAAATGCTTCCGCTCGAATAAGACAAGATTTATATTTTATTATGAATTACAATTTTTTTAAGATTACAAGTCTTTAACTTATAAGTATATGGTAAAAATACATTTTTTTTTTTTTTATTTCTAAGCGCTAACTGTTCAACTGTAAGGCTAATAAGCCTATAGTATAGGTACATGTTGAAATAGGGGGTCGTATTATATTCGTGTTATTAGAATTGGTCTTATTGAATTCCACATACAATTTAAACATGAGTTAGTACTAGGACTTATAACGTTTCTACATGTCTTAGATTTTCAATATTTACAATTCTATTTTTTGTTTATATTGTAATATTTTGTATTTGAGTTATATGGTATTCTATATCTGCGAGTTATATTATTTAATTAAATTATTTGTTAATATTTTTATATTAATGAATTTTTTAGTAAAGATATATAATTATTACTTATTGTTTGTGCCATTAATTTGAACCCAATGGCGAATGGTAGCTGTGTCGAGAGTCCAGAAAAGTTTTTTCACTTTCACTAGATTCCGAAGCCGGGCCCTCCCCCATGAAAGGTCGACACTCAACCACTGTGCCATCCAGACGTTATTTAAGATTATGAGTATTTTAATAATAGAATGAAAAATATTTGCTCAAAACTAGTGGAATTGATAACTGATAAGTAACGAACTAGAATTACATGATTAATAGAATGTAAGGCGGATTTTATTTATCTGGGCTTTATTGCATAAACCATTTATCACTAATCAAATAATCATTGATAAGTTAGTCAAATAATCAGTGATTTTGGTATCCGCCAATTGGATATTTTTCAATAATTGAATAAACATTTGAATATCATAAAAAGTCCTTTTTGTGTAGTTTATAAAATTATAAGTAATTACTAATAAATGTTTAGTACAATTGAGCCCCAGGTTAGTACTATTTTGAAACAAATGCATTCAACTGAGAAAATGGGTAAATTGTATCGCAAAACTAATTAGTTAACTTTAAAAATTAATTGAATGTTTAAAAGTGAACTTGAACTTAAATATAATTTTTCAAACAAAAGTTTTTATTTGAAAATATAAGATTTGAGGTCAAGTTCAAGTTTATGAACCCTTTAGTTCAAATTTTAAAATTAAAAAATCTCAAACTTAAAACTTAAAAACTAATTATAAAATCTTATAACCGGTTTATCTAAAAGGTATAGCCTATAAATAGTTTCTAATCGATAATTTACAACTTTAGTACAATTGTTAATTTTTTACTTATCGAATAACATAATAAATTCAGTCAAATATCTTTAATTAAGTACCTAAGTTAATTATAAATTTGTAATTAATTTACAATGTGTTAATTAAGAACAACTTTTCTATTAAATATGAATTATCTATATACTCGTATAATAAATTTACTTGAACTTTAAACTTATTTTTAGTTGTGACTAATTTTTTGTTCATTTAAACAATTCAATTTTAAACAAAACTCTATAAAAACGATTTTAATAACACTTAAACGGTGCCCTGAATTAAGGCCCTGTGAAATCAAGACCCCGGGATGTTATTTTCCATTTCATGAGAAATAACGCCCTGGTGCTTTTTTTCTTATTTCAATTGAGAAATAAAGCCCCCAAAATATGGAAAAAAAGTCCAGGGTTTTATTTCTCTTTTAAGTTGAACTACGACTTCTATAAGAAATAAAGCCCCGAGGTATTATTTCTCATTTCAGTTGAACCTACAAAAGGAAAAAACACAATGGTTTTATATATTTTTAGTAAAAAATTAATTTTAATTATAACATCAGTGACGGGTACGAATATACTCAGACTTTCTTGGACTGTAATATCGAAAATAATTAGCATAATTTTGAAGAATCGAAATCAGGGGTATTCTCTTTTTCCAAAATTAACCCCGGGGGCTTCATTTCTCAATTACTATGACAAAATAAAACCCAAGGACGTTATTTCTCATTAAACGGGAAATAATACCTCGGAGGGGTTTATTTCGCAGGACCTTAATTCAGGGAACCCACTTAAACAAATTTTTTTTTTTAAATTAATCTTATTTAATATAACATTTTATCATAAAATTAAATATTGAAATTCTAATATAGTAACAATAATTATTAAAGTATTCAATTTTAAATTTTTGTACTTTGTATATATATATTACATAAAATAAAATACGTAAGTAACTTTTTAACATTTTAATCCCTTTTGATTAGTGATTTATTTTTAAAAAACGTGATTTGTAATATACGAGTACATATATAAATTAATTCTAAGAAATTGCTATTAATTAAAATTCAATTAATTATCAATATAATATGTATTCATATCATCAAACCTGTTTGATAATTTTAAATTTTAATTGATAAATGGATTACAAACATAAAAACAAATCATACAGTATAAAATATAAAATTATATAATCTTTATATTAAGTTATACAACTAATTGAATCATTCATAAAATTGTTATTCATTTAAAAATAAAATAAAATAAAAGACACATGTCGTATGATACTTATGGATTGTATATTTTTAACATTTAATTTTTTTTTTTTTATTAAGTTAAGTTCAATGAATTTTAAATGGAAAATCGTGATTTTAATTTATAAAATATAAATTAAAGCAAAATAATATTATGTAAAATTGATATTGCAATGTGCACATTTTTTTGAAAAAGATTAGAATAAATATGTTTTCTAATAATTAAAAATATTTTTTTTAAATAATATAAACAATTAATTTGATATAATTAATATAACTCACAGATATAATAAAAATAATTTGTAACTTAAATATAAAATTATTTCAATTCAAACGAATTAATCAGATTAATGAAATCTAACATCCTAAGCACAATGAGCGCAGTCAAAAACGTTGAAATACTACTTCAAAACTTAAATATATGTGTAGTGCATTCACTACATATGGAATATAATACAAATGCACAAAATGAAAGTAACAACAAAGTTTCAACGCACCCTTGATGCAAAAGTTACGCAACTATTAATTTCTACGCTCTTTTGACAGTTAATTGTTTATGTTTTATCAGCCTTTTATATTTATTAGCTGCGTCATGGCTACGCTGGTTGCGCCCAAGGCATAAATGATTGTACATGTGATAGGGCTTGAAAAGTCTCACGTAGAATTGGTACGCAGAATTCATTAAGATCTCTCGGTTATAGCAATGTATAAATGTGGAGACAAAAATTAAAAGTGAGGCCTATAAAACCTTCGCCTAGCAGTATAGAAATTTTAAAAAAGACAGATCCATCTGGATTGCCAATTTGAAACTAAAAACAAAATATTTAAAATAGTTTCTTTAGTAAC
The DNA here is from genome assembly GCA_963082915.1 of Dolichopus griseipennis. NCBI lineage: Eukaryota > Metazoa > Arthropoda > Insecta > Diptera > Dolichopodidae > Dolichopus > Dolichopus griseipennis. The sequence goes on from OY720442.1 coordinate 132,821,925, forward strand.
TGGAATTTTTAAAATAATTTAACTAAAAATATAATTATAATTAGTCTAATAAAACTAATCCTTGATAATAAATTCAAAGTATATACACTAAGCAATTACTAATTAGTAATTACTAATATTGTATTACTTAATTTTTGTATATTATTGCTTATATTTTATTTACTTTAAAAATTGTTATCAGAGTTTTACTCTTTTAATCAATATACTAAATACAAAATATACATTTTATAAAAATATATTATTGACCTAAAGGGTCCAATGTTCAGAAAAAAAAACAAAATAAAATTAATTCTAAGTAAAATAGTAAATTACAGAAAGTATTTATAAGACGTTTTTCTTATCCTTTAGCTCTTTTTTAATACAAAAAAATCGCAATATTTGTTTTTTTTAAACAATAATAACTTTTAATAGAGGGTCTACAACTTAAGAAACTTGTATTATAAATAAAAGATTGAAAACTAATTATGTCTAAAAGTATGAGATAAATTCCCTATGTAACGTCCCTTTTGTTAACACGAGTTCTATAACGCAAGTTTAAAAAAAGGAGATTTTTTAGAAACGCGATTTTCTAATACAGAATTTATTAAAAAAGGGAGATTTTCTAAACCGAGATTTTAGACCCAACCCTTCTAAACTTTGTTATTAGTTATCGTATCACTGTATTATATTTAGTACAGCGTGAGGTTAATTTAGAAATTTGAATCTCTCAAAAGACCTCTCTTCGAATCTTGAAGTAAAATTTCATCTAAAGGTTGAAATACCCAATTACCAAAATCTTAAACCTCTAATTAAAAAAAAAAGTAGAAAATTTTTAATCCGTAATTGGGTTGGGATCGAAATCTTGGTTTAGTCAATACTGTTTTTACAAAATCTCGTTTCAGAAAACCTTGTTTAGAAAATCTCGTTTTTAGAAAATCGCATTTTTTTCTAAGAAAAATCTGATTTTGTATTCAGCTCTGAAATCCTTAAAAATAGGATTTTTAAATAAAAAAAACCAGATTTTCTAAAAACGAGATTTTCTAAAACAAAATTTTTAAAAAACGCAAAATTTTCTTAAAACGAGAGTTTTAATAAAGGATTTACTAAACCAAAATTATGTGACGCTCCCATTTTAGTTTAATCCCTTTCATAACACGTTGCTAATGTTATTCCAATTTGCCTATGGTTATATAGAATAATATAAGTTATTCTGACTATATACACTTTCCTCTCTTTTGTAATTTATTCTTAATTTTCTAATTAAAAAACAATAAAAAAAAGTAAAAACAAACAAATAAATAATTGTGTAAGTAATTTAGAACTGTAGCCAAGTGTAAATAAGGTTATTTTGATATTTTTTAATTAGATTTAAAAAAAAAATAACGTTTAGGTTTTTTTTTGTATTTTATTTGAATTTGAATTGAAATTTCTATTTAATGAGGTTTTTTTTTTGACATGGCGCTTTAATTGTTTTAAAATACAAAATAAAAGAAATTCTTAAAATATTTTAATTAAATACTATACACTTTTTATTTAAAAAAAATTGGTAAAATTAGAACTTTGACAGATTGTTCCGTATTAAAATTGAAATTTAAGTTAATTTTTTATAATTAATTAATTAATTAATTTCCGTTAATACTAATTTAAATTGCGCCAAATAAATTTTTTCAAACTTACAACTTACAATATTGTTTTTATATTTAATTAATCAAATATATAAAATACATTTACTGATCAAGGCCTGTTAAAACTTTATAGAAATACAATGTTTTAAAGCAGCTGATAAAGGTTCTCTCTTTGTACTTAACATATTAATAATAAATTTATATGAAAAAATTTTTTAATTAATATACATATTAATAAATTAATATTTAAAAAAATAAATTAAATAATTATTCAGGTGTGCACACTATACGTATATATATGTTAAACAAATTTTATTATAATAATCTGCAGATAATAAAATTGGCTAAAAGAATATAAAAATTTTTAAAAAATATTTTTAATTTTTAATTTTATTTTTCACCAAATAATTTGAATTTTTTTTTACTAAAAATTTTTCGAACATAAAGAAAGTCTTATGTAATAAAATAATTACATATAAATGGTTTTTTGTAATTTTGTAAAATTTAAAGTTTGTTTAAATGTATAAAATAATTTTTTTATGTATTAAAATAAATTTTCTTTTAATTTTTTCATTAATGAAACGTGAAATTTAAAAATTTATTTATTTTTTCAAATCTGAATTTTTATTAATAACCTTTCTTTTAACTTTTAAAAGAATTTTAAACAACTTTATTTGGTATTTTAATTGATTATAGTTTAAAAAAAATTTATGCAGTAAACATAAATAAAGAAAGTACTATATAGTACTTATATTAAGTAACTATGCAAAATTATGCAAAACTTATTCAATAATTTAATTCAACTATCTGAGGAATTTAAAAATTTTTTAAACAATATACATTTTATTATTTTATAGTTTTATTTATTGTATAATATATTTAAATTTATATTGGTATGTTAAATATTAAATTAATTTCGATTATGCACCTGTTAATGGTTTAACATTTCTAAGCTAGGCATGATTGTCCACTTTGTTTTTGGTTTAAAGTTTCTTTAAGAGCCTCGATGTTTTAAAGATCATTTGTCTAATAAACTGGAGAAATGTCAAAGTCAAATCCTGAGTAGGTGCAAGGGAATTTCTAGAAACACTAAGAAACTTAAGTTTGCAGATATCTAATGTGGAAAGTCATCATTTATGGAGAAAGCAATAGTTGTTGTACAAAAAAAAAAGTATTTTGTAAGTAAGAATTTCGTTGGAACACACTTTTTTAAAAAAACCGATAACTTATACATAACAGATTTTAACCCATAGTTTTTCTTAGTTAATATTCATAATATTAAAGATAAACTCTAACCCATTATATGACGCCAGTTCCTACACTAGAGTTGAGTTTTAATTGTTGTACTACACTTTGGAATTAGAATAGAAAACAAATTGGCTTAAGTATCTTAAATCTTTAAAATCCTAACTATATGGAAAATTTAGTGGATGTCTTGATACCTGTATAACAAAATTAAAACTAGCATTTCTCTTGTCATAAGAAAGTGGAAGAGCATTTTTAGCGATATAGGAATCTCTAAATACCCTCTAGTTCTATCCCACGTTCATTGTAAAGAAATATTACTTACAGCAATACTATGTTAATAAAATTTAACTTTTAAATTAATGGAACTCTTAATTTTAAGCTTTTAATTGAACCCCCCTCAGCATTTCATTAATATCTGTTAAAACATAATATTGTTATGTGTAATGTTTTTTTAACAATTTAATTAATTTCTTTCACTTGAACTTAGTGATTCAACTTAGTGATTAAAAAAAAAAGAAATTGATTAACTTATAAATAACGAATTAATTCACTTACATAAAAAATGTTTATTTAAAACAATTACTTTTTATATATTATGTAGTGTATGTATAATAAATATTAAAACTAACAAAAATAGTCGAAAAAAACTAAATTACCTTTTCCAATAGATGTCACACTTCATATATTTCCAGATAAAAAAAAAAAAACAATAACAAAAACAAATAAATAATAAAACCAATAAGTTTTAATTTGTTTCCGTTAACAGCTTCTCTTTTCCTTTATTTTATATCACTTTAATTCCGTTTTTAATTAAGTTTTCCTTTCAGTTATTAAACATTTAAATATCTTTTTTTTTTAATTAATTATTTTAATTTATTTTACTAAGTTTTGTTTTTTATTATATTATCCACATATTATCGGTTTATTATAGTCTAAATATAAATCACTGATTAAAATATATGTATATTTACAAAAACTTTAAGTTATTTATTAAAATTATTGTCTTTAAAAGAGATAGTTAGTTAAAATGTAAAGGAAACAGTTAGCCCTAGATAGAAGAAAAAAAAAAAAAATAAATAATAAATTATATAATAATATTAATAATTAATTATTTAATATTATTAAATAAAAAAATTCATTAAATTATATTATTAAAATTTTCACTTTAATTCAAAAATAAAACAAAGAAATTAGGTTAAAATAAACATTAAAATACTAATTAAAATTTTATTAATTATATTATTTTTTTAATATTAGTTAATCTTATATACTATTAAATGTAAAAAAAAAACCTGTACAATTTTAAGTGAATAATAACAAGAACAACAACAACAATTAAAATCACATTTTTTTTCTCTTTTCTTTACCGTTAACGGCAAAATTTTTTTTTTTTTTTTTTTTCCTTTTTTTTTTTCACTTTTTCTTTTCTTCTTTCCTAAAGTTTTTAATTGGAAATTTTTTTTTTAATATTTTTTTATTTCATTTATTCTGAGATCAAAATCTGGAGAAATGTTCAAAATAAAAAAAAAAAAAAAAAAAAAAAAAAAAAAGTAATGTTTAAAAAAAAATTGCAATAAAATAACGTACGCGTTTAATGGTTACCAGTTATCGATAAGCTTTCAACAGGTAAATTGAACATTCAAAAAAACAACACAAAATCAAAAGAAAAAACGAATAACAAAAACAAAAAAAATCAGATGAAAAATGAAAAAAAAAAACAACAAAAAAAAATGTTCGTTTCAGTTTCTTTTAATTTTGAATTTTATTGTGTTTTTTCTGTTTTTTTTTTGTGGACTGGTGCCTTTTAAACACACCTGAAGTAGACGAAAAACTAAAACTGAAGTTTGAAAATTTAAAAGAAATACCAGAATAATATAAAATAAAAATCCAAAAAAATTTTTTTTGCAAAAAAAAAGAAAAACAAAATTGGCCAAAAAAAAAAAACAAAAATCCAAATTAAAAATTCATTTAAATCTGAATTTTTATTTTCTCTCTTTTTCTTGCCCACATTTAAAATATTTTTTTTTGATTTTCTTGATTTTTGTGTGTGGTGTTGATGATTTTGTTCAATTCCTTTTTTGTTAATTGTTAAATTGGTTTATTATGGTTCTGTATAATTTTTTTTTTTTTTTTTTTCTTATTTATTTATTCACTTATTTATTATTGTTGTTATTATTATTATTTCATTTGTATTTGTACTCTTTTTTTTTTTTTATAATAAAGTGATTTTGCAAAAAAAAATAATTTATAACATTTACATTGATGATTTCTATTCATAATTTGTCGAAATTAAATTTTGTTTTTTGGGTCCAGTTCAATGATCTGAGTGATCATTCAATCGAAAGTGATTGTATAACGGTAAAAATTACTCAGACTTTATTAATGTATATTTTTTTTGTACAATATGAAAACTATATACAAATAAATAAAAGTCCTAATAATCATAATGACATTTATTGTAGTCGCTTTTAACAAAGTACTTATACTACCTTAAGTATTCATAAGTAATCATACTACGTTAAGTATTGCAAAAGTAGTCATACTACGTTACGTATTGAAAAGTACTCATGCTACGTTAAGAATTGAAATGTAATCATACGTTACGTTTATTGTAATACGAATATTTTTGAAAAATAATTGTTATATCACTGTTGCATGACAATTAAAAATTTTTGTAATGAAAGTAATTGCAACTGATTAAACGGTACATTTAATTTGCAAAAAGATTGCATTTGTATCAATTTATATAAAGAAGTAATTGCTCCTGAATTTTAAAAAAGTATCAGGAGATTAAAAACAAGGATTAAATTATACAGTATTTCACAAATAAATGATGGAATAGTATGTGCCTGCTCCTCGAAATACGAGGAAGAAAAATAATATTTTAAAAGTCTGTATTTTTTTACATGACTGAAAATAAAAATTGGAAAATTTCAGAAAAACATTTAGAATTGGCATCTATTCGTATTGATTATGAATAAGTACTCAGTTTTTTTCATTTACAGATTCAATATTATGATTATTATTCATTTAGTGGAAAATCCATTTAAAATAATGAAGAGTTTTAAAAAAATAAACCCTTCACTGAACAAAAATTTTTTTTTATGCATTAATTTAAAAGTGACTAATCAAGTTAAGAAAGCTATTCCATACTACATGTATATTGAATTAAATACAATGAAAAGTTCCAATCAATTGTCTTATTAATTTCAGTATATATAAGTTAAAAGTAATTGCAATTAATTGCATTTTTAAATATTTAATTAAAATATATAAAATAATAATCATTAATATTGAATGAAATTGTATAACCTACAGTTAGTATTAATTTTTATTTAAAAAAAATTTAAACTTTCAATTTTTTTAAAATTTTAAATTGTTGTTGTTTTTTTTAACACTTGTTATTTCATTTTCATAATATCAAAAATTGTGTATTATGAATTATTAATAAATATATTGAATTCAATACAATTAACAACAATATGCTAAAAAAAAAAATAAACTTTATTTTTAGTTCAAAATAAAACTGATATTGATAATTTTGATGACAACAAGAAAACTTATAGTTATAATACAAATTATTTATGATTCAATTATAACTATATGAAAAAAAATTTGAATCATATGACTTAACAAATAGTTTGAGTAGTACTTAAGATACCTACATACATAACAAGCTCAAAAAAAAAATTATAAAAATATTTAAAATTTAGAATAATTATAAAATGAACTCGGATTAAGTATATATAACGGTAAAAAAATTAAAAATTGTTTAAGTACATAAAATGGCGATCTTGAGCTCACAACTTGCCTTTGCAATTAAAATTTTAACTATAGAACTTGTAGTTATATTTAAAAAATTGAAATTTAAATTCAAGCTTAGTTTTATACAATCAATCAATTAAATCAATTATTAATTTCCATATTAATATGCTGATAATTAACTTTTAAAGTTAATTTCAATTCTATAATTATGAAAAAGTATCTTAAACTTCTTTAAATCCTAATGCAACATCTAATGCATTAAAAGTTATGCAACTTTTGTATATAAGCAAAGGAAGCATCAAACAATCAATCAATAATCAAACACTTAGCATATCAAATAATCAAATTAATAAGTTAAGCTAAAAATTAATTAAATTAAAATTAATAAAAATTAAGTTAATAGAATATTATTATAACACTATATACATAACTATCTAATCAATTATGTTAATTGTATTAATCTCATTTTTATATATCTTTTTTTTTAAACTCAACTTTAATATTGCTTAATAATTTGCAGATATGTATTTTTTTTTATATTATTGTCATTTATTTCACTAAATTTTAAGTTTTTTATTAATATGTAAACTAATTTTTAATTAATTATTAAGTATAATTTTTTTTTATTAATTTTAAAAATTAATATTTGATTTATTTTAATTTAATATATTATTTAATAAAATTAATATTATCATTTAATATGTAAATTAATATTATTATTCTATAAATTATTATTATATTTAATTTATTTATTTTTTTAAAATTTATTAAAATAAATTTATTTATAAATATTGTCAAAATTGAATTTAATTAACGTTTATTAATTTTGTTTTTTTTTTATATTGTATATAATTTGTATAAATTTATTTTTTTATTTATTTTTAAAATAAAATTTTGGCAATTTGCATTAATTTTTATTTTTTAATTAGAATCTTATTTATTTATTTTTTTATTTATTTTATTTATTTGTTACTTTTTTTTTTAATTTATTATTTTTTAAACGTATATATATATGTATTTATATATACATCATAAGTATATATATACAAATAAATATATTAACTAAATACAAATAAAATTTAAAAAAAAAAAAAATTAATATAAAATATCGTTTTACCGAATCATACGATTATAATTTTAATATAATTATCACTTTTACTATTTGAAATAAAAATAAAAACAACAAAAAAAAAATGAAAAAATTTCAACGAAAGGTAAAAGAAAATTATAACAGTACAATTTTAAAGATTAAATTTTTTTTTATAAAAGTAAAAAAAGAATTGTAATTTTATCTAGGTATTTTTATTTTATTACTATTTTTCTTAACTATTGAATTATTTTATTTATAAATTATGTAGATATTTAAAAAATTTTGAACACTTTTCAATAAAAAAAACAAAAAAAATTCAATTTTCCCTTCAAAAACAATTCAATTATTTTAAATTTTTTTTATTATTATTTTTTTTTTTTTTTAACCGATCGAATTGTACCGTACACCGTTAACTAACCGAAAGCTTTCGGTAAAATGATGATTTCTTCAATAAATGAACAAATGAATGTACGAATGAACTCATAAAAAATAAAATAAAAATAACAATAAAAAAAAAAAACAAAAAAAAAAAAACAAATAAAAGAATTATACAATTTTTTCTTATATATTATATGCTTTTTTTTTTTATTCTGTTGATAAGCTTTCTGTGATCATAACCGTACTCACAATCACAATGCATATATATATACATACCTACCTACAATTTAATTTTTTTGCTCAAATGATAATAACTTTAAAAAAATACATAAAAATTAACTACTAAGTATCTAATAATAGTAAGTACATACTTTAAGTACTTGAGAAGCAAAAAGTTAGTTTAAAAGAGGTGTAAAGGTGAAGATAAAATGGGTATTAAATTAGATATTATATATTTTAATGATATTTTATATAACAGATTCTAACACTTCTGAATATAATGAACCGAATTTAATCACATTTTTGTTGGGATAGTGTATAATGACCATTCTATAGCAGTGATCATAGATTATTTGGGTTTTATTGTGCAAAGGTAAAAACACAATTCCGATCACCGACGAAATATTCGCGACGAAAATTTTAAAATATATGGGTTCTTATGTATTTGCACATAATTGTGACGATCGTCGCCCAACCAAATTTTCGTCTTCGCCGAATTAGGTTTATTTTCTTCGCTGTAGTGGAGTTTGACAATATGTTTAAACGTAAAAAACAGATTTCTAAATTTGACAGAATTTTTCAATGTTTTTATTTATAAGTTTTTGTAAAGAAAGAACGAGCTCTTTTATTTTAAACATTCAATAATAAGTTAAATTTTAAACTTTGAAAAATTTTTTTTTTTGATATAATAAGATATTTTGCCAATAATTTCTTCTTATCCAATCGAGCGCATACTAATAATTAATTATACTTATCTAATAATTAATTAATAGTATTCCTTAATTCCCCTAATCCAATCGTTCGCATAAAGTTCTAATAACTAATTAACGCTATATACTTGGATAAATTCTGTGGAAAATATCCAAAACTTGATAACCGTAATTTTTCCCTTTTTGAGATAACATTTGAAGTGGACTGTTTAACATCAAATCTTTGCACTGACAAAAATAAATAAGCGTTTATTTAATTAAAAATCCCTCAAATGGTTATTAATAATGTTTTAAATAAACATTTTGTGTCACAAAATATTTTTAAAAATTTTCAAACACGTTTATTGAAAAACTGTAATTTTGCGGTTATCAAGTTTTGGATATTTTCCACAGAATTATACCTAATTAATATAAAAAAAAAAAAGCTTTACCCACATATGGTTTAACTAAAGCTCTGCCTACTCAACTAGATTTATCAACTAAATTTAAAAGAGATCCTTATTTGCGTGATCACTGATCAGGGTCCTACTTCACCAAATTTAAAATGCTGAAATTGTCAAAAATAAATCACAAATTTGTAAATCTATCTAAAATTTACATGCATTTAATAAACAAAGTTTATAAAAATTTTAAAATCTGTAAGTTGTCGCAAATTGGGTGAATTAGCCCCCCCTATCTTTTAAACCACCTGTCATTTTTAAAAAGAAATTTACCTAAAAAGTTGTTAATTAGTCGCTCTTAAAATACATCAACAAAATTATTAGCTTCCAATTTTTATTCAAGCCCAGAAAGACTATGGATAAATTGTACAAAAAATATCTATCTACAAGAGGTAGCACATATACTACACCAGACACCTATCTTACAAGAATATCCGATGTTATAAAATAATATTTTAATAACTCATTAAACATCCTGTCCAAGATTCAACAAAATGTAAAAAAATTAAAATCTACTTTAGAAAACTAAATAAAAGCACAATAATTTTAAGGGTTCAAAAAGCTTAGAAAATAACAGTTAATAATTGTTAAAAAAAAAATTGAAAATCTTTCCAAAAAAATAAGTTTAGTTATAGTTTCTAATCACTGAAAATTAGATAATAATACAAATATTTAAATAAGCTCTCATCTAAGTTAATCGCCGGTTTTTTCTTTATTCTCTCACTCTCTCTCTCTCTCTCTTTCTCTAACAATTATTCTCTAAATTTATACTAGTATACTATACAATTTTTGTATGTATTTTGCTTCCTTTAGTTTTATTTTGTGCAAAAAAAAAAGCTTTTTATATTATTTTTTTTTTCTGTGTATTTAAATGATCTTAATTCTGACTTCTGAGAGAAGCTCTTTTCAATCAAACCCTTGAAAACACTCTTTTTTAAAAGATTTTTTTAATTTTTGTTTTTTTTTTTTGTTAATGAAATTTATAAAAAAAAAAAAACAATAAAAGAGTACCGGTAATTTGGCAAAAATAAAAAAAAAACAAAAAAAAAAAAATGTAAAACACCTGCCCATATATACATAGGTGAAAATAGAATAGAAAAAATAGTTTAAAATTATTTAAAAAAAAAATAATTCACATGAAAATTGCATTATGTCACAATATTATTAGAAATATACACAAATGTCACCTGTATGTAAATATATATATAACATGTTTTGTGTACATATATATATATATATTCTGACAAAATAAATAATTATAAAAATAATTTTCAGTGATTAAATAATATGTATAACAAATAATAAATGTCATATGCTTTCTATTTTTTCTCACTTTAACTGTACAATTGAAAAAGTTATAAAGGAATGAGTGAGAAAAACGTCAAATAGAACTCAGTTTGACTTTTGGTGTTGTGTCATATTAAAAACAGAATACAAAAAAGTAATAAAGTGTGTGGTTTTTTAATTAATTGCTCTAATAACTTTCAATTAGATATTGGTGACAATTTTCTTTTGATTTTTTTTTTTCTTTTTTTTTTTTTGTAATTGTGGTGTAGTTCACCTGTATTTTTTGTTTTTTTTAAAGTTTATTTTGTATTTTTTTGTTTTCTAAATGAATAGTAATTGAATGAAATATCAAAAGTACATTTAGATATATGTATATAAATATATATATACATATATTAGCTTCGGTATACTGTCAAAGTGCTAATTAAGTTGTTAGATTTAATGTAGAAAATAAAAACAAATTCAATTTTTTTTGATTAAAATTCAAAATAACTGAAATGGAAATGAAATTTAATTTAGTCACCTGTTTGTTTTTGGCAGTTTTTTTTTTTGAGAATTTTTTTAACACTAATATTTACTAATCAGTATCTTAAAGAGTTAATCAAAACAAAAATTAGTTACTAAGTGAAATGGATGTTTGTTTTTTTATTTAATATATAAAGAAATTTTTTAAAGAAAGTATTTGGACAATTGATTTGTTTAACATTTACTTTTTTTAGATAGTTGGTATTCAGTATATTTTAATTAGAATTTTTTTAACATACTTATATTAATTAAGATGTTATTATAAAAAAATTTATTTAATTTATTTATATGTTATTATTAATTAATTTTAACATTCATTATTATTTTTTTTTTATTTTCCACTTTTTTAAGGAGTATAGGGCAATCACAAAGTTTATTTAGACTAGGTTTCAGTTTCTTTAATCGTTATATTCACTATACCGTTGATTACTCGACTGTAGCTGTTTTTTAAGATTATCAATACACTAATGTTAATTTTGTGCGCCATTTATTATTCATTAAAGTAGCTTATTTTAACCATATAATGCGAGAAACAAAGTATGAATTAGTATACAACTTATTGCCAAAGTCAGAATAGAAAAAAGAATAGGAATAGGCAGAAAGTAACTATCATGGTTGAGAAATATTAGGGAGTGAACAGATTTACGTATGACGGTGACGTAATTTCCACAGCCACAAATAGAGTGAAATATAATAACATTGTAAATCACCTAAACATAAAATTAACACGCCAACATCCAGCAGTGGATTGAACATCACAAAAGAAAAAAAATGTTCATTGACGGTATCGTGAATTCAATAACTGTAACATAAAGGTCTTAATGCATTATTTCACATTTAATAGATAAAAGAAATTAGGTAATTGAGGAAAAATACTCCAAAATACTGCAACTTGCTATGAATGTTTAGTCACATGTTTAATGAGCAATATTCATTCTGGACATACCGTATAGCGTTGTATTTAATGGCGCCTCCATTGACCAAATTTTCAAACAAAATACGCGTTAAAAACTTGAGGGCTCTATTTATGAGGTTTTAACAAATATTTTTTGGATAATGGAATTGTATATAAAGAAGAAATACCTGACTCTACCAATTCACAAATACTCGTGGATGATAGAGTGCCAGCATGTAATAATTTTGTTTTAAATGATTCTTCTATTACTAAGACTGCCTTGAAATAATCATTCTAACTTCTTCAATCAAAAGTTTTATAGCGATCTAATAAAATTTTATAAATAGCACTTATTTAAAAAGTGATTTGTATTTCCACTTTAAAATGAATTAAATTAATTTAAATATAATTGCTAAGTATATGGTAAATGTGGTTTATTAAAAATAATAAAGTAAATATCAAATTATAGTTAACATTGTATTTAAAAAAAAAGTTTATGTGGTTTAGTTTTTGTATTTTAAAATTTAATAATGTTCTAATTATTCATATTTTATTGATTTTAATATAAAATTGTAAGTATTTAAAGGTCGTATCATATTCGAAAAAAAAATCAAGTTAAAATTAACTATATTAAAAAAATATAGTATTTTGTTAGTTTTTTTTTATTTTAGTCTGGTTTTAAAATAACATTGACACCTATTACTGTATACTTATTTAATATTTTTATTTTACTTAAAGATAATATCTATAAATAGAATTAATATTTTTTTACTTTAATAATAAAATATAAAATTAAAAACAGAAACCACGTAATATATAGTAATAGCAATAAGAATTACTGATTTAAAATTTTGTTTTCATATTAATATAAAAACTGATTTAATTTTTCAATTTAAATTTAAAAAGATAATCATGTTTTTCCTTAAATAATGATTGAATAGAATTAGAATTTCTGTAACTGAAATAGTAATAGGAGTATTTATGAGTCTAGCAAAATTTTTAAATTTCCCACCTTAGCAAAAATCAAATTTTGTAGATAATTAAAAGTTTTATAAAATTTTAAAAAGAATTTATACTCTTAGTGCAAAAATGTGTAAAAATTGTTGAATTTTAATTATGTTAAGAAAATGCCAACTTTTTGGACAATCTCAGTATGAGCGATTAAGACAATTTGTATATTTTTTTTAAGCGCTAACTGTTCAACTGTTAGGTACATGTTGGAACAGGGGGTCATATTATATTCATGTTAGAATTGGTCTTAATGAATTCCACATACAATTTAAACATGAGATTATACTAGGCCTTATAACATGTAGAAACGTCTTAAATTTTCAATAATTACAATTCTATTTTTGTTTCTATTGTAATATTTTGTATTTGAGCTATATGAGTTATATTATTCAACTAAATTATTTGTTTATATTGTTATATAAATGTATTTTTTATTAAAGATATATAATTATTAATTATTGATTATGCCTTTAATTTGAACCCAATGGCGAATGGTAGCTGAGTCGAGTCGAAAACCAGAAAAGTTTTTTCACTTTCACTAGGATTCGAACACGGGCCTTACGCATGAACCAACCATTGTGCCATCCAGCTGTTAAATTTAAATTTGACAAATATTTAATTGATATGTCAATGAAACTAAGCATCCAGAACCGGCTCTGAACCGGTATACCGAACTTAATTGTCAAATTACTTTAAATCCAGGTGCGAATTTTATATGCGAAAATGAATTGTATCAAAATTGTAGCAAACTACCTATCAAATGAAGTTATAAAAAAATGTCAAAAAAATATGCGTAAGTAACAATACATGGTTAGAAAACAACACAAAAAAGCTCGCAACATTTGATTTGCACATGCTTTTTACGAATTTCATGAGAATTTCGACTTACATGGAATAAAACAACTGAATGATAAATTTGTTTTATAAAAAAAAGCACTAGGCGGTTAGACCTAGTAGTTTTCAATAATTTTGACATATGGTTCCAGTTCACTACCAGTAAAGAGACGATGACAATACTGCTAGAACTTTTCGATAAACAAATAATATCAAAAAATACTATTAGCAAGTAGCCACCACCTTCCCAAGATTCTACGGCAAAATATTCAGAATTATAAAAATGATAGTCTTAAGGTAAAAAATTAAATAAGTTTCAAAAAATTAATTCGTTAAAATTAGTTAAAATCCGCTAAATTTTAAAATAATTTGATTGAAAATTTTTTTAAAATCAATTTTAAATTTAGTGTAAAAGAAAATTTTCTATTAAATACAAGATGTTCCCTATCTAAATTTTTTTATTAAATTTGATTTATTTTTAAATTTATTTAAGTATCGTTTCTAATTAGTCAAATTTTTTTTTTTTGTTACATGATTTTCGAATTTTTTTTTTTTTATATTCGGAAATAAAATTCTACTAAAGGGCAAAATATTATGACTTATATACATATAATAAACATATTATATTATACATATATGAAATATCGTCTCCTATTTAAAAATAAACAAAAAAATCATTTTAAAAATAGAAAAATCAAAACAAAAAACCACTAAAAAAATGGGAAAATAGTGTTTTTCTCAGCGTTTTTTTCTGTACTTTTTTTTTAAATTTCCTTAAGTTGAAAAAATTTTGAAAAAAGACTTAAAATAACTTTATAATGAATTAAACTTTTAGCGTGACATTAAAAACAAAATGAAAAATGATGAAAAAACAGCTTAACATACATCTATACTTATTATAATTATTAATAGAAAATTTAATTTGTGCTTGATAAACATGTCAAATTCTTAAATAAAGGAAATTAATTTTGACACACTTAAATACATTTTTAATAAAATTTTAAATAACTTTTGTTCCGTGTATAAAATGCATTTTGACTTCCGAAAAAAATTCGAATAGAATATGAAATATATACTAATACTAACAAAAAGCAGATTAAATGACATAAACAAATTGATATTGAAATATTTTAAGGTAATACAGGCTGTTTGAAATGTTGATATTAGAAATATTTATATTGAAAATTTTAGAGGGTAAATTGTAAATGTGGAATGATATTTTTAAAAATTTTAGAAGACTTCGAAAAAAAAGGGGCTTCGAAGAACATATTTAGACAGTTAGAGTTTCTATAAAACTGGGTATGAAAATTAATTCATTGTAATAATTGAAGTTTACAATAATAAAGAGAACATACCTAGTGGATCCAAAGTTTTAATTATTCAATGTTTTCCATTTTTGACCCACCATACGATCTCTAACATTCTATTTTCCTTTATATCTACTCTTCATTAATTCCGTCTTTTAAAAGCGTATTCCTCCAATCGATTTAGTGGTTTTTAATAGCTCAGTTAATAGAGTTCAAACCTTTAGTTCGAGAGCACCAAGTTCAATTTTAGATAAACTTATCGCATTTTTAATTTAATTCAGCTAATAATCGCCATTGTCAAATCATGTGTCAAATCCATACAGCGAAAACATGGCAGGAAGCGAAACATGGCTTTTATCAAAAAATAACACACAAAAATTACAAGTCTTCATGAATAAATGTCTAAGAATAATA
The DNA here is from genome assembly GCA_963082915.1 of Dolichopus griseipennis. Lineage (NCBI taxonomy): Eukaryota > Metazoa > Arthropoda > Insecta > Diptera > Dolichopodidae > Dolichopus > Dolichopus griseipennis. The sequence continues at coordinate 132,837,652 of OY720442.1, forward strand.
TGTCGCATATTCTGGCCTAGGCGAATAATGAATGAAGAACTCTGAGTAATGACGCAGCAAGAGCCGATATGGGTCCAAAAAAAAAAAAGAAGTGGAAGTTGATTGGTCACATTCTAAGGCGGCCAACAACATCAGTAGCACGTCTAGATTGGAACCCGCAAGGTAGGAGAAATGTGGGAAGCCCAGGAGATCAGTCCAGAGAGAATGTGACCTATCGGAAAAAACATGGTCCGAATTAAAGAGGTTAGCGCTAAACAGAGACAGTTGGAGAGGCTTTGTGGAAGGCCAATGTTCCCTAGGGGAATAATATGGAGAAAAAAAAAGAATCGCCATTGAGTTCAAATTAATAGTTGATTAATAATTTTATATTAATAATTTAAAATACATAAATACAATAATAAAAAAAAAACATCAAATTTATATCATAATTTCCATTGAACAATATAACTCACAGATATCTTATTTACTGAAATATAAAATTATTACTATAGAAATATAAATACAATTGTATATATGGATCTAAGACTTTCTACATGTTAAAAAGCCTAGAATATCTTATGTAGTAATTTCTTTGAAATCAACATGTACCAATGGCTCGGTTCATCTTCGTAAATGCTATTTTATAGGATTTACAGTTCTTAGATTTACAGTTAAACAGTTTCAGTTACAGTTAAAGAGTTTTTTATTATGTTTGTATATATTATCCAGTTGATCAATGGTTTCATACATTTAATAATTAATCAAAGTTTTCCAGTGAGATGGAAAACTATAAGTCTTGCCCCTATATTAAAATATTGAATGCTTCCAATATTAAAATATTAAAAAAAACTGCTTCAAAAAACAAAATTACTTTTTAAGAAAATTTTAATTTTAAAAAACTTTTACAATTTTAATTAAAAACAAAATTTAATCACAAAAATTATATTTAGAAATGAAAATATTTTGTAATTTTATGGTATTTTATCTTATCATAATAAAAAAAAACAACATATCTTATCTATACAACCCGACACCTATATTAGATAAACCAAAAAAAAATATGATATTGGTTTTAATTATTTCTTATTTTTTTTTTTGGGTTACGTTTTTCAAAATAAATGTCACAAATGCAATGCGTACCCTATAATGTTTAATAACTATTTAACTATATTGTAATTAAAATTGTTTACCCTCCGAATGGATTAAATAGAACGTGTGAGACCTAAAATTAATAATAATAATAATAATATTATCGTAAATAGTAAGTAAAAGCTACGCACCCTATATGAATAAATTTTATCTAGATTATCTAGAAATAATATTAAAAAAATATACTGGGTTCACCTTCGTAAATGTTAAGTTTACAATTTTTTTATTAAAAAACAAAAAAACTTCTTCAATGTAAATATTTTTCAGAAAAAAAAATTAAACAAAATAATTTGTATATCATCTTTGTTTTTAAGTAAATACTTTTTTTTTTTTTATTTATATTTATTTTTAATTATCTTGCAATATGCTTTTTTGGCCAGCTGCACCCATACTGATAGCAATATAATTAGAATTTTAAAGGTGTTTTTATCAAAAGGCTTAAACTGTTTCTAATTCGATTGTCTGATCATAATTTAAGATTATATTCTTACAAATATAGTATTTCCAACTTAATACCAAAAACGATCTATCCTTCAGTCTAATGCAAAAGTTTGAAAAATTATGATCATTAATAGAAGTTAGTGAACCGTAAGAATCTAGTGTTCTTTATCCATTATTGCCTTAATAGACTAGTGGCTAATAAAAGCTTCAAAACGTTTTATAACTTCATTTGGATCGCCAGTATTAAACAAATTTCCCGAATCAATACCAGTCTTATATCTAACTTAAAATTGACTAATCTAATATAATTTGCATAATTATAGGGGCGATTACTAATTTTAAATTTCATTCTATTGAAAATTCGCCTTAATTAATAAAATTTGCATAGCTACAGGGGCAATTACTAATTTTAAATTTAATTCTATTGAAAATTCACCTGCATTAATAAAATTTTCAGTGTAATGCAGCCCTTTATTTTAAATAAAATCGACTAATTACATAATTAGTAGTATTTTATTTTAATTAGAAGTATTTTATCGCATAATTATAGGGAAGATTAATAATTTTAAAATTAAATTCTGTTGAAAACTCGCCTGAATTAATAAAATTGATTAATCTAATATAATTTGCATAATTTCAGGGGCAATTATTAGTTTTAAAATTTAATTCTTTTGAAAATTCACCTGCATTAATAAAATTTTTCGTGCTAATAGCAGCCCTTATTTTAAATAATTAATCTAATATAATTTGCATAACTACAGGGGCAATTACTAATTTTAAAGTAAGTTTTGCTATTGCTATTGAATTAACGATGAAATTTTTTTTCTAAGGTTCTGTTGTTATCAATTATTATCACACATAATAAACAACTTACCTTAAATATATACATAATATTGTTATATGTATATGTATTCTATGTATTATATATATATATATATATATATATATATATTTACATTAAAAGAGATAAAATGAAAGCTTACCTCTTTACTTTTTGGTGACTTTACAAGCGGTTATTTAAATAAAAAATAATTTTGTATAATTTTTTTATTTTGGAAAATTGAATTATAAATTTTGTGAAATAAAAACGCAAACAAACAAATTTATATACTGATAATCAAAAAAATGAAATCTGATAATAAAAAAAAAAAATTTATAAAGCATAAATATGAAAAAATAAAATAAAATATTTAGTTACCAGGTAAATTTTAATAGGTACAAAAAAATTTTAATTTTTTTTTTTTTTGAAGTTTAAAAAGTTTTAAAAATAAATTTATCTCATCCATGGAGTCATCATATGGTTTAAACTTTAAGGGGACATTCGTACCACCAACCAAAATTGAATGACTAATAAAATTTATACATAAATTTTTTTTTCGATCATCTTAGTTCAAGCAAAAAACGAGAAAGAGTGTAGTAAAGTAGACTGTGTCAACTCTGGGATACACGTATGACCGTAATATAAACATTTTATCACCCGCTTTATTACTTTTGGCAAAATTTCAAACATTCGTCTTTATTATATATAAAGTAATATTCATCTTAAATATGAAGTTATATGGCAACTACTCGAATCCACTGCAGTAGATCAACTAAATTTTGCACAAACTTTGGCCATACAACTAAACTGTTTTTGGGAAAATTTCAGACCCCCAGCCTTTTGAGTTATCGTGGGGAGGGACGGACAAACAGACATACATAGCTAAATCTATTTAGTTTTCGATTCTGATCAGATCGATACTTTTGAGTCCCCCAATCCTCTTTTACTGCATCATAAACTTAATGGCAAATTTAGTATACCCCCTTGACCTATAGTCATACTGGTATAAAAATTAAAAGTCTGGGTTCTTTATATGAATATTAACTACAGGTAAACCATTATTTTATTAATAAAATAAAAAAAAAATATTTAATAAAAGAGTTAAACTTAAAACTTTATTAAATATTTTTATATACCAGATGTCCTTAATCAAATATATATTTAACTGAATTTAATCATATGCAAGTTTTTTTTAATAATCCATTGTGCACGAAATTAAAACAAGTTAAGTTTATTTATGAGCCTGTTAATGTATCGTTGCTGAGGTTATATTGATTTTTATTCATTAAATTACATAAATATTTATTTAATTAAAAAAACTATAATTGGGTTCATTTTCAAGGACAAATTATTTTGCCTTTATACCCAAAAATTATAATTTCAATATAGAATAAATTTTATCTTTAAATAAGCTAACTTATCATTTGCTAATTAAATTGATTAGAGTTTACTAATTAAATTGATTAGTCTAATTAAAACTTCAAAAAGTTTATAATATCGGTTGAATCGTATAATATTTTCCCGCCTAAATAAATTTACTCAAAATTCGTTTTTATGAGCTTTTTTCGCCATGATTTAACACATAAATTTAAAAAATTTGAATTAATATAATATTAAATTAGGAAGGTAATCAAAAGTGAAAGTGACAAAGTCAATATGTTACTAATAGCTTGACAAAATTTCTAGAATTAAATTTTTTTCGTATTTATGTTAACTTCAAAACTCTTAGATATTTGGTGGTGTTAATAAAAATTGAGAGTATACTCAGAGGGAACTTTATTGAGTAGATTGCATCGGTAAGAAAATTTTACTTAAAATTTGCTCCTGTCACACAACATAATTTTCACAATTTGAGTTTGGAAATGTCAAATTTTTTTTGTTTATTGCCAAAAAATCATTTTAATTTAAGTTTTATAAAAATGAGTATATTTGTAAATAATGCGAGTAGTTTTTCTAAAAAAAATATAGATTGAGCCATTTTGGTTGTAAAAATTATTTTAAATCACTATACGAGGATTATTAAGAAAATTTTTTATAATTAAAACTATAATTTAAAATAAAATTATAAGTGTACTGCTTTAATTTCGAGTATAGAATATGTTAATAAGCATCATCAACTAATATTAAGTGTTCACTTACTCAAGCATATTTTTATTCATACTAAAATAGAAAGTTTTGCCAAATGTCAAAAAATCTGAGTGGACTGTAACGATAGACGAAAACACTAGTATACTCAATTTTTATTCACACCGTCCCATTGTATGTGTCATACCCTATAAAAAGCTATTGTTATTGAGTGGAATTTCAAAAATATTTGCTCAATATAATATAATTTTAAAAATAAAACTCACAGACACTGAATTAACTTTTGACTTATAGTAAAATGATTAGATAAATAAAAAATTAAATTAGATAAGTTGACTCGATGATACACTTTTAAGTCAAATATTTGAACACTGATTTTCACATACAGAAAAGAGCATGTGAATTGGCTTGGGTTTAAATTCCTTTATTCATTGAAATTTACAATTTATGTATAAAAATGTATTTAATCAAATAGTTCAATATAACTTCTTGTAAATTTAATAATATATTTATCAAATACCATTCTTAGAAATATTATTTTCAACTTAAAATTAGTTGTAAATATCCATAAAATAATATTTATAAGAAGGGGTTTTATCAATTTTCTCTAAAAGTATGACAAACATAATATAGAAAATTCATTGGAACTTGTAAATTTATAAAAATTGTATTACAAAAATTTTTTTATAAATTGTAAGTTCCCTAGATTTTTTTTTAAGTACATTGTTCATGCTCTAAATTTAAATAATTTATCATTTTAAACTCAAAAAAATAATTTTTATCTTTGCAAAAAAAAAATTAATTTTATAAAAATAAATATTTTTATCTTCTGTTAAACGCCACATAAGTTGGTATACATGTAGGTGCGGTATAAAATATATATTTAAAAAAAATTCTCATGCAGTAATTTTTATTTTTTTATTTGCAACATTTTTCTTATCTTAGATAAATATAGGTAAACGTAGGTAAATAAATTAGAATGAAATATTATATATAAGTATCGGTCATCATCACTGATTATGAATTACTTTAAACACTTCATTTTTTAATTTAGAATTATGAGTCATTTCTTCAATTGAACTCTAAGCAGCTGTAATGCACAAAATTTGCAAAAACTTTAGATTTGAGTTAATTAATTTAATGCAGAATTTTGTGTTTTTAATTAAAAATTATATTAAAAATTCAATCGATTATCACACTCTAATTTATTTTTTTTTACTAAGGAATGGAATCCTCGAAAGCCACCCATTGAAACTGCGCGGTGTTTATTTGGGTAGTGTGCGAATTTTACACACCAAATCCACACTCTTTTTGAACCACAATTAAGGAGGGAATCTATGATACAAATGTACAGTTTGGCTACAGGTATTGGACTATGGAAGGAATATGAATTATGATGGAAGTTATTTGGGATTTCTGGATTATAGGTGATAGGAAAAATTGGAAAGGATTTTTAGAAGAAAAATGTTAATGTTCTTCTTAAATTTGGAAAAATCGTATATATATACATTATCAACTTTGGAAAACACATTTGGTGGAATATGGTTCTATAAATGGAATGAGCGCATGACAAACGAATTTCAATAAGCCCTGTTACTTTAAGTTTTGGCCATCTGGCTATTTCAATTGTGTAGGGATGAGCGTCTGTTACACTCCTTGTTTCCCGTTGGAAAATCTTGAATGGAAGCAAAAGTTGTTTAATTTCTTTAGAACAGGTGTTTGTCCCTACAAGATATCTGTAAAACAAGGCCAGTGACCCAACTGTACGACAATGGCTGAATTAGGTGACCGTTGAGGTAATACTGGGATCATTTATAAGACGAATAGCTCTATTTTGCACTTTATCGAGATATTCCTCGAATTAAAGAATTTTGAATGAAAAATGTTATATAACATGTTTTAATTATACGTAAAATAACTTATGATAAGAAAACTGAAAATAATTTATGAGTAAATGATTATCAAAAAAAAGAATATGTTATATACTGCCATTTCAAAAGACTACTAATATGATAAACGATTTTTAAATATTCGGAAATTATTTTTAGAATGTATTCAAATTATCAAATAATTCCTTGATTTATTAATGTATACAAGTTTATACATACTTCGATTAAATCTGACATTCAAAATTAAAAAAACAATTTATAGCCCTATTTTTGGAATGTTATTGACTTGGTCAGGAGCATTTTTCAAAAATTTTTACAATTATAAAACACATATAATCTGAATTAAAAACCTTGAATCAATCCGCTTTTTTATTTTGTAATAATTTTAAATTTATAAGTTTTTTAAATAATTTATATATTTATAATAAAACTGATTAATAAGCGACAAAATAATATTACAATTAATAGATTCTCTTATGATAGTTTGTAATTAATAAAAAAAAAAACTTAAATTATTATCAATTATTTATAAAATTACTAGAAAAATTTAAAAAAAAAATCAGAAATACGTATATTTAATATAAAAGACAAACTATATTATCAGTAATAAAATATTTAAAAAAAAATATATAAATTATATATTATATCAATAAATATAATTATTCAAAAACAATAGTAGCGATTCTTTATTATATTTGAATCATAATATTTATTTAATTAATAATGAAATGATTAAAAGCAAACTATAATTAGGGTAAATGTGAAATAAGTCAAATATATCATTGAAGTACAATTATATTCTTACAAGTTTTTAAATTGTAAAAAACAAAATACTATTAAATAAATAGATACATTTATAGGGTATGTGTGATCTTCTTTAGGTCAGTAGTAATGAGTGATGGCGGACGAAATTAAAAAATGGTCGGTAGGGGTGCTGGTAACAAATGACTTCCAAGGAATTGGTGTATTCAAAGCACTTTTCATACAATTTAAAAAAATATCATATCTCTCTACCACATACATATAAAATTTTAAATAAATGTGAGAAAATCACAAATATTATAAATTTAATTGCCTGCGAACACCCTGTATATCAGTTCCCGTATGAACGTTTTTAAAAGGGTATACTAAATTTGCTATACCGTTTGTGTTGCTGTATGAAAGAAGATTAATTTGAACCCAATGGCGAATGATAGCTGAGTCGAGTCGAAAACCAGAAAAGTGTTTTCAATTCCACTGGGATTCGAACCCGGGCTTTTGCATGAAAGGTCGACACTCTAGCCACTGTGCCACCCAGCCACTAAAACTTTGAAAAGGGTTTCATTTACTTTGAAAATCATTTCATATATACTCTGAAAAAGGTTTCGTTTAATTTCAAAAGGGTTTCGTTTAATTTCAAAATGGTTTCATTTAATTTCATAAAGGTTTCATTTCATTCTGCGTTTAAAAGAACTAATGCCAATGTCAATAATGCCAAAATTTGTGCAAAATTTTAAGTGGTTTCGAGGAGTGGCCTGATATATTTTCTTATATAAATAACTTAGAGTCTAATAAGTCCGGATGTTAATTGATCGGATTTATGTTACGTTCATATTGGTATCCCAGGGTTGACCCAGTCTACTCGACTACACTCTTCCTCATTTTAATTACATTTACTATCAAAATAAAATAGAATAAACTTTAAGTAGTTTAATTTAATTTTATTTTATAAATTGCCTACATTTAAGTATATTTGCATTCCACTCAATAATTAATTTCAATTTGTTAAATTAAATTGATAGAGTGGCTTTATTCAATAAAAGTATGTACGATTACGTAATTTTTTTATGTTTTAAAAATTTTTATTTATATTTTATTTACTTTAATTTTTAAAAGATAAGATAATTTCTTAATAAACATTAAATTTTTATTTTAAAAATATTGTATAAATTTAGTTTAAATTAAAAAAAACACAAAAAAACAATTTATTTTACTTTTTTATAGTAAGTAATTACAATCTTATTTTAGGGTTCACCACATCCTGATTGGTTACGTTTTTTCACAAAAAAAAACCAAAAATTATGATATAAGTAAACAATGATTAGTGGTGTAATTATTTAAAATTCAGACTAAAATAAATTTTCCACAAAATATTCTTATAAAACATTGGTGTTATAATAAACGTTGGTGGTGCAATATATACAATATAAAATATATGGAACCATCTTGGAATTTTTGGACTTACTAACTTTAAAGTTCGATTTATTTGATTTTTCGATTTTCGGTTCGATTTATTTGATTTAATTCAGTTTTGACTTCAGCATTTTCCCAAAGGTCAATGATTTTAATGAACATTCTGTATTTGTATCTCTTTAATGAATATCAATTTCGATAACCCCACTTATAACTTTGCAGTTGCGATTAGTAAAAGCTTACTCGTTTATAAAAAAATTATTAAGTGATTATTCGATTAGGGCTCTATTGAACTGATGCACTTACCACTAGTCAAATAATAATTCCTATAATAAATGGATATTTTAACTAATCAAACTTCGGTGTTTTAATGTCAAACATTGCTTTAGTACAACAAAATATAATCAAAAATATGATAGTTTTATTATTCGATTAGTGATGAGTTGTTGATGCAATATGATGGCCTAGGATAAGTCGTTGGTCGTGTAAAAATTTAGAAATTATTTTTACTTTTAGTTATCCAATTAATTCTAAAGACAATGAGTTACTACTATTCAGTTCATTTTAATTGTATAGCTTTGGCTGATTCACTCTGTCTTTTATTTTAAAAATTCACTAAAAAATCAAAGTTTTATAAGTTGTCAGAGTTTCAATCTCAATAACATACGACTGCTAAGTCAAATAATAAATTAAGTTAAACTTTCGAATATACGATGTGCTAATATTTTCACAAAATTGAAGAAGATAATTTTAGTTAAAAACTAAATCCATTTTCAATGTTTATTTTTAATTTTTAAAACTCATCCCATCTTATTATTAATTGTTTTGTAATTAATTGTTTAAACTTAAACTGAGTCAGAAAATAAATAATTAAATAAAATCTTATGAACAATGGATAAAGGTATTTGTATGATTACATTTAATTAATATCTGTATAATAATATTTATTTTGTTTATGTACTTGAGTCTTGAATCTTTTAATTGATTTTGAGATTATGATAAATTTACTTACAGGGTGTTTTACAAGTAAAAGTCGATCTTTCAGAAATTGATTTAGATAGCCCTTAGGACCATTTATTTCTATTAATTTACTTCAAAAATTTTAATCTTTGTACATTTATCCTGAAAAAAGAAGCTACTTAAAGGTGCACTGGATAGTTAATTAAGAAGGAGGAGGTTTTTTTAATTAAATGGGCTTACTTTATTTGTTAAAAATTATTAAATAGATATGTTAGATCATTTTATAATATTATTGAAATTGTAATTATATTGAGTTCATTAATTCAATTACAAAAATCTGGTTTAATATCGTGTAAAACAGATATATAATCAAGCTTCCAAAATTTATAGATTTGTATTCGACCGATTTTGAATAAGGAGAGATATCTTACAGTTAGATTGAAATTCAGGATTTTCTTGATTAACGTATTTAAAGCAGAAATTTACTTTGGAGACTTTTTACAAAAATAAAATTTTGTAGACTTGTTTTATATGCAAAATCGTAATTAAATTTAATTTTTAAAAAAGTCTCCAAAATAATTTAAAAAAAAAATATATTTTTGACCTTTTCGTTTAAGAAGATTCTTTCTTTGGAGACTTTTTTTTATATTATGTTAAAGAGATAATTAATCAAGCTTCCAAAAAATAATATAAAGTTTGATCCTACCTAAAGTTCGTTCTGCAATTATAAAAACAAATAATGAAATTTAATGAAATTTATGGAATAAAAAATCTACAAAGTTCCCACTCGAAAACCGCTAAATCTAATGGCAAACAAAGTCAAATGGCTTAATAATATGTTTTTTCTTGCTTTTAATACTTCTATTACTAATTGAAATGGCGCCGTTTACATGTCTAAGCCCTCTGTTTAAAAATCTCCATAACTCAAGTAAATAATTAAAATGCAACTATTATTATACCAGATTCAATCTGCGTTCCTTCACTTCATCTCTATCAACTCTACAAAATTTTATAAAAATTTTTCTTAGTCTGGAAGTCAAAAATTTTTATATGAATTAAAGTAAAAAACTAATACAAACAAAAAAAGCAAATACCAAATTACCAATTTGGAAAAAAAATTCCTGGAAAACTAAAATCCTTCAAAATACAATCAACTTTGATGTTCACGGTTTTAAAATATCACGCGATCATATACAAAGTATAAAATGTGATCCCCATTTCTGAGTTATTGTTAATTATATGTATTCTTTAATTAATCTTGAATTTCATATTATAAATATATATATATACAATCAAAATTTATTATTATTTATTTTTACAATAAATCGTCTTCCAAAACTGTTCCACTTTCTTTCAACGTAATTTAAAACAATTCACAATAATGAATTAAAGATCTTGTAAACATTCAGTTTTCAACTTACTTGTGATATTAAATTTGATAAATTACCAAAATACATATTACAAAAGGAAATTATTATTATGCAAAAGTAATATATATATATTTAATTTTAATTTTGGATATTTTTTGCAGCACACAATTATATTAACTATCATCGTCATTATATACATAGCTTTGATTGCATCATTAAAGAATGAGATTTCTGTGTTTTCTGTTATCGGGACAAATTTCAACAAAGATCGTTTCGAAAAAAATTTAAAATATCACATATGTATCTCATCCCATATCCCATATTATCTAAAATACAAAACAAAGCGAATTGTTTTCTGTTTTTTATTTGGATTTTTATTAATGACGCGTGTATATTGAAAAATATTTTTATTAATTTTTTCACTACCTCTCAACTTTAATATTCTAATTCTGTTTTTATTTTGATTCTCTTTTTTTTTTTTATTATTAACCATGTTCTGTTATTTGAGTGAAAACTATTTAACGGTGAACTATTTAATTTTGAGTTCGATAATATGGAATTCTAATACTTTATTAATCTCACTCGAATTTTAATAAATCTTCTTAAAGTTTAAGTGTCATAAGTTAAAAACAGAACTACGAAAAAAGTCTCCAAAACCAAGAAAGTCTCTAAAACTTTAATATGAGTCCCAAAGTATAATTTTTGCAAAGTTTTTAAAAATATATGAAAGAGAGCCAAAATTGGATTTCCTTAAAATTTTGGAGACTTTTTTTTTGTTTTTTAGCAGTTTAGAGGTTAAATGTAAGCATTAATATATTATTGGTATTAATTTTATTGGAGACCTTCTATCAAAATAATATTTAAGAATATCTCGGAGACTTTATTTATATGAAAAATGGTAATCAAATTTAATTTTTAAAAAAGTTTCCAAAATAATACAAAAATTTATTTTACTTTTGGTTTGACACGATTCTTGGAGACTTTTTGTTACTAGAGGTTTTAAAACCTTTATAGGCATTAATCATGTTAATTTAATATAAAATACTTTTTATTGTCGTACAGACTTAAATTGTCATAAATATCTTAAAATGGAAAATACAAATTGAAATAAACAACATCTTATTTAATACTTAGGCAAGGTTCATATAGAACTTCACAAAAATGGGCCTTATATCAGCCTTATATACATCTTAAATAAATATTATAGCGCTTTTATATGACTACAATATTTGCCAGAAGTGTGATATAAATGTCTTACAAAAATTAATTCTTAGACAAAGTTCTTGTAGAACTTCATAAATATAACCCTTATATCCGTCTGATATACACTTATATGAATAAAATGTTCGCCAAGTGTAATATAAGTGTTTTTTAAGTATGCATTCTAATCTTATATTATACTTATAAATCTCGATGTTGCTGGTTGGGCTTTACACTTCTCATTTTGGTGGTACATATTAAAAATAACATTTTTAATTAATTGCTTCAATAAAATACAAATTAATATCTTCTATAAATTGAACTAAAAAACTTGGGAACGTCTCAAAATCCTAAATCACAAAACCCCAAAGTAACAAAATCCCAAAATCTCAAAACTACAAAATTACAAAATCACAAAATTCCAAATATCAAAATTCCAAATCACAAAATCCAAAAAAACAAATTCTCGAACATATCCAATATATATATATAAAAAAAATTTATCATAATATTGTCTTGAATATTTTAAAATCACGACAATTTTAATTTGTTCTCCTTATTTTATTTTATTTTTTTTTTTTAATATCTTGTTCAATCTGGTCTTATAGTTATAATTTCGAATAAAAACCGAATTTTCTAAGAACGAAAATATTTCGTCAAAAAAAAAAATTTCAGAATTTCTTCCAAAAAAGATAACCAAAAAAAAGATTTTAAAGATACAGATGATGATGTTATATTATATTATATATATATATATATATTAAAAAAGATTTAAAATAAAACAGAGATTTAATAAAAAATATAAAAAAATATTCTGTATTTTTCCACTTTAACTAAAAATACAATAATGAATGAAAGAGATAGAAAATACTAAAAAAACAAATAAAAAACGAACAAGAAAGAAAAGAAAGGGAAATATTTGGCCTTGGGATGATATTATTTGAAATCTAATCTCATTATTACACAGTTATTCTTTTTTTCTTATATTATTTTATTCGCGTTTTGATATCGCGATTCGCGAATTAAAAAAATTTTGTGCAAAATTTTTTTTTTATTATTTTTGTTTTTATTTTGGAGAAACATTTTTTATTTTTATTGAACTTTATTAAAGCAATTATTAACTTTAGTCACAAAAAAAAAACCCAAAAAAAATTCTAGTAATATGTAGAAATTATTTAAAAATAGTCGACAATCATAATAAGGCGGTTTAATATTTTAAAAAAGAAAAATAAAAAAATTAATAATAAAAAATAACCTCAGTTTTAGGTCAAAATTCAAGAACACTCGGTTTCTTTTAAAAGAATCCGAAAAAATCGTTAATAAAAGATTAGGAATACCATGATATGGAAGTTGTTTTAAAAAATAGGAATTTTTTATTAATCATCAGAATTCATTGTTATAAGAAAATAGATTTAGACTTCGGAGAAGGCATTATAAATAATGAAATTTAATAAAAAAACAAAATATTTGAAAGAAATCAAATGCGTTATGGTTTTTGACCTTATATTTTATTAAGTCTGATGAAATTGATTGATTGGATTTTTAAATAAAAAGTTGTTCCATGCAAAAAATTTTAAACCTGAAGTCAATTTCAATATGTTTTGACATGTGAGTTTGCAAAAAATAAATATAATGTTTTTTTTTTTTTAAATTTGATATTGAATGAAAAAATTTGTCACGTTTTATTGAATGATTTGCAAATTATTAACATGGAAATCAGTTTTATTTATCATTAATATTGATAGGTGATACAATTAGAACTGACAGAATTGGAAAAGTTTCATTTTAACACTTTTTGTTAGTTATTAAAATTTACCCTTTTTTTACTTAAGTGAAGATATTTTTGTGAGACTTTTATGTTTTTTCTTGAAGTAAATCGATTCTTTTTAATAAAACTTCCGTAATTTAAGAAATATGCAATGTGCACCGCAAGTATGCAAGTATACCACTGAAAAATTTATTGGACAAGGTGCGAACCTCCACTTCAATACATTTCAAAGTTTATTAAGCTTGTACCAAATTTTAAATTTCTATCTTAATTAATTACAAAGATATGCATGTTAGTTCTTAAGAGGTAAGTGTCTGGTACCCGAACCACAACCCTAATTCATCCCTGATATCGAGGATATAATGAAACATATAGCAGAGCACATTTTTACCAAATTTTTAGTTTCTATTTTGATTAATTTCGAAGATATGCTTGTTATCTATTGGGAGGTGCGTGAAAGGTACCTAAACCACCACTCTAATTCATCCCAAATCTTCAGCACTTAGTACAAGGAGGAAAGAACAACGAAGTTTTAAATATCAAACTGATGTATTTTCTAATTTAGAAGATATGCTTTAAAGTGAGGTGTGGAGGTTGTGAGGTGTGTGGAGGGTACCCATTTTATTCCTTTGCCGTTTAACTTTGGCATTAATAATGAGATTCAAAAAATATCTTCTTTAGATTTGATATGATTTTTTTTTTAATCTTCTTAATATATATAATTCACAATATAAAATTGTAACAATGTTTTCACTTAAAAATATTCTCTTAAAATAAAAAAGATTTCATTTAAAGTAAAAAATAAAAAAAAATTAATTTTGAATTGATCTTGAAAATAGAATTTTTAAAAATAAATTATATGATAATATAACTTATTTAAAAATATATTAAGTAATATTTAATTATTTTGATTGAATTTTATTTACCCTAGGTATATATTTGTGTTAAAGCGCCATCTAAATTAACTTTTTTTGCGAAATATTATTTAACCAAATATAATTTTATCAATTTGTATTTATCACAAAATTATTGTTTGTATGTCGGCTTCTTATCAATTCAGAATGTTATTAATCAGATATCAAATTTTCCATATTTATTGAAGGAATATTATTATTAATAAATATTTCTATAAATAAAAATTAGTTTTTTTTTTAATTAACAAGATTTATGGTGTATGATAATAATTGTGTTAAAAATACATTAATTACAAAAATTATCTTATCATTATTATTTTCATAATTTAAGGTATACTTGCTAATGATTAATGAATATAGTTGGTTAAATTGGAATATTCTAGAAATATTATTATAATTGCATTAAAGCAATTCGCATAATGGTATTCTTTGTAAAAAATTGAACAGACAGATTTAGACTCTTTTTTAGCACATTAATTCGTCAAAGGAAACACATTAATATTTAGAGAATGCTTTCAGAAGAATTCTAACTTCAACAAAACTTTACAAACTTCATTGTTGTTAAAATTTATAATTATAAGATATTGGAGCTGGATTTTAAAAATTATTTTCTTTCTTTATAGGAGCTAGCAGTCAAAAACTAATCGAAATAGCTATTACGGATCAATAGCATTCACGTATGGATAGAGAGGTCACATTCTTACAGGATTTCCAAATTTCATAATCATACAAGTCCTAAAATAGAACCTTTTAAACTAACCTAACGGAACCTAAAGAAACCTTTGTAGAGTTTAGCGGAAATCGGTTGCACATACTCTATACCTTACAAAAACAGAGTCAACCAAAATTTTCAATTTGGTAATAACTCTTAATAAATTCTTTGATAATTAAGAAAGTCTTAAGAGTTTAGACTTATAAACAAAATTAGGTTTTAAGACTCAGCTTCACTCCATCAAGAATAAGTAGCAGATAACCAGTAGAAGGTTACACTGCATCGGATACACACTGAAAAAAGACGAAAATGCCATAAATAGAATTTCACTATTTTAAAGCCCACAAGGAATAGAAACTCCTTAAGGCAAGAGGTAAACCCATATAAATTTGGAATCGCACTGTCCTAAAAGATATAATTAGAAGCGTCAAAACATGATAAGGTGCATAGGACTATGCTTGATTAGATTCAAGTGGAAACTCTATGTTTATTAATGGAGCAACGGGGGAAAAATCTAGCTGATAATTATGCCAAAATTTAATAACCAACATCCAACCCATGTAGGTACCAATTTTCAGAGTTAAATAATAATTTAAATAAACTCACTAACAAATGAATTACAAATACCTATTTGAGAAAAAAATTTATTGTCCTAATAAGGTAGTAAATAAATTTTCCAAAAATCAAAAAGGGCTTAAAAGAAATCTTATTGAAAGACATTTTAACATCAATCAATCTAAATCAACTGAAACTTAATATTAAAACTTAATAAATATAAAATCCTGACAAATCAATGTAAAAAGACTGTTTGGTTTTTTATTATGGTAAATAAATTTTAAAATATAAATAATATTATTAATACAAAGTAATAAAAAAATGTTAAGTATCTACTCATCATATAATAACATCCGTCCATTTTTAACATTTTATTCAATTCTAATCTATTTCCTTTTATAGTAAGTTGTCGGATTTATTTCCACTTTGTGGAAATGTTTTTTTTTTTATTTTTTGTTTCAATTGCTAAATGAAACATATATAAAAGTCATTGTAATTTTACGCCAGCATTTTATAACCTATATTTATATTCTTAAGTCTTTTGTATATGTATATATGATTTAATCTTTATATATCCAATTGAATCTTCATTTTTTATCTTAAAGTATCAGAAAGGATTGAAATAGTAATAAAATTATATGACTGATTTTCATCTTCATCTTTACATATATATATATATATATATGTATATATATATATGATATAGTATTAATATCATATTTAAAAAAAAATTTAATTTTATCTTTAATACAATCTTTGATTATCTTCAATATATAAAACGCTTATAAATTTATCAAAATACCAGCATTTTAGCATTTTTTTTAGTATCTTTGGGTGTTGCATGAATTGTATCTGATTTTTGTTTTGGTTTTTTTTTTTTTTACCAATAAACATGTCTCAAGTTTAAGACATTTAAATGGCCAGAAAATGACATTTATATTTTTATATACCCATATTCATATTACATCGAATATAAGAATGTGTGCGTTTTTATTTTTTGTATTATTTTGACATGCAATTTTGTTTTGTTTTTTTTTTTTTTCTAAAAATGGTAATGAAATTAATAACTTTCATATTATTGGATATTGCAAAAAAATATTTAAAAAATGAAAATAATTTTTCTATATTTTTAATAAAATAATAATGATATACGCAATGCAATGCACATACATTTATAGAATATATTAACAAATATACAATTTAATATACAGGATGTTTCGTAATTAAATGCACTGTTAATTTCCTCGGCATAGATACACTTAGCTACCGAATGATACCGAATGATTTAAAATCTTGAAAAAGATCCCGAAAATATCAAAATCCTGAATAATTTAAAACCTTGATAAAAAAAGATCCTGAAAATATCAAAATCCCGAATGATATAAAATTTTGAAAAAATGAGGAAGAGTGTGGTAGAGTAGACTGTGTCAACTCTGGGATGCCCGTATGACCGTTATATAAACATTATATCATTATTATTTTTAATATTAATTACTTTTGGCAAAATTTCAAACATACCAGCTTTATTAGGTGTAGTGTAATGCTCATATAAAAGAAAAAGTTGTATGGCAGCTACTCGAACCTTCTGCAGTAGACCAACCAAATTTTGTAGTAACTTTGGCCATATCAGACACCTAACTTTAATAGGTACAGAGCAATGCCCATATAAACTAAGGAGTTGTATGGCAGCTACTCGAACCCTTTGCAGTAGACCAACCAAATTTTGCAATAACTTTGACCATTACACTAAACTATTTTGGCAAAATTTCAGACACCCAACTTTAATAGGTATAGAGCAATGCCCATATAAACTAAGAAGTTGTATGGCAGCTACTCGAACCCACTGCATAAGACCGATCAAATTTTGCAGAAACGTTAGCCATAAAACTAAACTACTTTTGACAAAATTTCAGACACGCAGCTATAATAGATACAGAATAATAATTATATAAACAAAGAAGTTGTATGGCAGCTACCCGAACCAATGGACCAAAATGGCTGGATTTAAATAGCGATGACGGCTATTGCAAAAAAACGAATTTGCGAAAATTTCAAGATCCTAGCTCCTTTAGTTTTTGAGTTATCGTAGTGACGGACGGACAGACGGCCGGACAAACAGACAGACGGACATACATAGCTAGATCGATTTATTTTTCGATTCTGATCCGATCCATACACTTGAGTCTATATCTACCCCCCCTCCTTCTCTGCGTCACAAACGTAATGGCAAATTTATTATACCCTTTGACTATATAGTCATACGGGTATAAAAATTCCGTAAATATCAAAATCGTGAATTACGAAACCTTATTCAGGTTGGGTACAAAGTTCAAAAACAAAACTTTCACTTAAATATACATACATATTTTGTAAGAGGTCATAAAAATAAATACTCTAGAAAAAGCAGCATTCCTGATTTTGTATGCAACTCTGAAATACTTCCTAACTTTTTTTCATAAATAATTAGTTAACAACAAAGCATTTAAAATAATGGGGGCTTCCGTCCCCCAAACCTGGCTTAACAAATTTTTATAATCCTGATTTTGTATTCAACTCTGAAATCCTTCGTAAATTTTTTTAATAATAAAAAAAAACAAAAAATTTAATATAATATGGGCTGATTTTTGGTTTTCAGTACATATTTTGTTTTCGGTATATTGGGGATTTTATTATCAGTGTGTAATGCAACGACACACTTATAGTAGATAAAATTTTAACAACATTTTTTATATTTCGTAGCTCGCAGTTTTAAAACTTGAAAACTTAGAAAATTGAATAAAACTTTGGAATAGAAGTTTGAACCCGAATGGTAGCTGAGTCGAGTTGAAAATCAGATAAAAGTTTTTTTCACTTTCACTGAGATTCGAACCCGGGGCCTCCTGCATGAAAATTCGCCACTCTAACCACTGTGCCACCCGTTGATGCATCTATACTGATAAATATCTATGCAGTGGTATATAGCAGTTCACTTAATTAGGAAGCACACTGTATATGTATACGAGTACTATAATACCATAGTTAATAAATACTAATATGGTGTTTTTCTTTTCCCAGAATATAAAAAAAATAATTGAATCAATATAAGAATATTTCGAATATTTTCGAATTATATTCACACAAATGTCATAGTGATTTTATCTAATCGCAACAAGATAAAGATACAATGTATATAAGTGAATATTGATGAAAGAACAATGATATAGGGAACAATTACAAATTTTTACAACAATTTAATTATATTTTAAATATCTTTCAAAAAAATTCGATCCACTTTTAATTTTAATTCTATAAGACTTTTATATTTGCAGAAACTCGACACTTTACATATATAACCTTCAGGAAATCTTTACAAGATCGTTCAAAAAACATTAGGTCATTCATAATTTTTAAACTTAAAATTTACAAATTAAACAACATGACAATATATGCGATAAAAGTTTAGAACAAAAAACAACTTTCGATATATTTTCAATTTTTAACGATGAAAACTTAATAAAAATCAATTAATTTCTGTCAAAGTTCCATTAGCGTACTTACGATTAAAGGGTTATTTAACATTATTTAACATTAAACATCATGTAAGTTCAAAAGAAACTTTTACCCTTGCTCCGTCTTTCTAACAAGTCTGTATTGATTACTCCGTCCTTAATCTTTTAATGATAAAATATTTAATTTTGATTAATTGGAGTGAGTGCTTTTTTCAACCCTTGACAAATATATAATAATTATTATATATTATATAATACATATATATAATAATATATATTAAATATAAATATCACTTTTTATGTATGCTTATTTTGCATTCCTTACTTTCTTCAAAAACTTTGACAGCTGAAATTAAATACATTATTTCTTATGACATTTGACTAAATACACAAAGTAATCAATGTACTCAAACAAAAGAAAATAACGAATTGAAGAATTCCAATTTAAATTTTTATCTTTGTTGACTTTGACAGTATTGACAGTTCATTTCTTTTGAAAGAAGTTTTTATTGAATTTAGATATTAGAAGCATAATCTTTGATTCATAATGAATGATAATACATAAGAAATCTAACATAGCTTTAAATTCCTCAACTACAGCGTATAAAATAATATTTTTAAATTTATTTATTAATTTGTAGTACAAAACAATAGTAAATATTGCTTGATAATATTAATCCTTTGCCGATTTGACATTTGGACTTATTATTAAATTATTGTAATATACACTAGATTTTTTTTTATTATGATTTTTTCAGATGATTTTTTAAATATCCAAACTTTTGCTGACAAAATTTTACTAAATTATACTTTGGCAAATATCAAAGTAACTACACAAAATTTCATTTAGTCTACGCTGACCACGTTCACTTTGCTTCCATCCAATTACTTTAATGATGAAAAGGAAGTCAACGAATCGAAGCCTACTTTGTCCTAAAATCTTAAAGGATGACATTTAACAATTAAATAAAAACTAAATTGTATAATATCAACACTAAAACTAAAAATCTAAATTTATAATTATTGCGTATTATTATACAGATTACATTTTAATATTCTTTGATCAAAATCTTGATTCATTGCAATTCAGTTTAAAAATTTTTCAATGTATCATTCCAATTTCCAATATCATGTAGTTTTTATACTAAAATATAATATATATTCCACTACATGCTTTATATATATATATATATAGCTACTTATAATCTAAAATCAAAACAAAAAATATGAAAAGGAAACAGTTTTCCACGTACATAAATACATATTTCCATTTTTGAAATTCTTAAAGTATCTTATAGATATTTTCAACATTTTTTTGATAAGACAAGACCACCATACAACTATGCGATTCTTAATAGGAATTTTATTACCATTTATTTAAGTTTTGTTGTTTTGATATTATAACTGGAGAAAAGTGAGCACAGTATATATGATGTATTATATATAGGTATAGATAATTATATGTACTTTGAAAACAATATATACTTTATATAGATCTCAAAGTCACTTTCATACAATTCAAATACAATAGTTTTGAGAATTTTTCAATTCATAAAAAATCAATTTTAAAAAAACAAAACTCATAAAAATTTCAAATTTGAAAATGAATTTTTTTTTAAATATTATGTAAATTGAGAAATAAAAAAGATAGTGATGAAGATAAAGACAAAAGATAAAGGTAGATATATATAGATATACTAGCTAATACCCGGTGTGCGTTGCTGCGCCTCTAAACGGAGGTTTAATTGAAGTTGATATTATTGCAAAAAAGTAACACAAAAATTACACACGGTTTACACCTTTAAATTTTAAAATGTATGAAAGCAATTTTTTTAAAACGATTTTTCTAGGATTATTCTAGTAATTTTTGAAACTTTCTGTAATTCAAAGCAGTACAAACTACTTTCCAAAATATGATGTATTTTAACATACTCAACTCCATTTTCAATTTGCTTCACGCGTTATAAAATTTGAAGTCAACCGGTCAAATCGTTTCTAATTAAGAGTTAATGGAATTTAACTTTCTCTTTGGGCAAAGTAGCATTGCGCAAAATTGTACGTAATTTACTTCCAAATCTTTTTTTTTGCTAATCGTCGGGCCGGCATGGGTTAACCAATTCCAAGTCTGTTAATAGTGTCAACTCAATTCTCACAGCTGAGCACGTATACAAAATTTGAAGAAAATCGGTCGAACCGTTTCTAATTTAGAGTAAAGTATTGAAAAAACCTATAAAAAGCTGTTGGGCCG
Organism: Dolichopus griseipennis; assembly: GCA_963082915.1. NCBI lineage: Eukaryota > Metazoa > Arthropoda > Insecta > Diptera > Dolichopodidae > Dolichopus > Dolichopus griseipennis. The sequence goes on from OY720442.1 coordinate 132,859,402, forward strand.
CAATGGGTTAATGGAACTCATCAAAAAAATTTTTTGGGCTTTCTTTTTAGCCAAAGCTGTGTTTCGTAAAATCGGACAAAATTTGGACCCAACATTTTTTTTGACCAACCGTCGGCCCGACATGAGTCAGCTAATTCCAAAACTTTGAATAGTGTCAACTAAATTTTCAAGGAGCATCACGTATACAAAATTTGAAGTCAATCGGTCAAACCGTTTTCATTTTAGAACAAAAAAGTTTAAATACTTGCTCCACAGCCCCAACTTGTTGATCCGTTAGAGCAAAACTTTTGGGCAACGATTTCTTTCCGTACCCAAAAACATCTATATACAAATTTTCATAAAAATCGGCTGGGCAGTTTAGGAGTCTATTCGCTATATACAAACAAACAAACAAACTTTCGCTTTTATATATATAGATAGATGATACACTATAGATACCAAATCCTTTGAAATACAAGGAATTTTTTAATATCAAAATTTAACATAGGATGTAAATTATAATATAGTAGTAAATAAAAGTTGATGTCTCGTAAATTAAAAATAACTACTTAAAAAATATAATAACTTAACTATTATAGAAATTATAGTCATAAAAACATTAAAATATTATACAATACTTGTATAATTGTGTAATATATGGTCAAAAAAATAATTAAAAAATTATTATTATTATTCATATATTAAAATTTATATTTCTCACCATCATTTGATAGGTACAGGCATAATATGGTTAACCTCAGGTGATTTACAATAGAAAGTTTTACTTTTCTATTTAATAAAAAAAAAAGATAGTAATTTTTAAGCTTTAGTTATTGGTAATAAAAATTCTTGTAAATTTATATCTAACAGATATACTCAAATAACTGTTTTTTAATAGGTTTTTCAGTATAAGCACAGTTTTTTTAACAATGATGTAGGAATTAATTGGGATCCTTAAATTTCCTTAGTTTAAAATATAAAATCGTTAAAATTATTTTAATTGTATAATGTTAATAGTTTTTTTTTCTTTTTTAATTTTAAACACTCGGAGTGTTTGAGTGTTTAAAATAAATAATTTTATTTATTATTATACTAATTCCTTTTGGGTTTAAATGAGTCATAAATAATGAAGTATTAAACCTATGAATAAGTTTTAAAATTAGTATTATATTAATAAGAAATTATCGTATAATTATAATTAAAAAATACCTAATAAAATTATAAGATGAAAATATTTAAAATTTTCAACACTAAATTAATAAAAATACGATAGTGTGTAATTTTAATATGTTGGCGATTTTTAATTACAACATTGATTACAACTTTGACAACTTTGATTTAAGAATTATTAAAACCAAAATAATAAATCAAATTAAAATTATAATATATTTTTAACTAATAAACTTAATTTGATCATTCAACAGCTAGTCCAATACTGTTTCAATACTGAGGATAACGAATTCAATGTTTTTATTAATATAAAATAGATCTTATAAATTCTACACATATACAACTATACTTGTGACAGTATTAATTCTTATATCAGCATACTACATCTGTGAGTTATAAATATGAATTCAATTATTCAATATGTATATTTTAATTTATCCTTCAAAATATATCTTATTATTGTTGATGGAATATTAATTATTATGCCATTATTTGAATCAAATAGAAAATTATAGCTGAATAAGTTCGAAAAACAGGACCCCATTGGAGAAACAACTTATCAATAGTAAAACATTCAAATGAATACGTTTTAATAATTAGCAACAACTTGATGCACCGAACGCATATTCGATACAAGTTTAATAAATTTTTTATCAGTAAAAAAACATTCACTTATCAAGAAAATCGTTACTCGATTATTTTTCATTATTAATATGAAAAATAGTTAGTGGTAATAGGTATGTTTTATAAAAAATTTCATTATTATTTTAATTCAAATATACCTTCTACTAGTAGGAGACATTTTAATGTGCAATTCATTTGTCAATAATTATCAAATAACTATTATATTGAAAAAATTTTTTTAAATAACTCAAAAAAGTATGGACTAGTAAAAAAACTCACTTATTATAAAAATTTACTTTTTTTTATTATTTGATAAGTTGTTAGTTGTTAATGCAATAAGATCCACATCATAATACCACGTCAAAACTACATTGATCTAACCATTAATTGACCCAAAGATCTTTTGAGCAATAATTTTAAAATTATGATTGTCGACCAAAGTTGCAACAATAGCCTTATATCCTAAATCACATTCACCATTCGACTACAAAATCCCAAGATTTTATCTATTAGAGATTTGAATAAATTCAATTGGTCATTGCCTTCAAATAAAAGGACATCAATTGTTATTTATGTTTGTAACATATCCCTAAAACCAAAATTATGTATACATATGTATTTATGTAAAACATTAAAAAATTAATAAAATTTTATGAAAAAAATCAAAAAAATAAAAAACCACACTCGTATGTGTATTTTGATTTATTTCCTAAAAATTCGAGAAAATTTTTTTAAAAATAGAAAGTTATTATTTGTTTTGACCACAGTATACTCGTACTAAAGATTGTTAAAATTTATGTATGTTGTAAATTATTTTTTAACAAAATTTACAAAATAAAAATAATGCATAATATAATATATTTAAATTAAATTTTAGATTGTTATAAAAACTATAAGTGTTTAAATTTCATTTAAAAAAAAAAAATTAAATTAAATTCATTGTTCAATTGGAACTACACAAAAGAGAAAGTTTGATTTTTTAACCCCAAAGGTAACAATTAAATTAAATTAAAAAAAAAAAAAAGTGTATATATAATATGCAGAAAACAATTATATTGCAGTCTTACAATCCAATTTACATAAAATAAATTTTCTATTTTATTACAAAAAAAGGTAATAAACTATAAAAATATTTTTACAAAAAAAATGTTATAGTTTAAAATATTAAAATAGTTAGTAATGCATTCCCAATTACATAAATTTTATTTATATATATACATATGTATATAATAGAATTTTTACTTGGACATAGATGCCATTCATTACATACGAGTATTTAATTTTCTGACCTTTAAAACATTTTTAACTGCAATAAAAAAAAATATATATATATACATATATGTATATATAAAAGAAAACTCTTATTTTCATTGCACACAAAAAAATTTTCTAAAAATATGAGAAACTAATATGTGTATTTCAGAAAAAATTAATTTTATTACAGATTAAAAATTTTTAATAATTTTTTTTAATATGCAGCAATGATTTGTAATTAAAAGTATGGAATTATCTAAAATTTTCATTTTAAAATTTTTCTGAATCTTTTGGTTTTTCAACTTTTTTGCGAATAAATGAAATTCGGAATAATTTCCCTCTCTGAAATAAAGTTGTGGCAATATTTTTGGATACTCTTCCGAAAAGATGTCATCTCATAACGGTTCTTTATATCCCTTTTTTTCCTAATATATTCGTTGTAAGTGACGATACCGTTATCTAGTGGCCAAAGAGTGCATTGAAAGGTTTTCGTACAATTTTCTCCTATTTTAATTAAACCGTTATATTTTTACCGTAACACAAAAAATTCGAACAATTTCCCGTAATAATTTTAAGCATAATATCGCCATTATAATACACCATTCTTATTTCAACTTAATGGGGGCTACCTTTTTAGGACATTGGAATTTTACGTGAGATTGAACTTTAAAAAAAATCACTATACGTTATGATGTGGATATTAGTTCGGGCATATTATGGCAGAGCGAATTGCGTTAGCTTAAAAGCTCGGGACGCCTTTTTTCGGAAGTATATCCCTTTCTTATATTAAATTTGGTTTTAAAGTTTTCTCTATTTCCACCTTTTTCCTCAGGTTCAATAAATTTTTAAGGGATGCAATTTAATAATAGTTATTATTTTGGTGTCAAGCATTTAAGCTTCTATTTGATTGCATTAATTTTCGTATCTGTCCATTAAAAGTTCTGATAGAAGAGTAAGTATTTAAATCTATTAGTTCCAGAACGCACAGACATTATGACCATACGCGTTTTCTGAGAGGGCTTTTTTTCGAAAGTCAATTATTATTTAAAATCTTAATAAATATATCGTTACTCTTCTAAACATTGGATAGGGCTAGGTTCTATCAATTTACTGTATCATAAAAATTCTAGAGTAGGTCAAAATTCAAAAACTCATATTTATTCTGCAACATAATCTGGACAAAGGAAATTCAGTCAAATAATGTTACAGATATTACAATAAAATCATATGACACTCCTTTCAATAATTCCCAAATAATAAACCTCTGTTATTTAATAGCAAAATATTCGAATAAATTCGAAAACACATTTGTACATTATTTGTATAAATTATTAACTTCGAAGTTCGAACATAAATAAATAAAACACATTATCAATGACACTTAATATGATCTCTAAGAATAATAATGAATGGAACAATTTACAAAACTTAATTTTGATGAATCAATTTAATAAAATTTAAACCGATTCATTGTTTATATTATTTTCAAAAATTTATAAATTTAATTCATAATAAGTTTTAATTTACAATTAAAATATATTTATAATGAAATTAATGATCATTTTAATTTTCCAATTCAGAGACTCTCTTAAACATCTTTCTTAAAACAAATTTTATTATTCTATTCTTCCAAAAAAAAAAAACTTTTTTACTTAAGAAAATCGGTGCAGGGTCATTACTCCCAGAGTCATAATTCCATTATGGATTTATGACTCATTTAGTGGGACATAATTCCCTAAGAGACTTAAGACCTAGTAATGAGCCATAACTTTTAAGGGGACTTGTGACCCTGGAAATGTTGAGTCAGAGAGGTGGGTCATAAATCCCGTATACAGTTCTCAACCAAGAGGTTATTGGTAATATTAAAAAAAATTAATTATATAACGTCAGTGACGAGAGGAATATATACAGACTTTCTTGCACTATAGTATTAAAAATGATTATCACACATATGGGAGCAGAATTCGAAAGCAGGATATTCCCTTTTTCCAAAATTGAGAAAAGCCATCATTTTATATAAACTATATTTTGAAAGGTTATTTTGACAAAAAAGGGCAATCCTAATTTTGTGTTCAAAGCCTCGTATACATGAATTCATATAAATACTCTGAAAAAAAGGTCAGCTTCATAATATAGAATCTCGCATAGACAAATATCAAATTTCAATTATCATATTTAAATCATAAAAGATCGGCAAAGACTTTGAGAAATTATTTTAAAATAAATTTCGACTAAATATATTAGTATATGTACACGTGCAATCACACAATTTTAGTTGTATGATGTTATAACTCAAAAATTAGTATAGGGAGTTATAAATCACTTAATAACATAACTTATAAAAGGAACTTATAACTCACTTATCAAGGAAGTTATGTCACACATAAATATTTTAAAAAGAGTCAAATGTACCTTAGAGACTTATGTCATAGTAATTGAGTCATAAGTCCCTAAAGTCCTTAAAGGACTTATGCCCTAGTAAATAAATCATATGTCCCTTAAGGACTTGTGACACTAGGACTTATGACCCTGCACCAAGAAAAACACAAAATTAACATTTTGTATAAATTTAATTTTAATTCATTTTTCGTGTTATTTTAAAAATGTTTTTCTTTTCTATTGAAACTCTGGTGTTTTTCTTTTAATTCATAAAATAAACAAAATTTTTTTTAGAAGCATTAATAAAAACATTAATCGGTCATCAGATCAAATTTAAAATTTTATATTTTTAATTCAATAAAAAAGAAATGCATTCAATTTATAATAAACTTGTAAGTTTTTTTTTTCACTTAATTCTTATGATAAAATTATTCACGGTTTTTGTTTAAGGTTAAGTATCTTAAGTTACAAATTTTTTGGTTGTATCTAATTCTAAATGTTTACATACATATTTATGTATCTATATATATATTTAGAAAAAAAAAATGTCGTTATTAATGTTATTTAATAGTAATATGTAAATAAAACTTTTGACACGATCTTAAAATGTTTTTAACAAGTAACTAAATATTGATTTGGTGACTTAAAAGTAATAAAAATTATATGTATGCGATGTATTCGATGTTTCCAAGCAACATAATAATTCAAATCCATTATAAGTTATCATGTTAACATAATTAATTTAATAGTTCATAAATGGCTGCTTTTAAACAAAGTTTGTTTAAATCTTGTGAGTCGAAATTTTTTTTAACCATTCAACAGTAGAATTTAAATAATAGGTATATGAAATTAATTAAATCGTAAGTGAATTATGAGAAACTGTGCTAAAAAGCAAGTAAAGAAGGGCTCTGATCATATAATTATATTTCAATTTTCTGATCCTACAGGATTTTTAGAAGAATTTTATTTAACTTGTAAATTTCCGAGATTTTTCTATGCATATACGAGTTCTTGGGTTTAGAGGCATGTAAGAGTTTATATTTTACTTCATTCGATATCCATTCGACTGTACTTCATTAGCTTGTAATTTTATTAGCCAGTAATTTCATTAGCGTGAAATTTCACTTGCCTGTATTTTGCAAAAGCTTCTTTAAGCGGTTTACAGAATATTTATTCTGAGTTAGGAGATATTTTAGAAGACTATTTCATTCGACATTCATTCGACTGTATTTCATTAGGCTGTATTTTCATTAGCCTGAAATTTCATTAGCCTGCAATTTCATTAGCCTGAAATTTCATTAGCCTGTAATTTATTGGCCTGTATTTTGCAAAACCTGGTTTATGCGGTTTAGAGAATATTTATTCTGAGATATGAGAGATTTTAGAGTTGGTTACAAAACCATGGTTTCAATAATTTGTTAGAGAGGATTTTGGAAGGAAGCTTTATCTCTATAGGAAGTTATTTATTATGGCAAGACTATATCTATAAGAAAACTATTTATAGAAGCAATTTTATAGTTGGTTACATAACCTGGATTATACTATTTTTCTAAAATATTAAATATAGGTATATATTAAAGGCAAATCAAATACAGATTTATAATAGTAGCCTTTTTTTCATTCTATTTAACAACGATTCCTAGTCAACAAATTTTTAATTTATTTATTTATTTATGAACAGTCCCCTACTCCATGTAATGTAGTAAGTGTGTGAATTTGCCTTTCCATTTCAGGTATGACAATTAACTTTATTTTATATTATGAGAAGTGATCTGACTAAATTTGAGCCCGCGACTTTTCAATTGAAAGCCATTTTAACCAGTGAGCTATCGCTGAGATGCTAACAAGTTTTAAATTTACAAAAGTTATTATAAACGTAAAATGAAATCAATAATACGTACAATAATTTCATACTTATACATTCTATTGAACAATACATTTTCTTTCAACTCAATTAAGTCTTAGACTTTAAAACATAAAAAATTGGATCACTTTTGGGGTATTTTGAAAAAAAAAAAACAAAACAAAGAGCGTCTAACATTTTAATATTCATTTTTTATCAGAAATTCATTATAAATTTTTTTTTATACGCAATTTAAGCTTTAAAAAAAAAACATAAAACAAAACATTTTTCAATTCTTAGGTAAGAAAATATATATTGCGGTTTCTTATTCAATCAATTTGTTATAAATAAATATATTATATGTATATATATATATATATTATGCTTAATTCAATACGCTTATAAACACTCTATATAAGAAGTTTTAAATTATAGGAAATTGTATTATTTATACAAAAAAAAAAAATATACACATTTTATTTTTATTTATAAGATATGGTGTAAAAGAATACAAAATACAAAAAAAAAAGTATTATACATATTGTGTAATTTACAGGTGAAAAAAAGTGAAAACTATGCAGTTTTCATATTTACCTACAAACATAATAAAATATATACAAATACAAACATAAAAGCGTTTTTGTTTCATTTGTTGTTGTTTTTAAATAAAAACATTTTACACACTTAGTATAAAATACAATACACATTTGGTATTAAAAAATCAGGTGATATTTTAATTTAATATGATATTACTACAATTAAATTGCTTGATTTAACATTGACTTTTATTGAAATTTTTTTTTAATTTTTATTTTCATTTGAAATAATTGGATTTATTAAAAAAATTATTTTGTTATTGAAAATTAAAATCAACATAATAAAGTTCAAATGAAATTCACTTTCAATTCTTATTAATATTAATTACCTACATTTTTTTTTTATTTTAAGGGAATCTGGAATTTATGATAACTTTAGATAAACATTTAACAACTGTATAAAAGAATGCAAAAACCAAAAGGTTTATAAAAAGTGGGTCAAATTGTTTAATAATTTGAATTACGTAAATGTTCTGGTAATTTGATAGATCTGGTGATAAATCTAGTTAGATATAAGTTTCAAATTTGCGACTTTTAGATAAGTTTGCTTAAAATTAACCTAAACAGCTGTAACGGACGAGTAGATCTTATACTAATCTACACAATTTTAAGAGACGATGGAATTATCAGAAATCTACAAGAAATTTCAAAATGTCATTTCTACTTAAAAAATGTCATATAACCCTTGCATAAAGCTTAGACCAAAATTGCCGTAACGAGACGAGTAAATTTTAATACTAAAATATGAAATTTCATGAGAATATCCAAAATAAACAATAAAATTGTCAAAAAAACTGCAGCAAACTTTAAAATGTCATTTTTACAAAAGAAATGCCATATATGTAAAGTCACCTTAAGGATACAATAAAAATAAGCAGAAAGAAAATATAACCTCAAAAAAAGTTTAAAAAATCAAAATTTTATATTGTTTTTATTTTGATTCAATAATATCTTTGCTTTAAAATTTAATGTTCTTGTTGTGTAATTTTAGTTCTTTTTTCCATTATTTATTAAATTATTTTAAGTTTTGTTTATTTTTAATATTAAAAACCATATGATAACTTATGTTTATATCGCCATTTATATTTTTATTTTAGTTTAAAATAGTTAAAATACTTTTCACAAAAATAAATTGAAATAAAGCAAACAGTTTAAAATCTTTTAGTTACGGGTATTTTGATCTATGCCTGAAAAGTTTCTTGATGAATTGACATTTAAATTACATTGTAATTTTTTCGTGTCTGCCAATGTTTTTGTTTCATAAAAGTCATGTGTAACATTTTCGCTAAAAATCAAAAGAAATTACCAACATTTTAAATTTAGTCGAATATGATCGAATGTGTGTGGCAATGTTCACGCATCATTTAAATTTTTATTATAAAATTTCAGTCATAAAGTAAATTTTGAGGGCGAAACATCTTCGGCAAAAAATGTAAGTAGGGTAGCGCAAAACGATATGATTATGTTTAACAACTTTTTAAATTTATTTATATTTTTTATTTTTATTTCAGAATTTTGTGAAGAAAACTTGGGGAATTGAAAATGGAACAGTACACAACAGAACAGCGATAAAAAAGTACGAAAAGTTATGAAAAATATAAAAAATCTAAGACATTTCAACATGTCGGTCGTTTTGCGCCACCCTGTAAACTAAGAATTATTTTTTTTATTTATATTTTTTTAATTTTATAGAATGAACCAAGAAACCGGAAAGAAGTTTTACATCGATATTTTAATATCATTCTAACCTCAAAATTATGCTTTAAAACTTTTATTACAAACAATCTACAATATTAAAGTTTATGGTGCTATAACGGCTAAAAAATGTAAACATGCTGACGACAAACTTAAACTTGGGCCAATTGCTTTTCTCATAACTGCGTATATCCTCTTTTCAATCAATCGTTTAACCGTAAATGTTTCGATATCTATTCTGTAAGAGTTCTTAAAATCCATTGTTAATGATAACCGTATTTCAACTAACAAACTTTGACAAGATATTTTGCATTTTTTTAAAATACCAATTTTTAGTAAATAAAATAACTGCAACGGACGTATTTCTATCCAATTTGAATAGCAAATGAAGTTCGAACATTTTAACGTGTGTGGTAAGAAATAAATGTTCACGTAACATTAATTTTAAATGCTCATTTCCTCAAGATATTTTTTTTTTTTTCAATTTTCCCTTATTTCAATTCCTTTGTTGTATAATCAGAATTTCCAAAAGATTTAAATAATTATTATTTCCCATTGCATTTATAAAATACTAATGCATCATTTCATACCCAACATCTGATGCACATGTTCAGTACGATCGTCCCCCAGTTCCCAAACTAAGTAATACATATTATGACATTATGATCTATTGATCTATATTTAATTACAAAATCATCACTTTATTACAACAAATTTTAAAAATATCATTTTTAAAAATCATAAATTACGGATATTCTCATTACGCAAAAAAAAAACTAAATACTTCCAATTTAATTTAAATTTTTCACATCATTCATTTTGCATTCTGTTATACATATATACATAACACATTTTAATTAATGAGAGGTTAATTTTTACTTTAATTAAAAATTTAAATAAAAAACAAAATGCATTTTTAGTTCATCATAGAATTTATTTGTTTTTTAATTATTTTAAATGAATATTTATTACACCTCATATATCTTTCCTAATTAAGAACTCAAAAAAAAAAACCAAAAAGAAATTCTAGTTCAAAATATAAGTAGATATATATCTTAAGTTATTTTACTTTAAAAGTCAACTCATACAGATCACAACAGATTATCTAATTAACAAAAAAAAAACTTAGAAACTTTAAAAGTAGGTATATATATCTAAATAAATCCATAGAATAGACTTATATGCATTATGTAATAGATCTAATCCCAATTCATCAAAATTTACTGTGATCTTTGGATTCAAAGAAATTCTTTTATAAAAAAAAAAGGTTTCCAATTACACATAAAACTATATTAATTTCTTAAGTTTTTATTTCTTATTTTGAAATAATTTTTAATTACACCCTATTTGCGTATACTATTCCACTTATTGTATGCCCTAAATGACATAAAAATTAGAATATAGAAATGAAGATGAACTGAAAATATTGTCACTTGAATTGAAGAAAATCATTAAAAAAATTATAAAATTACAATAACAAAAAATAATATAAAAACTTCATTTAAAATTAAATTTTCTCATAAATTTTAAAGTATTATAAGAAGCAAAAAAAAAAACTTTCAGGGAAATCGCATTATCCCAAGTGTATTTCATTTAAAAGAAAAAAAAGTTCTCTTGAATTAAAAAAAAAAATTAAAAACTTTATAAAGTCTGAAAATTCCAAAATACTAAAAATACAAACAAAAACAACAATAATGTGTTATAAAAAATTTAATCTTCTCATATATTCAAACAAAGTTAAATTAACAACAGATCGCATAATTAAATTTTAATACTTAATTTCTTCCTCAAAGTAAAGCAAAGCAAAGCCAAACAAATTCGAAAACAAGTTATTAAAAAAACCAAGTGTTCCTAAAAATGCACAATTTCAAAATTAAATAATGTTTCAGAATTAAATTTTGGGTAAAGACGCTTTCTTCAATAGTACAATATTAAGGAAAGCCTTTATTATTAAGAAATACTGTTTAATACAATATATTAAAATAAAGTGTTTGAGCTTCCTCATTTACTTTAAAATAAATTTTGCTTCAGGTATTTAATTTTACAGGTGTTTCTAAAATTCCTCCCTCCCTACTAAAAAGTTTTCTTAAAAGACTTATAACAAAACCTAAGTTCTCTCAAAATTTTATGTTCGTAACTTAAATCGTTAGCAAGATATAAAAAGTCAAAAAATTGGTAAAACTTAAGTTTCGCATAACGGTAAATTAAAGTACCGTATGGCAACCCGATACTTTTGTGTATCTTATATTTATAAATCTAATGAGAACAACACTGTCGTTTAACTATCGCATTTTGCTATAACCATTTAAATATATAGCTATTTTTCGAAATTTGGGGGGCTAAAGCTCTGTAAAGGTTAGGGCTACAGAAAAAAGTTCTTCCACGAAATAATTTTGTTTTTAGCAAACTTTTTTTTTTTATTTCAAATAGTTAATAAAAGTTATGTCAGTATTCGGACAGACGGACGAGCAGATAAAGTGAATCAAAATTTTTTGAAAATATGCTAAAAACCCAACTAAACTCTTATGGAACTATCTATTTTATTATTTAGTTATAATTTTTTTGCCTTATTTTGGGTGCAATTCATTTTGTATATTAATTGTATCAAAAAAAATTTTTAATTTCCCTATTTCCTTATATCTTGATGAGATTTAGAATTTCTATAGTAAATATTTTGTTTCTATATATATCGCTTTTAATTATAATTGTTGCCGCTTTCAAAATTTTTTCACTTCATAAAATTGAAAAAAAAAAATCAAAAAATTCTTTCAACATACTCCATACTCCAGTTTAAAAAACAAACAAAGTGTAAGAAGCATACCACATAAAAAATCCAAATCCAATTGGGCACATTATGTAGATTAGATGAAATTACGAGTGCTTGCGACTTTAAATAGCTATAGAATTTTTTTGTTTTTGTTTTTTTTTTTAAATACTTGAAATTAAATAAACACACAATTTTGGAAATAAATATATTTCAAAAATTACAACAATAACAAAATAATGAGGGCTTATGGAAATTTCATATTTTCATCACTTTTAAAAATATTTTTTATTTTCAAAAAAGAAAAGTAACAAAAATTGGGAAGCCCCCTTGATGACTTGAAGTGCATTTTTTTTAACACTTTCTTTTAAATGTTTCATATTTTACTTTCTATATATATAGTTGAAAGAAGACGATATAAAAAATTGTAAATAGGGTAAATTAAAAGCTTAAGAGCTACTAATAATTTCAAAATTCAATGTGGGAGGAGAAGAAAATTCCTATAAATGAGTTCAGGAAATGAAAAATCAGTATTAAGAAGTGATATTTTTTTTTATTTTACACTTATATATGTCAAAAGAAAGAAAGCTGATACCAAATAGTTTGATACTAATATATTTGTATATATATATATATATATATATATATATATATATATATATATATATATATATGTATATATATTTATAATAACAAGTGGATCTAAAGAAGAATAGTACAATATTTTTTCACACAAATTTCACACAAAAAAAATTTCGGAACTAAAGAATTATTTGTATTTTGAATTGAAAAGATTGATAGCCACTTAAAGATTTATAGATGATACAAAATTTTTTGGAAATGACAATATATTAAATTAATAAATTAAATATTATACAAGATACTTTTAAACTTTGATACACTTAAATGTTATTGCAACATAAAAATATCTTTGGAATACAAAAAAAAATCTATAGAATTTATTTAGATGACATGGAATATGTATATATATATATATATAAAATATTTATTGTAAAATAAATACGAATGAAATTTATTATGCATTTATGCATATTTCGAAATCAATTAATTTTTAGAATGAAGACATCTGAAGATTTTGCAGTATAATACAAAAGTATACATGAAATTTTAAGTAAATGCATATATTGATTTGAAGAGTTTTTAATACATAATTTTTCTTAAATTAAAAAACTAAAACTCTTAAAATATCATTAAAGCATATTTCGAAAATAATTCGAAAATAATTCAAAAAATAATTTAGCTCGATTTAGAAATAAATATATTGGATCAAATGCATAAAATCGAAATTGAGCTTAAAAATTTCAAACTTACATATTTCTTGCACAGGTTTTGTTTAAAAAAATGTTTAACTCAATTTTTAGCATCCGTTTATTAATTTTTCGCAATACTTCGAAGATGTATAAGTTGAATATGAGATATATATATTTTTAGACACAGTTTCTGTTCTAGGCACAGTGATTAGTTTGACGACCATTCATACGGGAGGCCTGGGTTCTTTGAGAGCTCGGTAAGAAGCAGTTAGAATTAAATAACTTTTGTCTGGCTTTCGTTTCGACTCAGCTAATTTTCGTAGTTGAGTTCAAATTAATGGCTTAATCAATAATTAATAGTTATATATCAAAATATGAACAAATAATTTAATTGAATAATATTACTCACAGATATAGAATAACAGATACAAAATAAAATTGTATCTATTGAACATCTAAGACGTATCTACATGTTATAAGGCCTTGTACTATTTTATTTTTAAATTATATATGGATCATTTAAGATCAATTCTAATAACAAGTACTTAGGATATAAATATAGGCTTATTAGCCTCAGTAAAACAATTAGCACATAATAGAAAAACAAAAAAAATTAGACTGAATTATGCACATATAAAAGAAGAAAATCGATGGAAGCTGTTTCAACCATTTACGCTAATTGAACTGAATTTCTATATTTTCGAAAATAAGTTCGAAAATATTTAGGTATTGATTTATGTTCATATAAAAAAGGAAGTTGTCCAGTTGGTTACTCAATATCAAACTAGTTCAATTTAAATAATTGATGTACGATGATAGACACTATACTATCCATATCATTCAATCCGAAAACTTCCATCTGCACCACTGTTGTCTTCTAGTGCCACAAAATACAAATTTTTGTATAATCCTTACAACTATGTTACCAAAAGCTTAATTATTAATGACGCTCAGATTGATAAGGTGATTAATTTCAAGTAAAGTACAATTTTAAATCAATTATTAAAAATAATTAAATTTAAAATTCGTTTATTTTTATTAAGTTTTTTTGCAAATTCAAATCCGGTCAGTAAATTTTGTTTTTTTTGTATTTTATTCATGGAAATCAACTTTCAATCTTCTCTGATGTGAGTCAATAATATTATAATTACAAAAATAAGAGGCCTATATATATATATATTTAAACAATAAAGCTTCAAGTTCGACTCATTACCTTTTCATTCAAAATATTTATAATATTTTTAAAAATTGCAAGGCTTTGTTTTTTATTATTACCTATTAATTGCAAGGAAATTAATTTTTCTTGGTTATTTGTTGCTTTTGTTGCTTATTTGTTGGTCTTGTTACAATATTTTTTTGCAACAATTTAAATACACAACGAAAATTTATATTGATGAATAATCATATAATAAGGTTTTGTTTTTTTTTTATTCAAAAAAAGGTGAAAAAGTAAATAATGTAATAATAAAAAAGATCAATGACCGATTTTGTAATAATAAAAACAAAATTAAAAAATGGAGAAGTTTATATAAAATACTAAAAAAAAATTTTTATAAAACGTGTGTTATATATTTTAAAAAAAAATTCTCTTATTTTTATATTAAGAAAACAAACAAAAGTTCAAAAAAAATATATAGAAAACAATACCTATAGTTTTTCTTTGTTTATTTGTTTTTTAAGCACGCTTCCAGAAAATTTTAAACCAAAATTAGCTAATTTGTTCCGTATGTCTGTCTAGGCGGTTGTCTATAAAAATGTTTACTTCATTTTAAAATAAAGCACATACAATAGGTTGCCAAATTATTAGGGACAGCATGAACTTACTGAAATGATTTTATGATACAATGAACTAAATATATTTAAACACAATTATTGTGTTGTTTCTATGGTTACTAAAACTTTAAATATTTCCAATGTAATTTCGCGTATAGTGTCCGCTTTCTGTTGAAAAATTTCATTAGTTTTAAAAAAATAATATTTTGAGGAAAACTGTATATTTGAGTTGTATTGAGAAACTATATATTAAATTATAAATTTAACATAGCCTCGTAAAGATAGTCAAACATCGCATATGTATTACGGATGGGGTTCGTAATCAAAAACCATGGGTCAAGAGAACAATAAGACAAGATTAAGGATATATTAGATGGCCGGTTATTGCCTCAGGTCGCAGAAAGATTTCCTTATTCTGAACAGTACAATAATTTTTGACCGACTCAGCTCCCTGCCACAAAGTCAGTAGTGTGACTAAATTCTTAGCTGCAAAAATGTTTGAAATAACTAAGATTTAAAATATTCATTTATTATACATATAAAAATTACAGTTTTATTTTTTCAGAGTGTTTCTAATAATTTGGCAACTCACTGTGAGCATTTGTGAAACAACTTTGTTTAAGAGTCCAAAATTTTTATAGCTGAAGTTCTGTAGTGTATAATATCTTCTATTTGGAAACCGCGTTATGTGTAACTAACGGTCCTGACCTGCTTTATTGTCAAACAGTTTAAATGAGGAGCTTAACATTTTAAGTGGATTTAGATCTTTGGAAATAAATATGAAAATCAGCAATTTTTTATGTCGCCTGTCACATTGGAGCTGTAATTTAATTTTGGAAATGGAACGTGGAGTATTGTTTAATCTAGGAAATGTACTTTTTTAAAAACCCTGAATTTCTTCAATTACTAGTTTATTTTTAATTATAATAAAAAAAAAACTTTGGTAAGCGTCTTTAAAAATGTATTAGAGAAATTTTATTTATGAAAAAATATAAGAAAATTTGTAAAATTCAAAAACAACAAATTAGAATCATTTTGTGCTCAATTACAAGTTTAAGGAATTAGTCTTAATACAAGTTGTATATAGATATTGTTTCATGTTGAATAGTATTTAAATGAAGCACCACAAGGTCTTACAAAACCAAAAAACTACTTTCAAATTAAATGAATAAAAAAAAAATTAAAAATAACCTTTAAGAATTACATTTAGAAAGCATTTAAAATATTTAAAGAGGTTAAGTTAAATTATAAGATTAAATAAATAGAACTTCTGTTCTTGGTCATTATTATCAATAAATTTTCATTGTTGACTAAGCTTGAAGCATTATAATTTCATTCTTTATTTAATTTTTCATTTACTTTAATTATTTAGGTATTCAGAATTAGAATAAAACTCTATGGAAACATTAAAACAACTCTTATATTCAGAGCATCATGTTATTTTCTTTTATTTTTTACAAAAGAAACGTTTTTCCAAAATTCAGCAACTCAGACTGAATTATAAACTTCAATTCAAGTAAACAATTTGTTGACATATCAAAATCCGGCTGAAATCAAACACCATCATCCACAAGTTACCAGGTACGAAAATTAAAACGAAATGAAAAATGACCTATCAAAATCCGGCTGAAATCAAACACTATCACCCACAAGTTACCAGCTATTTGTAAACCGATGCCTAACGTAAAATGAAGAATTTTCTGGCCCGAAGACATCAAAAATGAAGATTTTCAAGATTCATGGGGGAAAAATTTATAATTAGCACCAAATATTTGTGGAACTTTACAGATCATATACTTATACTGGAAGCGCTTAGAGATGAATAAACTTGAAGACTAAGAAAAGGAAGAAGATGCCAAAGAAAGAATAGAAATAGAATCAAATATAATAGAAAAATAGAAATCAAGTAGAATGCGCTGATATTTAAAAAACTTATTGGAAACATCTTAATAATGGAATTAGCTTAATGCAAACTCATATGGAAAATGCTAAAATATCATGAGATGGTATAATAACATTAGTGTAAGTCCTGTGCTACTTCTTAGAGTAATATCTACCATAGAAAGGTATACAAGACTCCTCCAAATATTTAAACCCGCATGACTACAGGTCAAAAGGGTATACTAAATATGCCATTAAGTTTGTGACGCAGAGAAGGAGAAGGGGTAGATATAAACTAAAAGGTATGGATCGAATCAGAGTCGGAAAGTGAAACGAAATGAGCAGTGCTCTATTCCTATTTCCTACTGAAGATGGGTGTCTAAAATTTTGCCAAAAATAGTTTAGTTTTATGGCCAAAATTTGTGCAAACTTTGGTTGGTCTACTGAAGTGGGTTCGAGTAGCTATCATGTATCGGATGATATAATGTCGATATTACGGTCATACGGGTATCCCAGAGTTGACACAGTCTACTCTTCTACACTCTTCCTCGTTTTTATTAATATAAAAATTTACTTTCCGCATGTTTCCTGAAACTAAAATATTTCAAATTTGATTCATCAATACTTCAAATTCTTTGCATTTGACTGACTGACAAATTACATCAGTATTTTCCATGATTAGATGAAAATTTAAGTAATAAATTACAAATATTTATACACCATATTCTCTAACTGCTACAGTCATCTAGTATTAAAAAAACTTCAATAAATTTAAAAAAAAAATCAATTTTTTAAAAATAAAACAAATGTTAACATTCTAAACAATTCATTTGTTACTTACAACGTATTGTATATGGATAACAAATAAAAAACCAATAATTTAGAAATCAGTGAAATGAAAAATTAGAACTCTCATCATGATTAATTATCAATACATAGAATTACATTAATAAAATATACATTTTATAATAATGTTATATGAGTATTAAAATAACAAACTGATTCTCGAAACTAACGATTTTTTTTAAACAATTTTTCTAATAACATTTATTTTCAATCAATTGTTGTTTTTTTTTTTGGACCTACTAAATAACGTGTTCAATAATAAATCAAGAAATACAATATGGAAACAAAATATTAAAAAAAAAGAAACACACATTCTTTCGAAATTTTTAATACATAACAATATATGCATTAGTTGCATCTATTGTATTTTTCCTGCGCCTTCTCTATTCACATATACATACACTTTTACTAAATCTTGATTAATCTATACAAAATTCGTTTAACCTGAGTGAAATTGAGTGAAAATTTGTTATAAAAATTTATGCAATTTATAAAATAAAGGAACGAACGTAAAAAAAAAACGTTGACAAATTCTGATGGGAGTCAGTGACCTTTTAATTAATTTTAGTCTTTCAAAATATGAAAATTGCAGTTGCTATAGAATGAAAATGCATGGAAGAGCTAAAGGTTAGTACATTAGGATTAGAACATCGGTCTTTTAACCGAAGGGGTTGGAGTTGAAAATCTGGTTAGATTATATCTAATGGTAAAAATATAGATTATAAAATAAATACAGCTGTCACACCTGAAAAGAAGGCTAACACAATCGCTTTTCATTTGCTTATCTAACATGTATGTGGAAGGGTATATAAATAAATACATATAAATAAATATTGCTACTTTCCTTAATTATTTATAAATAAGTACCAGAAAATTTTAATGCCACTGCGATGCGGTTTTTTGGAACAAAGCTATACGATTTGGAAATGTCACGTAGAGTGCATAGGTGTAAATTCTCTAAATAAAAGAATCATCAAGTTTGAACTATTTCGCGTGATAATCTTCAGTGAACTTTAAACAATCATTGGATATTGTAAAGCCAAAATAAAAAATTCCAACTGGAAGAAGTGTGCATGTTTACATGGTTGGGGTAAAATAGATGTAAGTATTAAGCTAGGCTACAGTTAACTTCAAGAGCTATTACAGCCTGTTGGCCCAGCAACTTCTTATTGGAGTTCATATTTAAAAAGTACATAGTTTTAGGAGTTTGTTCATCTTCCCTGTTGAAAAAGCAAAATTCCCGGAATCAAAACCCATAATCTTTCAGGAACTTTTTAGTAATTTTCTGATTCACAAGTCCCCAAGCTATTAAGCCCTCCGGGACTTTTATCATATCGCTGATTATTTCAAGGATGAGGGAAATTTGAAATTGCTTTGATTACATTGCTAGGTTTATTTGCTTTTCAAAGAAAATCAAGCAACGCCACAAAGTGAATATTGGGCCTTAGCCGTTATTTCAGATTTTCACTGAAATAATGAAGACTTACTACAGAAGTATTTCTGTCAAGCATTTGTTTACTAAATGAATTGACTTTTATTACTAAATTAATATAATAATTATTACATTACTTATCAAAACAAACTTGTAGAACAAGAAATATACAATAATTACACTATTATAACTGTAATGCTGACTTTAAACATTTTTTTTTTTTTGATTATTCTGTGCCATGTCATGAATATTAAAAATTTCTTAGTTTTTTTTTTTGCCATAAATGGCACCTTAATTAACAAAAAGTTTTCAAATTTTAATTCTATTATTATATGCATTTTTAATCCAAAAATTTTCAATTCCTTTCAAAAAAAAATTGAACACACTAATTTTTTAAATATTCATAAATCGTTTCTCTTTCCTTGAATTTTGTTACCGTCATCATAATTATCAAACAACTAAAAAATATTGATTATACACTCTATATTTTAAAAAAAAAAAAATAACAAATTATGTTACAACATAATTAAATGACCGGATACCAAAAAAAAAACAAGAAAATAAGAACAAAATAAAAAATTGAAAAAAATTAAAATAAGATTTTGAATAGCTGATAAATTACAATTTATGCACTCGATATTCGGTTGACGCACTATATCAATTTGTATATAAACATTTAAGTCTATATTCATTTATGCTCGGCTGTATATATATTACATAATATATACATATATATGTATGTACAAACGTGTAGTAGAAGGCGTATCATAATAATTTAATGGGGCAGGAACTTTACCTCCTCCTACTCCTTCTTCATTCTTTTTCTTTACTATATCTGATCTTTTGACTATATTTGAACCACATTTTAAAGTATTTAAGCTTGTTTGTATATGAAATAAGCATTTGATTACTTGCATTGTACTGTATTACAAGCTTTTAAATACCTACAATATACCATTTTCATATCAATCATCAGATCAGATTAATTTGTTCGAATATATTGGAAAATTGATTATAAATAATTCTTTTGGCGCTATTTTAGTTTTGTTTTTTTTTTCTTTTCTTGTCTTCTTTTCTTTTTTCTTTCTTTGTATTTATAGCTATCTCTTTCATGTCTATTGTATTATTTTAGGTTTTTAATAAAAAAATGCATAATATTGAGTACCTATATATTGATTGTTTCAGTTTAGGTTTTTTTTGGGGATTTGTTTTTGATAATTTTATGAAAAGAAGAAGATTCGTGACTTTTTTAATTTCGGAGTTCAATTCATGGTAAACATATAATCGTACATAAAAACATTTAAACGGTGAGATCCGTACAATTAAGTTCAGTAAAAGAAAATTTGGAACTTTGATCTACCGGAATAAAAATGGAAAGGTAAATCTGTTCGGTGACTGTTCACCCATTCTGTTAGACCCATTCGAGTATCTGCAGCTCCTTTAGTCCGGTACATTAAAATACAGGGTTTCCAGATTATGTGGTCTTTAGACCTGGAGGTGATAGAGGAGGCCTAGACGTTTGTAATTAGGTAAATGAGAAAAATTAAATAAAATTGGTACATTAATAACGGTTTTTATACAAAACAAACAGCTATTTAATAAAAACAGTGAAAAATTTCAAAATTTTACGGATTAAAAGTTTTGTAGCTCTTAAACAATTAGAGATAATGACAATTTTGGATATTATTATGAAAGCTCATAACTACAGCTAACTACTGAAACTTTTTTGTTGTGCAGGGTTGAAGATGTTGTTTTTTATATACACCTTTAACGAAATTACTTTGAAGACCGTTGTCTCGAGAACCGTTAGTAATAGTTCCTCCCCCTTCCCCTTTAGAAGAATTTTTTATTCGTCTGCACCTCCTTTGGACAACCTGTATAATTACCTCTAATCTTTTAGACTTATATATCTTCGCTACCAAAAGGACTAGTAGGTTGAAATTTAAAAATAGGCAAGTCAATTGTCACCCTATTTTGTAAAATGATTGGGGCTATATTTTCAGATAACTTCCTTACAAATTTCTGATTTTTTTCTGAATTCTCTTTTTATATCTTTGAAGTTTTATCTTCTAGATATAATGTTTAAGTTAAATAAATGCAAAAAAATCTTATATGTATCTCATTCCATTTTAAAAACTATAACGGAAGTATACAGGGTAACTAATATACAGGTAGAGTTAATAATATATACAGGGTAATTCGGAAATAATTAAACGCAAAAAGATTTAAAAAAAAATCAAAAAAATTCTAAAACCCCTTAACCCGTTATAGGGATTCATGATAACACCTTATCGTACAATTTCCTCTGTCACCCTATTTTAATTTTTAGTCATATCATAATCACCCTGTACATATAATACTCGTAACAGAGGAATCATGTATTATTCAAACAATTAATTAATTTTGTTTTTAGAAAAAAAAAAAAAAAAAACATGAACAGCATTAAAATAAATCTATTACAACAACAATTAATTCTTCTTTCTGGATAATTAATTATTAATGGCGCCCATTTTTATAAAAAAGAAACTACAATTTTGATTCTTCTTTTTTTTTTAACAATATTTTAAATCAATCGATTCGATTAATAACAAAAATATAAAAAAAAAATTTAAAACCTCTTGCGATTCATTAGTTTTTATTACATTGCGTATAACGACGCTTTAAAATTTTTGGTGGTAAAGACATTTTTAAATGTCAAACTTTAAACGCAGAACATCAAATAAGTCATTTTTGGACATATATTTTATAAAAATATTTGATATTCTTTTTTTATTTTATTTTATTAATTGTCCAAATTTGTAAAAATTTCTTTTGCTTATTGTTTTATTTATTTTTTATTCTAAATGCATTTTATGTTTTGAAAATATAAAAAAAGTTATCAGACTTTTTTTTAAATTATTACTTATGACTTTACAATCGAATTGTTACCGAAATAAAAAACAAGAAACAAATTGATGAATGAACAATAAACAAAACGGAATGTGAGAATGAAGAGTCTCAAAATTTTCCAAAAATTGAATAGAAAACAATAAACATAAAGAAAAAAAAAATAGTGTCAATTTTGTTTGTAAGAAAGAAAGAAAGAAATACAAAAAAAAAAAGAAATGTTAAAAGAAGAATAAATTTCGGGTGCACGTGGACTTCATTTTTTTACCTCTGTGACTTACACTTAAAAAATAAAAATGTATACAATAAGTAGGTATATAATATTTCAACTTAAAATTTTCAAATTTCGTTAATTAAATCTATTTTTTACAAATCTCAGCATTACTATAAATACGTCAAGTATCTGAAGAACTTACAACCCATTGGATGGCTTACAACATTTAGCTGTACCTGATTTTTTGAATTGCATCACACATAGATGAAAATTGAAAATTGAAGTAAGTCGAACCTTCAAATTGCAGAAAACATTATCACCATATATGTTTTCCAATACTTTTTTACTGGTACCCCTACGTGCCAACTGATCTCTGGTATAAGTAAAACAGCCTTACTAAATATGTGCATATCGTAACAGGGGGAAATATTATATTCAAATTATTAAAATATACCAAATGAATTTCAAATACAATTTACATGAGATTGTACTACGCCTTATAACATGTAGAAATGTCTTAGATTTTCAATAGATACAATTCTATTTTTATTTATATTGTAATATTTTTACATTTGAGTAATATGGTATTCCATTTCTGTGAGTTATATTATTCAATTAAATTATTTGTGTAATTATTAATCACTAATTAAGCCATTAATTTCAACGCAACAGAGTCGAAAATCAGATAAAAGTTTTTCACTTTTACTTGGATTCGAACTCGGGCTTTTGCATGAAAGGTCGGCACTCTAACCACTGCGCTACCTAGCTGTTAAATACTTATGATTAAGAAAAATTCAAGAAAGAAAACCACTTATTTCATCTGGTTTTTCTATTCTATGCTTAATTGAAATTATATGCGGCATAATTACTTTTCAACCAACCCTTCCGGTGTAATGCTTTCGGTGTACAGCAGCTTAATCCCGTTTGTATACTTTAAAGCTTTTTGAACTACAACTCTGAAATATTGAAACTCTTTTATAAATCGCACCTCTAAATTGTCGAACGAATTACCACCACATTCGCTTCTCAATACTTATGATTTAGAAAAATTCAAGAAAGAAATCAATTTATTCTTATTAGGTTTTCCATTCAACCCTAAACAGTTATATGTGTAATCAGGACTTTATAGCCACTTTTTTGGTAAAGGATGTCTCACACACTACCTGGGCGTTCAATTTGCTCGGTTTCTGTTTAAAATAATTTAGAAAAAACAGAACTGCGCAATCGGTTTGGATGCTTAACCCATTATTTAGGATACTTTCGCGAAAGTTTTTTGGTATGTAGGAAACTCATACTTCTAGACGATTTAGTATTCCACATGTATCCTGGCATATCCACAAAACTACTTTTAGTGCAACAGCAGACAAGGTCAACATAATTCAAAATTTTTTAAAGTTTTTCCTACAATCCATGAAATTTTTAAATATGCAATAAGACAAGTTGAAGGTGCAACATTAAGTGACTCATTTTTAAGTTCAACAACAAAATAAAATATCTTCAGATATTTTTGAAAAAAAAAAATTCACCTTCAAATATAACAATAACATAATTCTATATAGTCAAATTTTTATAAAAAAAAAAAACAAAAAAAATTCAATAGAACCAACAAAGATTAAAGTTTTCTATAACCAAACCTACCTACGCATTGCATTGTTCCTGTTGATAATGATTGCGTCGACAATTGACAGACAATCGATATTCTTGACATTTCCAAATATGAAAAATATTTTTGACATATACTCGTACATACATATATAAATATATATATTTTTTAAATATATAAGAAAACTTATTTTACCTTTTGTTAAAAAATTTCAATTTTTATTTAAAAAATAAAAAAAAAAAAACTTTTGATTTTATCTGATTTATAAGAAAACTGAAAAAAATCATTCCTTATAATGCATTTTATTAGCTGAACGTTGAAGAATGATGCGTTGAATAATAAATAAGTTTTGTATATAATAATATTTCTATTACCTTTTGCAATTGAATTTATATATATATATAAGAATAATTTTAAATTCATATTTAATATAAAAATTTTTTTTTTCTTTTGAAAAATTTATAATTTATGATTTTTTCATCAAAAGATATTTCAAAATTCAAAGAATTCAAAAGAATGCAATGTACGAGTATATATGAAAAAAAAATGCATTTATAGAATGCATAAATTTTTTTTTTTTTAATTCAATATTTTCAATAATCTTAAAAATCTATAATTTCTAAATCCCAATCCCATGGCGGGTTAATGGAATTTTATATTTAAATTTGTATTGAAAGTGTTTTGTATTTTCCCTGTTGAGAATTACAATAAGAAGCCAAAATTTTAAAGCCCAGAAAAAGCCCTTTCATTAAATTTTTAAGTACCTACTATTTTTTTTTTTAAGATGTGTTTTAAATAGTACCTTCGATAATAATAATAAATATAAAAATAATAAAATAATTAAAATATTATTTTAATGATCACCACGACTAACTTAAAGAACTATTAAAAAAATATTCTGAATTTTTTATAGCCGTATGACTATAATTCAAAAGGATATACTAAATTTGCCATTACGTTTGTTGGAGATAAAATTTTGGGTTCGAGTAGCTGCCATACTACTCTTTCTTTTATATGAGCATTTCTCTACACCTAATGAAGCCGGTTGTCTGAATTTTTGCCAAAAAAGTTTATTTTTACGGCCAAAGTTTCTTCAAAATTTGGTTTGCCTACTGCAGTGGGTTTGAGTAGTTGCCATACAACTTCATATTTCACATGAGCATTACTTTATACATAATAAAGCTGAGTTTGAAATTGTCAATAGTAGTTAACTTTAATGGCCAACGTCTGAATAAATTAAAATTGGTGTAGTGGAAGAGGTTGAGCTGCCTTTCAACTTATATTTTCTTTTGTTCATAACTTAAAATCTAACAAGTTGTGTATTTAAAATTTTCCTAAAAGTACTTAACAGGATGATATAATGTTTTTATTACGGTCATGTGGTTATCCCAGAGTTGACACAGTCTACTTAACTACAATTTTCCTCGTTTTATATTAATATCTGACGAGTAGGTTTGTATTACTGTATTTTATAGGTAGTGTCTATAGTAAATTTTTTATTCAATTACACCACGATACCAAAATTAACATAAAAAATAAGTAAGCAGATTCTCATATTAATTGTATATAAGTAAAATAGTTACTTTAAAATTTATTACTACTATCCAATTAACTTTTATTATCTAGTTAGTCTACATATCTTTAAGTACTTTCGCTTCATTTGTTTGTTTTTTTGTATATAATTTTTTTATATTTAATTAACATACAACAATCCTTTGGTCTAGTATTTCATACCACCAGTAATACAGCATTAAGTTATATGTATCATTTATCAACAATGGAAATTCACTTTGATGCAATGATCTTAAATTATATAAGCAGTATTCTTATTGCAATTTAAAAGTTAATCATCCGAATAATTTTAGAACGGTTAACTTAAGATAACTTCTTCCACTTAGTTGAAAAATATTATTACAATTTTTATTATTCTATTTAAACTTGTAAATTTGAATATTCAATGTCTAAAGACCAAATTTGAAATTTAAGACCAAATACATGTTATTTTAAAAAATTAAATAATATTATATTGGGTAAATAAAACAGGGTAAAATTAGATGATATAATTCAAAATTCACAATAAATATTTTAATTCAAATATATAAATGGAATATCTCAAACTTTATTTATAATGATCTCAATTAATCTTTATTAATTCTCAATCTTTAATAAAACTTAATATCAGTCTACTGAAGTAGACACAAAGTTCACGAAAGCTGGTCAAATAGTAGCACAAAAAAATTTCAAATATAGTAAAGATTTAATTAAAATGGTTTGATCACGAAATCCCAAAAGCTTTCAAACTTTTTTTTAAAACTAATTTCCCATTTTTTTCCAATGCAAAAAAAAATCCACAGTACTTCAACAGTACAGACTTTTCAATTGTTAGGTTAATAAGCCTGTTTTTACCATAGGTAAATGTTGAAGCAGGAGAAAAGGTACTGGACATATTATTTTCTTATAATTGAAATAAATCTTAATGAACTTCACATACAGTTAATACAGGGTGGTTCAAAACTTCCGATATGGTTTGAATATTTTTTATTTCTATTTCAGAATTTTGTGAAGAAAACTTGGGGAATTGGAAATGGAACAGTACACAACAGAACAGCGATCAAAATTTACGAAAAGTTATGGGAAATGTGCGGAGCCGAAAATGGTTACCACTGTATAACAAATGGTTACCACCATTAATACACTGTATAACAAAAAAATAATAATAACAATTAACCATTAAATAAAATGGCGTTTTACGCCACCCTGTACATGAAATAATACTATGCCTTGTAACATATAGTAATATCTTAGATTTTTAATAGATCTAATTCTATTTATTATATTTTGAATAAAGTTCTATTTTAATTATAAGGTGTTTCAATTAGAGTTATTTATTTCTTTATTTTTTTACAGTCCCCTACCCATCACAAAGTTATAAGTGATTGAATCTGCCTTTCCTTTTCAGGTGTGACTGTTAAATTTATTTTATATTTTGATATAAGCCATTACGAAATCAAATATAAAGTATATGATCTGACCAGGGTTTAGACCCGAGACTCCCCAATTAAAAAGCAGCCACTTTAACCACTGAGCTAATCTGTCAGATAACTTTGAGTTATATTATTCAATTAAATTATTTATTCATAAAATCTAAATAATGATTTTACTTTTTTGTATGAATCTTAAGATTTTGTAAATTGGAATTACGCAATTCGAAATTTTGATTTAGATCTTAATTAAAATATATTAGATCAATTATTCATCATCAGTAGTTGTACCCTCTAATTAAAGTTCAATTCATAAACAAATATATACATATCGTAAAAATTGTAAAAGAATATATGTATATATTTTAAAACTTAATATTAGATACAAACTACTTGTATAAATACCTGTTCAAATTTGAGTTCGAGTTAATTAAATAAATATAGAAAATATAAAAAAGCTGGTTGTTAACCCTCATCATCAATCATCCTTAACTAACAATTGTTAGTTAAAATTTAAAAAAAAAAAAGTAGTGCAAAAAACCAATTTTTTTTTTAACTACTATACAAACTTTTGAATTTCATTATTAACTCTATTCATTGTTGAAAAAAAAATTTTTAATATACTCACTGAAATATTTAAATATATATATACGTAACGTATAACACATATGTGTAAGTCTAACAAGTAGATACTCTAAAAACTTTGTAATATGATACTTGCGCCTAATTGAATTGAAATTTGCACTAAAACTTTTATGTAAATTTTCAATTTTTTTTGTTTTTTCTATAGTCATTTTAATTTTTTTTTGATTTAGCTGTGCTGTTGCTTTTGTTGCTGCTGTTTGTTGCTATTGTTGTTCACATATCAGTAATTCCAGTTTAGCATATTGCTAAAAAAAAAAAAAAACAAAACCATTTATACTATATAAATTCAATCTATTAGATACTATTGAAGATACTTCCAATATACAGGGTGGTCCAGACCATGCGTATCAGTTTTTTTAAGCAAGGAAGCAATAGTTATTTTAAAATATAAAAACTATTTTATTAAATAAATTGGGGCAGCTCTATCGATTGGAGATATTTAAAATTTCCGGAAAGGACTCTAAATAGGTTTTTTAGACCGAAAGTGTTCCGAGTTATTGACCTAGAGAAGTAAAAGAGGAAAAATTAAAAGAAAATTGTAGCAGAACAGTTCGAACAGTTCGTATATACATGCATTAGTACATATATTATAAAGTGTATCAAGTTAAATTCGGGACAATTAAGCTAAAAGTGTCCCAAAATCGAGATTTAAGGGTTTAAATTTGTTTTATTTGAAAGGTTAGATTTGTTTTATTTTCATTAATTTTAAAGGGAAATAGTAAGAACACCAAAAAACAATGATTAAAACAAATTTTTTAATTTTTTGACGTAAAATCAGAATTTGCGTCCAAAAGTACCCGATCCCATTTGAAAATCTCGATTTTAGGACACTTTCGGTCTAAAAAAAACCTATTTCTGGTCCTTCCCGGATGTTTAAAATATCTCCAATCGATAGAGCACCTTCAACTTAGTTAATAAAATTTTTTTTAAATTTAAAATAGCTACTCCTTTCTTGATTTGCTGATACGCATGATCTGGACCACCCTGTATATTGTATATTCATCAATAATATATCTACAACCGAAGCGATACTTCAGATACTAATGATTTGTTGTGTCGTTTTCATTATCTACAAGTATATGAGAGTTATTGACCTAGAGAAGTAAAAGAGGAAAATTTAAAAGAAAATTGTAGCAGAATAAAAATGTACGAATAGTTCGTATACATACTTTAGTACATATATTATAAAGTGTATTAAGTTAAGTTTTTTAAAAGAAAATTTAAAATATTTAATAGCTGTATACTACATGTATGTGAACATAGTACATAGTGAAAATTTATATATATATATATAATATATATGTAGTATAAAATTTTATAAACTATTATCAACCAATTTATTTTTTGTTTTTTTTTTTTTGTAGTGACCATTTCACCTGCCATTCAATTTTCTTCGTAATTGACTTCAACTAATCTATATATATATACTAAATTAAATCTGATCATTCTGCATAATATATACAATGATCAATCTTTAAGATTACGAAATATTTGCATTTTTATCAAATTAAAAAAAAAATTAAAAAAAAAATTGCAAAGATTAAGAAGAAACAAAAGAAAAACTACTAATCAATAATCTTATTCAATTTATAATAGAAATCCAATCTGATAGATTCATAATACATGTATCTAATCGCAAGTAAAAGTTAAGATACTGATTTAATTATTCCATATATGATATGAAAAAACAAAAGATATATATATTATTTTTTAAAACTATTATTAAGTATAAATTGGACGATATAATTAATTCATATTTTGTTCAATACTCCACATTTGCATAATTGAATCCTGATAAATAACTTTCAATTTTCATTTTAATTATATATCACATTCCTTTCTAATTCTTATTAATTCCAAACAATGGGTGTTTTGACTCTCAAACTATATACTGATGGATATATATATTGTTATGGTATTTCATTCTTCTTTTTATATACTACGGAATTACTGGTGGTTTAAATAATTTTCCAATCTGCAATACGGTTTAGATATGGTTACAATATATATACTCTTTTCATATGAACTTGATCCTTTTTTCATATTCAAATTGTCAAATCAATTTAGCGGTTTTTCAAATACAAATAGTCCTAAATTTCCTAAATTTAATAGGTATTTTTTCAACCATCAACGTTTCTGAGGTTCTAGTAGTCGAATCAATATATTTTAAAAAAAGTACTTTTGGATTTTATAGTATAATCTATAAGGGAGCGTATCAAAATTTCGCTATCTCGTGTATCAAAATCTCGTGCTTTTATAAACCTCGGGTTTCATAATCTCGCGTGTCAAAATCTTGTGTTTCAAAATCTCGTGTTGCAAAATCTCCACTTTTTATAATTTTGTAGTTGAAGTAGTATATAAGAAAATATAATTAGAAGCGATTTTAGAGTTGATATCAGGGTTTTAATAATTTATTTAACGGGGGCTTTAATTAGAAGCTATTTCAAAAGTTTTGTAGTTGAAATATTATTGTAGGAGATATAATTAGAATCGACTTTAAAGTTGGTTTTGAAATAAGGGTTTCAATATAATTTCTTTAGTATATTTTAGGGGATTTGAAGACGGCAGCCCCAACTATTTTAAAATGTTTTAATATTGAAATATGTATACAAAAACATAATGCGTAAGGATTTTGTACTAGGAACAAAATCAGGATTGTACTCTTTTTATAGAATATGTGAATAAGGAGGAATTTTAAGGTTGAATTCACAGGCAAGATTATACGCCTTTTCCAGAATATTAAACGCGAGTTTTTGGCACACGAGATTTTGAAACGCGAGATTTTGTACCCTATCCAATTTATACATACAACAAGAATGATTAAAAAAGTTCAATTCTCACACCATCTCTAAAAAATAGCCCCCCAAAATTTAGGTGCCATTTCTTAAGATTTTTTTTAGTTTTTGCAACAAAATTATTGGCTTTTCAAATCTTTTTTTCTATTTTGACTTCTGAAGCCCAAAATACGGGGAAGTTCAGAAAAATCGGCAAATTGATTTAAGAAAAGACAAATTTCATTGAAGACCAAATTCAACTTAAAAAATGGACAAATTTTATGGTAAATAAGGGCCAAGTTCATATGAAAAGAATTATAGTATAAAAGTTCTTTAAATATTTTGTACAACTCTACAAGTTTAATTTTCAAAAAAAAAAAAAAAACACTATCAAATAAATTCGAAAAAAAAATTTTAGAATGGGAACTTACACGTAATGATAATGAATGGACATTGGGAAACCTATGTAGTGACATTTATTTTCCTATTTTTCTTTTTTTTTTTTTAATTTCCATGTCAGAAGCATTTTGTAATTTTTTTTTTTTTTGTTAGAAATTGTGGACAATATAGAAACTGGGTGAGGTTAAAGAAAAGTTTAAGTTCACTGACTTAACATAAATGTAAGTCAGAGTTTTGCTTTTTATAGTTTAAAACTATGTTTTTATTTTTTAATTTAAAAAAAAAAAAAATTAAAATGTATTTAAAGAAAAGTGTTAAAACTATTAGTGTCACTATATATATTTTTGTGAAATTTTCACAATTTTTTTTTTTTCATCTATTCACTAATTTACACACCTTTGAATACAATGCAATTTTTTTTTTGTATTTTTACAAAATTAAATTTTCTTAGAAAGAAAAAGTAAATTTCTTTTTTTCAATAATTATTAATTTTGCAAAAAAACATTTACCCATTTTTAATAATAATTGTTTTTTTTTTTTTTTTTTTTAAATAAAAAGCGAAACAATTTTAAAAATATATTATTAGTTATTAGAAAAATATATATAAAAAATTTAATAATAAAAATCTAATTTTAAGTGTAGGTATATCTTGGAAAATCGATTTATATATTTCAAAAAACAAAAAAAAACATCGGAACTAATTTTTACTTTCAATAGCATTTTGTATTGTACGGTATTGTATTAAACGATGACAATTATAATACCACATTAGGTGGTAAACTGGTAAATTCCAAAAAAAAAAAGTATGCGTGCTAATGAATAAATTATATTAGTTATTTAACAATAATGGGCATATTCAAATAACTATTCAGATATTTTTCATGGAATTTAAGTAGTTTTCAAAGTAAAATAGAAAATTCTTTAAGTTTTTATAGTAGGTATAGTTGAGGTTTAAATATATCTCTTTTGTTCATACATTTGATTCTAATCAAAGGAGACTTCACAACAAGTCTCATCTGTTTTGGAAATGTTGAACATTTCATGACACAGACATCACCTTTCTTAACTTCAAATTCATTTGACAAAACATCAATCGATGAGTATCTTAAGATTTACTCAATTTACACACAATTATTTTAAAAATGGCCATAAATCTTTTGCAAAATCTTGATTTAATACAAAAGACTCTTGACTATTTACCCACATCTGATATTTTATTAAATGTATACACATATATCACAATTGTTTCTCACCTTTTTCAAAAAATACTCCATAAAATACTCCATAAAATTATAGTAAATTTTCATAATTTATCATTTTTTCTTTCAATTTCATTATCATAAATTTTTTTCTTTTTTTTTTTTATAATTCTTTCTCTTTCTTTCTTCATTTTTTGTATATACAATTTTTTTTTTTCCCAATAAATCGGATAATTTTCAAAAATGGTAAATATGATCAAGATACACAATATAAAAATACCCAACATATCCAAAAATAATTTGTAGAATTTACCATTTTTAAACTAGTAGTTAGACATATTTATGTCAGGTTCAATTCGTGATTATATCTTCAAAAAAAAAACACAAAATCAAAATCAAAAAAAAATTAAAACATATAAATGTATAAATATTTATAAATACAAATATATATAATATAAAAAACACGAAGAAAATTTTTAAAAAGCATCCAACAACTAAAATGCACCTCTGCATTTACATCCAGAATTCAGTAGCAGAGTAATTTTCAATGATTGCAGCAAAATAATAAAAATCAAAACCAAAATATACACTTATGGTACATATTGTTTGTGTGACATATTGTACACACGATGTATTAGAAATGACCTTCAGTATATAATATTAACTAATTTATATATATATATATAATATATACAGAAGATGCAGCACACTATACACTACACAGTATACTAAAATAGTATATCAACAAAAAAATAAGTATAATCGCACGATTTTAAAGAATTGTTATATAGAGTCGTGTTAGAGAATAGAAAAAAATCATTCACAATATATACTTACTGTATATTACGAGTATATACTATATACTATACTATACACCTCTATATTATACACTATTTTAAAAAATACTAAAAAAAATTTTTCTCAACATTTTTATTTTTTTTATAAAATAAATTTATGTTGCATTTTAGCATCACCTACAGCAGTTTTTATTAATGCACTAATCAGCTTAACAATAGAAATAGAATTGAAATTTATATTTATTATATTTAATGATTATATACTATATTTATGTATAATAAATTCATGTATTAGAAATTTAAATGATCTATAATAGGAATGAAATAATAATAAGTGTAATAAAAGTGTAGTATTATGTACAGTAGTAAAATAATCATAAATTTGGTTAATTTATTTTAAAGTTGAAGTATTCAACACCACTTTGATGGAAAATTACTATATAAATTACTTAAAGGTGATATTAAAAATCTTCTATGTTTAAGTATACCTACTAAGTTGTACATAAACTTATTTAAAAATTGTAATTCTAAAATTATTGTGAAAATTTTGCGCGATTCCTTCTTAAAATCTGATGAGACATATAGATTTGTAAAGTTCATTGTAAATAGTGTTTAAAAAATAAATCATTCACAATATTTGACAATAACAGATTTTCACTATAATATATTTGACATTTGAAAGGTATTTTTTTTAATAGAATCAAAGCTGTCAAACTTAAAATTTCTGTATTCTTTTGTGATCAGATTTTTCAGATTATCCGTTTAGTGTTTCTTTCTTTTTTTATTCTCGGAGTGTGATTAGTAAGCGGAAGCTTGAAATTTCTAATATCTGGTCAGATTTCTAGTATAAATATATCGCTAACTGACAGAATGAAAAATAAATCCATAAACACAGGCAAGTTCATATAAAAATATGGTATATTGAATTCTTAGAAATATATTCATTTCAGCAATTTACTTTTATATTAACGCACTTTTAAATATAAAAGATCATCTACCTTCAATTTTGGTTAATGAAAATTTTCAATATTTTAAGCTTAAAAGTTTTCAAACATTAAAAGAACTCTTTCTTATGCCAGCAGTAACAAATTAAAACAGTAACAAATTCCCAAGATCTACTTTCAATTTTTTATTTTCTACATTTTAGGGGGCTAGTACTACTTTAATAAAAGTATATATTGGAAAAAATTAACAATTAGAACTCTGCGCATTTGTCTTTCAGCTTAGAGTTCAAAGTTCGGATAAAATTTTATCCTAGACATTATTTTCTTTCATTCTGATCTGAACGTTTGACATCTGCTCCGAGCACAAATCAAATTAAAAAAAAATATTACCATTTATCTCAATTTTACCCACTTTCAAAAGTAAAATTATCTCAAAGAATAGTACTTTATTACAAATGCCTATATCATAAAATTTCACATTCTAAAGTTGATTAATAAAAATACCTAAACCATTATTACAATCCTATCATTGAAACTCATAACTTCCAGCAACCATAACCGATAAATTGTAAAATTGAATCGATTCAGTTTAAATAATTTTCAAAATTCACTCTAATCGAATTATAAATTGTATTAATCTAATTACATTATAAATATTATCAATATCTACAACATATTTGAAATAATGTAAAATCAACTATTTTTTTGCAAAATACCCATAAAGAATTTTAAAAACAACTTGAAGACATTCTTTACATATTGTACATATTTTTTACTCATAATTTAAGCTTATATTATAAATAAAATATTTTAATTAATTCTATTAAATATTATAAATATCTACTTAAAAAAATCCAATACTTATCCCTTTTTTAAAACATTAAAAAATGAAAGTTTTAAATATTTCTCATAATTTTTTCTTCATCTTTATCTAATGAAAACAACAACAACAATCAAATCTAACTACCATAATAATTCTTTAATTGGAATTGATATGTCCAGATCAACTTTTAATCTTGATGTAATATGGTAACACTACGTACATTCTTCAATTCAATATACAATTGATATATAAATCTAAATTTTTACCTATACTTGTTACTGTTTATACCCGTATGACTATATAGGCAAAGGGTATAATAAATTTGCCATTACGTTTGTGACGCAGAGAAGGAGGGGGGGTAGATATAGACTCAAGTGTATGGATCGGATCAGAATCGAAAAATAAATCGATTTAGCTATGTATGTCCGTCCGTCTGTCCGTCCGTCCGTCCGTCCGTCTGTCCGTCCGTCCGTCTGTCCGTCCGTCCGTCCGTCCGCACGATAACTCAAAAACTAAAGGAGCTAGAGTCTTGAAATTTTCGCAAATTCGTTTTTTTGCAATAGCCGTCATCGCTATTTAAATCCAGCCATTTTGGTCCATGGGTTCGGGTGGCTGCCATACAACTTCTTTTTTTATATGAGTATTTCTCTGTTCCTATTACAGTTACGTGTCTGAAATTTTGGCAAAAGTAGTTTAGTTTTATGGCCAAAGTTTCTGCAAAATTTGGTTGGTCTGTTGCAAAGGGTTCGAGTAGCTGCCATACAACTTCCTGTTTTATATGAGCATTACTCTACACCTATTAATGCTGGGTGTCTGAAATTTTGCCAAAAATAGTTTAGTGTATTGGCCAAAGTTACTGCAAAGTTTGGTTGGTCTACTGCAGAGGGTTCGAGTAGCTGCCATATAACTCCTTATTTTATATGAGCATTA
Source organism: Dolichopus griseipennis (assembly GCA_963082915.1). Lineage (NCBI taxonomy): Eukaryota > Metazoa > Arthropoda > Insecta > Diptera > Dolichopodidae > Dolichopus > Dolichopus griseipennis. Next base: position 132,895,104 of record OY720442.1, read on the forward strand.
CACTACACCTGATAAAGCTTTATGTTTGAAATTTTGTCAAAAGTAATTAATGTCTATAAATGATATAATGTTTATAAAACGGTCATACGGGTATCCCAGAGTTGACACAGTCTACTCTACCACACTCTTCCTCGTTTTTTTTTAATATTTTATTTTAATTGTTTACTATCATTTTCTATCTCTTTCTATCATAGTTTTTTTTTAATACAATTTACATATAACATATTATAGGTGCCGTGATATAACGTCATATGTTATAAAGCCTTAATGGCTTTATGACTCTTTTGTGTGTCTCATAAAACCATACTTCTTTTCAACAAATAATATAATAATGATAGCTGTAAAATTTTGTAATATACAACAATTTTAACTCCATCATTCAATTTTAATTATATTACGTTATGACTCAAAATTTTTACAACACAATATGGCTTTATGACTCACTCGAGTATGTTTTAAAGCCATATTAAAGAGTTTCGCGATTATGGCTTTAGGACTCAATCGATTGAGTCATAATGCCATTATGGCTTTATCGCATATGGCGTTATATCACGGCACCATATTATATAGGTTCAGTGTCCAGTGATAATTTCTCTTTATTTAGAATCTTATTGTACCTATGTGGTTCAAATGTATATTCAAAAGTTGTGGTATAAACGTTTTATTAAATTGCAATTATAATCAGAAATTAAAACAACTGGAAAAAATATAAAGTACAATTTTTTCAAAAAAACCAAAAAAAAAACTAATATGGAATTATTACATTAGTAGGTAACATGCCTATACAAAATAGTCTTTAAGTAATATAAACTCTGATTAAATCACTTTTGATTACTAAGAAAATGATGTCTTTTAAATGCACACACATATAGTAAATGAGTACTTATAAGAAAGTTAATTTATTGATATATATATATATATATATACATTTTTCATCTGAAGAATATATTATGTATACGTATAACATAATATACGCTGGATCTCAGATAATGTAATATATCAGATTGAGATCACATATATATTTATATATGCACATATCATACGTGCTGATATCAAACCAAGTATGAAATAAATTATCACACGTCTTTAACAAAGATTAATTTTAACACCATCCCCATATATCTATAGAATTATAAAAAAAAAATATATATATATATATATAAAAAATATTAAATTCAAGTACTATATAAAATGACGACCTCACCATTAGCAATATATTTCAATTTTTACATTTTTGTTATTTTACCATCAATGGGTACATGTCCATGTTAAAATTAAAATGATAAAAAAAAAAATTAAAAGGTAAAAAAAAAAATAAATAATAAAAAAAATATTGAAAACAGACAGGTAGACCGCTTTTAATTTAATATAACATCATAACTATAAAATATAAAAATAAAGGAATGAACAAAATATACGGCATTATTGAAGAAATCACAAGAATAACAACAAATATAATGCTTCTAGGCATCTTAAAAATCATTCTGTAGATATATATACATATATATATATATATATATATTTTGTAAATATATAATAACATTTTTATTTAAAAAAAAAAAAAAAAGTCCAAGAGTCCATGAAGAGTTAAAGTAGTTTAAATAGCACTTCAAAAATAAAAAAAAAATAACAAAAAACCTAAAGAGACAGACTATCATCGAATACATTTGCAGCTTTTTAAATATCAATGCGCAATACAAGCAACAACAACAACAAACAACAACAACATCCTAAAATATAGATCCTTAAATAAAGATTAAATTTTGACGCACGTTCATATTATGATAAAATAAACTAGTTTTAAGATTATTAAAAAAGATATGATACAATATTTTTTTTTAAAAAGTGTATCTAAATCTTAATATAAATTAAAACCAAATTTGATCCAAATAACAAAAATGACAAATAGTAGAAATTGGAAAATCATGATAATTAAATCAACTGTGTTTTTTTTTTGTAAGCGGAAATGATATGGCAGAGACTTGATGTCAACTCATATATACAAATATATTATTAACTTCTTCATATTAATAATATTATATATAGTTAGTATATATACTAGTGATATTTTTTTCTATATCTGTAATCTATGGATTAATAATATTTAACTATTGATAAGCTCCAGATTATCATATATGTAATGTTGCAATAAATAATCATCATCAAATAATTTGTCTAATAATATCAAAATAAAATTAATTAATTTTTATCCTGCTTTAATAAATCAACATCAATATTTCTCAATTTAAGAAAAAGTTATTCTTTGTCAGTTGATATTATTTACTTTAGTTTTAAAATCACATTTAACATTGACTAAAGATTAAAAAAAAACATAATTTTATACAAAAGTAAAAAAAAAATTTTTAATTGATTCTTAAAACTCACAGAAGATTTTCGTAAAATTTTCTATAAGTTATAATCAAAGTTTCATCAAATTAATTTAAAGTTTAATTAAGAGTTCCTGGACGGATCATATAATAATAAAAAAATATAGTGTAATTACAATAATTTAATAATAAGTCCAAATGTCAAATCAGCAAAGGGTTAATTTTATCAGGCAATATTTACTATTATCTGGTATTACAAATAAATAAATAAATAAATTAAAAGTTTGCCTTGGTATTATAATACTATAAGTCTACTGATGAATTAATAAGTATTCCAAGGCGAACTATGTCTTTAAAAATTATATAATAGACCTTACTCAGGAAAATTTTTATTAATATAAAGCTCTATAGTGTGTAATCAGGTTAAGTGCGCACAATCGATAGCAATGGATGAGACAAGTTAATGCTCTGTGCTCCGACGAGGAGTACAAAAAGAGAAAATAATAAACAGTAATATCTTAGCAGATAACGGTTTCGAAAACTCTCAACAAATGAAACAACGAAGATACAAAAAACCTGTATTACTATTTTATTCTTGATAATAGAATATCTTATAATACTACTTAAAAACGATATCAAATATAATAATGCTTTTTGTTATTCCTTATTATTTTATTTTCCTTCCTCTCCCTCTCCTTCTTCCTCCGCAAATATATTTTTCTTTCAGTACACACACACAAACCAATTTATTTTTTATTTTTATTCAAAAGAAGATCACGAGACAATCCTGTAATAATTTATCAATTCAGAATATTAAAAGTAGACTTATAAGATGAAAAGAACAAGAAGAAAAACAAAAACATAAAACAGACCATAACCGAAACCCTTTTATTGATTCATTCAAATTCTTTCATTGAATAATTTCTTTTTCATTTGTCTCTTTCTCTCTTTTTTGTATTTTATAAAAAAAAATTTATTATAAACAATTTTTTTTTTTTGTTTTTTTAAAGAACAGGTTCTTTTGTAAATTTTTTTTTTTTTTACTTTAGTTTTATTTATCCCTTGGAACTTGATTCACGTGAAAAGTCTATTCTTATTTACTGAATTTTTAAACTATACTTTATACTACTTCTATAATATAAACCTTGTTTTATATTCCTCCTTTTTAGCACATTTTCAAAAAATTTTGTAAAAATGTGCCTATATAGCTTCACTTTGTCCGTCCGCCCATCTGTCTGTCTGTCCGTATGTTTACAAAAACTTTTACATCGTTTGAAATAGAGAAAAGAAATTTTAACCACGAGTAGGTATTACAAAAAAAATTATTTCGTAGAAGAATTTTTTTCTGTAGTCCCAGCCGTTACGGAGCTGCAGCCCCCCAAAGTTGGGAAAAGCCCTATATTCAAATTGTTATAACAAGGAAACTATTAGGTGTTCTATTAGGTGTATTTTCAATCTGAAAACGGCAAAAGATAGCTGCTTTTATAAACTTTATAAATTTTAGGGTTGCCATACGGTACTAAAATTTAGCATTATGCAAAACTCAATTTTTGCAAAATTTTTGGCTACACATATCTTCTATACGGGCCAAGCTAGGGTCTTGAAATTTTGGGAGTAGTTAGATCCTTAGAAATAAGTAGAAGTCGGTTAACAAATTTTTTTTGTCACGTCCCCTGTTTTGCAGCTATAAGAGCCCGAAAATTTAAATTTTGCTATTTTTAAGCACCTGTAACTTGAATACCTGTCCAAATTTTTTTTTTTTAATATACAAAATTTAAAGTTCCAACATTATATTTTAACATATGTTAAAGGCTTTTCTTAAATTTAAAAGCGGTTACTTAAATTGAAGAAAGTGTCTCTCAGTTTTACCTATTTTTGCTTAGATTGTATAATTCTAAGTAAAATTCCAAATTTTTATTCACAATTTAATTTCTAGAACCTAAAACAATGGAGGGGAGGGGTGTGGGAAGTAAGATGAAGTTAGATCCTTGAGAAACTTGGCAACCTTCTCTATTGAAGAGCTATAACAACTTTAAAATAAAAACTTTATTGTTAGCAGTAAATTTTATAATTAAGCAGTAACTATTTCCAAGTAAATATTTCCAAAGTTAAACTCAGTATTTAATACAATATAATTTTGAAAATGTGCTCTTTTAAAAACCCTTGGTTTTTTTCATCACTTGTTTATTTTTTTTTTTCATCAAATAATATGTTGTCCATTTTAAAAGATATGTTGCTATTTTAAAGTTTGGACCATCCCCAGTTTAAATCTGCTATTTTTGCATGTCCATACAAATTAAAAAAAAAAAAAACAAAAAAAAAAATTATAATAAAAGTACAAAATTCCTGACTACTTAGTTAGGTAAACTATATATATCTGATTCTTTTACATCTACTGGAATTTAATAATTGTAAAGTGTAGTAAGTGTATACTAATAAATATCTATAAGATAAAAAAAACCAAAATAAAAATTATTTAATTCCTCCGGAAAATTAGTTACTTAAATTGTTCAATTATATACTCGTATGTACTCGTATATATATAAAATAAATATGTAATTACTTGGAAAAAAATATAACTAATACCATTAAATGATTTATTTGGAAAAATTCATAAAAAAAAAAAATAAATCTTTTCTTTTATCTTAAATCAACCCACAATTGGACAGCTGTATTTTATTTCATTAAAATCATCATCATTTAAGAAAGTTTAGTCACAACGTTTAAAATTTGCGCGGCACTTAAAAAAAAAATCAATTAAAATAAAAGTTAAAACATATATATATATGGTAACTTTCACATAAGGAATCTGTGATATTTAAAAAAAAAATAAAATAAAACTAAAAGTGAAAAAAATTAATTTGCGCACCACATTAATATTGCAGTTGTAAACTCGTACATACAGCCTAGCTGATTACTTATAATGCTACACTGTACTTTTTTTTTTATAATATTGTCCAATTTTATTTTATTATCTTTTAAGAAATTTTAATTCTTTTAAAAAAAAAAAAGTCTTTTCACTTTTTTAATAAATTTTTAAAAAAAATTTTTAGTACCAATTTTCATTTAAACAAAAATTCACTTTTCTTTAATTACTCGTTTGATTTTTTTTTTTATAATTAATAAGGAAAGCTATATATATATCTATATATACTTTCAAATAAATATATATATATATATATATATATATATATACAAGTACTATAATAAAATAAATTAGATATAAGTATAATAAGAGTCCATTATAAAAATTGGTAATTACAATTTTTTTAAATTGTATATATATATATATATATATATATATATATATATTGATTGGATGCCTATTAAAAAATTTAAATTAAGTAATTTAATTTTTATTGTCGGAACATTTTCATTAGTGTCATAAACGCTGTATTTAGTATCCTGTTGTTTTTATTTTTTTTTTTTTGAGAAAATTCATTTCTCACACTCCAAAAATTATCGTATTTTCCTATCATAGTTTTCACTTTTATTAAATTTTATAATTATAAGTAATAGTTATTAATTGTAATATAGTTTAACTCTCTAATTTCAAGGTTATTTATTTTATATGATAAGTAATTATTAATGGTACTTATAACAGGTAAATTTAACAG